>CM071932.1:67029660-67430429 GCA_016081115.2 Rehmannia glutinosa
AAGATGGTTATATATTTGATGTATACTTATACTAGTGCTGCTTTGCGGGGGAGTGCGATGCAGAGAATTGTATTGTGTCGGATGTTATGAAATGGGTTGTGTTGGACCATATTAGTTTGCTGTGCTCGGAACCATAAATTTGATGAACAAAATTATTTTTTGAGATATTATTAATAACTATCTCGTGATATCACCTCGGCCGAAAGTAATCTGGGAATTTTCTTTTGGTGGGCCTTGCAAATCATATTTTGCATCTAATTTCTCGACATGTTATTTCCGTGGGAATTCAAATTTTCTAAATATTTGAATTAAATAAGATAAAATAATAAAGAAAAAATGGATATAATAACCTTGAATCTTACTTACTTCAAACAGATATATGATCGCAAAAAGATCAAAATGCTTATATAATAAAAAAAATCATATGATTTTTTTAATTCAAGTTTATAACATATGTATATAAACTCGCAGAAAATTAAAATTATTATGTGAATAATGAAAATTGGTTCATTGTCTTTGATATAATGAAATAAACCTGTGTTGATATTCTATATTAAAACTATTAGTAATAACACATTTATATTGTTATAAAAATATAAATGATATAGAAAATAAAATAAAATCTACTTTTACGCTATCGTGAAAAACACATTCTGTGATTCAACACTGATTTTTGGTAGATTTTCTCGTATTCAACACGGATTGTGATTGCATAATGACCTTTCATATATGACCAACCTAAGTTTCATACTACATAGTTTTCCACATGTTTAAATCGTGTACGAGTGTAATAAAAATGTGAAGCCATATATATTTTTTTCAGGTCAATTCAAAGAAAGAAGAGAAAATTTACAATATGAGCTTGTAATGACATCTCACAATTGTCAACTATTTATAAGGGTGTAGGAACAACTTGAAGGAAATTACCATCTTATATATGTTATAATATAATACCATTCAATTCGAATATTTAATATATGGTAAATTTAATATATGGTAATAACCGATATGGTTCATGAATCGTTATATATAGATTAGATGTTTTAAAATTTAATTATTTTGAATATTTTCACCGATGCAAGAAAAAGAGATGTTATCAATTTATATGATTTGGTCAATTCTCGCATGGCATCACGATTGATTTTTATTCCATTTGAATCGTTTTGAACATTTAATTATAATTACTATAAAATAAAATCAATACAAACCACATTTATGGAAAAACTACATATTATAAATTGTAATTACATATTTTAATAATATTTTTATATTAACATTATAAATTTGATCCATATTTATCACGATTATTTAAATATTTTGATTTTAAATCATTCTTTATAAAAAAATATGCAACATTTATTCTTCATTGCGATCAAGATTTGGCCTTACTTTCGGTTTCCATAAGTTTTTATGGTAGCCATATAACTAATTTAAACCATATTTAACTAAATTGAATAAGATATATCGGATATCCAAATTAAACTTCCTACATGTTTTCTCCCTTAATTTTGGTATGCTACGAAAATTAAAAAAGTCAACCATATTAATTTAGATTCTAAAAATTGATTTATCTCACAATATAGCCATTAACTTGATAAAATTACAACCCGTATTATAAGGAGAAAATAAAAAATAAGAAAACAATTTTTTAAAAAGTGTCTACTGGAGTTTAGAAAGGGATTTGTTATTTTGATAAATTTTTATAGTAATATTATAAATTTTGAATGTAATTTTGATAATTTTCTATAGTAATATTATAAATTCGATCCATATTTATCAGGAAATATTTACACGTTTCGATTTTATATCATGCTCTATAGAAAGATTCGGCATTTATTGTGATTGCATTCAAGATTAGAAATTTTTAATTTGAGGTTAATAAGTTGTTTTTTGACAATTATTTAGTTAATTTAAACTATATTTAACTAAATTGAAGATGATATATTATTCAATTGGATACCAAAATTAAGCTTCCTATATAAGTGTTTTCTCCTTAATTTTAGTATATACCAAAATTAAAAAGTCAAATAATATTAATTATAGCCCAAAAACGTAAAAATAAAATAAAATATTCGAATTTATAATATTAATAAATTGAAGAGTGATATATTATCGAATTCCGATACCAAAATTAATCTTCCCTATATGTTTTCTCTCCTTAATTTTAGTATATACCAAAATTAAAAACTCAACCACATTTAATTTATATTCCAAAAACGTAAAAAATAAAATAAAAATATTCGTGAAATGTTTTTTAGAAAGTTGTTATTTAGGCGTGGAAAACATATTTAGAAACCATTTTGCTTTATATATATATAGATTTTAGTAGGTTACCGTATATATGTTTTTCATGTATACTTATGTCTCGTTTTGATGTATATGTAGTTATTTTTGATGTATGTATTTATGTAGATGTACACTTATGTGTTTTCAGATATACTTACATGTGCTTTGATGTATACTTATATGTGTTTTGTTGCATACCTATATTTGTTGAAAAAAATATGAGAGTTTTGTTGTATACTTATATATGTTTTGATGCTTATTTATTTAATTTTACGTATATTTTTTATATATTCTGTGATGTACTTTATTTTAGTTTTTTGTGCAGAATGGTGCTTTGTTTAATCATGGCTAAAGATGTGTAGAAAAAGTGGACAACGATCGAGGGCTTAATCGTATACATACCGATTTTATTGTATAGTTAGACATAGTTTATTCATACATAGCTTGATTTTACAGTAGTATTTATATTTAGACATAGTTAATCGTATAATAAATTTAGTTAATTGATTTGTAATGATTAGTTGTTGTTTTTTTAATTATTGTTATTTCCGTATACTATAAACCGTAATTATTGGTCCTGCCATAATCTTGTTAATTGATTCCTTATTTCCATGGTCCCTACATATTTTTATTTTGACAATTGTAATATAAGATAAATATGTTAAAATATTACAACATAATAGTGTTAAATATATAGTGTTATATGGTAAATATACAAGATAACAATTTTGATTTTTCTCCTCTATAACCGATTTATTTAATCCACGGTCCTCGTTACATGTTACATTCCTCTTCTCTCTCTCTCTCTCTCTCTCTCTCTCTCTCTCTCTCTCTCTCTCTCTCTCTCTCTCTTTCTCTCTCTCTCTCTCTCTCTCTCTCTCTCTCTCTCTCTCTCTCTCTCTCTAATCGATTCTTTAATTCATGGTCTCCACATGTTTTTGTTCTGACCATTTTTAATATACAAAGAAAAATTATGTTAAATATACAAAGAAAATAGTGTTAAGTATACATCAAATATATGATAAATGTACAAATATACCGCATGGCGTAGCACACGTGATTTTCTCTCTCCTCCGGCCGCTTTCTCTCTCCATTTGATTTTCTCCTAATAATCGATTCTATATTCTGATGGCCCCTACATGTTTGTTTTGACAATCGACTCTTCCAGATTTAATTAAATGGTTAATGTATTATTATCCCAAATTATTCCCTAGCATTTGATGTAAAGGGGGTTGGGATTAGTCCGCATTGTCTCATCATAAAAATGTGGTCTCATCGATCCTCTCCCTATATATATATATATATATATATATATATATATATATATATATGGTTTCCATATTGATAAATATGAAGTTGCCACATAGATTTGAGAGAATGAGAATTGACATGTTTCGAGTAGCGAGTCGATGACATGTGGTATATTTGCTTTTTTTTTTAAGATGTAGTGTTGATTTTGATTTTGATTTTAAATATTTTTGAAAAAAAAAAAGTATAATTATTTTAATCCTAATTGTAAAAAATTATCTCAAAATTATTTCTTACATTATTTAATTTATAATTATGACATAATTTATTAACAATTAACAAAATTAAAATATTCATAAATTAATCAAATTTTATTTTTTATTTAATGATTTTTATTAATACTTATAAATTTTATAATTTTAAATCATAGAACATAATTAATATTTCATAGATATAATTTATTCATTCCCTGTTCGACAAGTCATCTTTCGACTACCACATAATCGAGAAGATGATTACATTATAGCAATGCAAAATTAAAATATATTTTGAATTACTAATTATTGAATGACGGTTTTTATTGTCATTATATAGTATGGAGAATAATAAGTATATTTTGTAAGAATTATTTAGTTGGATAAATAGGATCATTAGTTTCAATTTTATACTTTTTTTACAAGAAGGAAATTATATCTCTAATTGATCAAATCTATATAATATAACCAAGAATAAAAGAACATAAAGTCAAACCAAAAATACAAATGAACTCCCACCTTTCAAACAAGGAAGAGGAAAAGACAAATAAAAAATCAAACAAATACATTAGATCATAAAACATGAGATTAAGCTCAGAGGCTATGACACTTGGGCTGATGAGTAATTATTCAGATTCTCAAACAAAGATTGGATGATCCACACGTATTTCTTTTTTATTTGGAAATCTTCAAAAATTGATGGATTTCGAATGAGACCCAAAATTCAAATCTACTTACATCCGGATACGAAGAAAGAAAAGAGAAAATATACCAACTCACAAAAGGAAGAAACCTACTCACCAAAGAGGAAATTTTTTTTTTTTTTTTTTGAGTACAATTGGGGGAACTTGGGGAAGAACACACACACTCGTATGGGATCGAACCCGGGTCATTCGCCTTTCAACACACGTCTCAACCACTGGAGCACAAGGTTGATCCCACCAAAGAGGAAAATTTAAAAACCAAAAATAAAGAAGAAAATGAGAAACACACCAAAAGACCATTACTTCCACAGGAGAGGGAGATAATATGTTTATTTTTGCAAATGAACGAGAGGGGGTTTGGGCATCCAGGGTTTTGGTTTTATGAGCTTAACTTTATACTTTTCTAAGTTGATAATTTGATGTATTTATGTCTAAACATCAATATTATAGTTGCTTTGACTCTTTGGGTATTTCAATTTTCAATGTAAAGAGATTTTGGGCATCGTTTGATGTACCAAACATAGACGCGTTTATAAAATTTGTGTGAGTTCAATTCCCACCTAACTCCTCTCTTGGGATATTGCATCAAGAAAAATATCAACATATTTTATTTTAATTTGAACAAAAATACAATTTCTACCCGCCACAATTGCGCGACGCCTTCAACATGACGCTTTGGAATGTTTATTTCTTAAAAATAAATATATTTCGTTATAATTATTTAAAATTACACATTTACATTACACTAAGGATGTCAACGGGCGGGGGAGCAATCCCCATTCCCGTCTCCGCACGTGGAGAATCCCCATCCCGGAGACAAATGGGGAAAAAATACTCCCATCCCCGCTTTTGTCATTTTTTGTTGCAAAAACAAATCGTTTAAAAAAAAATTAATCATTTTAAATATTTAAAAAATATATAAATTATATAAAAACTAATAAAACACTCATTATGTAAAATAAATAAAATAAGTTAAAGATTTTGCTATTTTATTATATGTAATGTGGACATATTTATAATAAATTATATATATTTTAAATATTGATACATATGCAATACCTGGTCTCTCAAGTCTTGTCGGGTTCATGGTCGTGGTTGAGACATGATAATTACACAAATTTGTCCAACCGAACACTAATTCGCTTAATTATTGGTCGATCAACCCAAACACGACTGCTTAATACATCCGAATACGACTCCAAAATTGTGACCGTGATATTTTTTAACCTTGAATAAACCTTTTTTATTTATTATGATAAAATGAGAATTTTGAGTTATTTATATATAAAATATTAAAAAAATATTAAAAATAATACTTCGAATTTTCTTATTCAAACTAGTTAAACTGGTTTAGTGGGTCATTTTGAAGTCAACCCGAATCGACCCATTTATTATTTAGGTTAAATGGGTTTGACACGGATTGCACCGAATAATAATGGGTCAACCCTAACCCGCTTTATATCACGTTAGGTTCGCGTTGTTGTTTTAGGCTGGAGATTGTCATCCCTACTTGGGTCCCCCCCGGGAATACGATCCTCCCCCATCTTGTCCGCCAATGGGAGAAAAAAAAATTCTCCGTCTCCTCCGTCATGGGAAATTAAAGATTTTGAATATTTTATGCAAAATTTGCTATTTTATTATATGTAATGTGGACATATTTATAATATAGTTTAAATATTATATTGCATATGCAATACCTCCTGTCCCTGGGAAAATGGGAGGGAATACGATCATCATCCCCGTCTGTCTCCGTCTCAATGGGAAGAAAAATTCCTACATAAGGAACGGGGATTCACTGTCATCACTACATTACATATTTAATAATTGGTGAACCTTGAAGCCCCAATCTGCTGGAAAGTCTACTCGAAATCAGATCGAATCAAATCCATATTAATATGAAGTAATACGATTAACCTATAATTAATAATATTGACCAATCATAGAACAAATTAACAAAGGAAGATATCTATAGTTTCTGCAACGACTTTCATTAGCTTGTTAAACAAAACTTATATACTCATTAAAAGAAGTAAATCATGCTTTTAAACGCGTTTTAGCCTCTCAAAATTCTTTTATTTGACCACTTGTTAACATTGTTGGTTCTCTTAATTTGTGTTTGTTAAATTCCGGTCTTGGTACGGTCCCACGCGCAAAATTACCCAATACTTAGGAACCAATTGGTGATAAGAGGAGTAGTTCAGTTGGCTTATATCGTCAATTCCTTAATCTCCATATCCTCCATATGGACGGCTCACCCTGGTACCATGTTAAGTTCGTGGGATGACTTGGCAGACGGTCCCACATATGTAAGTAAGGCTATGTTCCTCTAATTAATCAACTGGCATTAACTCATAAGAATATATTTCAACATGCTGCCAACTTAATCCGACTTAAATATTCATCTGAAACTGATTAGGTGCAAATTGCTTATGGACTCAGTTCAGTGTAAGAATACACATATTACATATACATCGTGTGTGTGTGTGTATATATTTATTTTTGTACTATATTTTTAGACTATTAGACATGTAATTGCTATTACTTGGGTTCAAAATTATGGAACCCTGACCCAGGTGGCCAACTTAATGATCGAAATCAATGGTCTACAAGTCTACAAATTGACGTGTATTAGCAGATTCTTGATCATCTCGAAGATTTGACTTTGATTGTTAACTAGGGTCCTTGGATCAGACTCAACCTAGTACGTACAAGACAATATATATAATTTGACCAACCAATTTAGAGTCTGTTAATGGCAACTTCCCTGAATTTGAGCAGTACGTATTTTCGGCTCATTTGACTTTCACAGACCAAATTTCGAAAGATCATTTAACATGTTGCTATATTATAATTCTTGTGAGTGTAAATTTGTTAACAAGGAATGCATTTTTAACTCGTAGTTACCCTGGTGATGTAATAGAGCCTCTCTTGGGTGTGAATGTAGGAATTTGCAATGCAATATTTGGATCAAAGTTACTATAGAAGAACAAGTTTCAAAAAGAATTACATCAAAATACCATCAAGCCCTTCCAGGAAAGTATGATTGGTTCACCATATATATTTCAAACATTTCATAGAAAGTAAATGTATAGGCCAAATTAATGGGCTATAACATTGGTACTAGGATTTCACCAATTCATCTTTTCTTTTAGGGATAATTAATTTTATCACCAAATTATACGTTTGGGAGGTTATCTATCAAACTTTTCCCGTTTTTGCACGGGCCATGTATTGGCTATCAACGCTGGACTATTATAGGAATATTCCGCCATACGCGCCTTTCTCTTACGAAAAATCAAGTTTGCCTCATATCTTTATTAACGTTGTTATGTGTTGTGTTTTTGTCTCAATTTAATTTGTACGACTTTTCTTTCCATCCTCGAGCTTTGCGTGATTTCATTTTGTCATATCAATCTAAAAATTAAAATTTATATGTCTATACATATATTTTATCTCTTTTTAATTTCTTATAAAAAATAATGAATCAAATCAACTTATGTAATTGAATAATTGATAGTCTCCCATAGTCACAAAGTCATATTTCCCCATATGAAGTGCTTAATTGGTATTAGTCCAATTAACTAGGCATGTTCTCATTGACAGCCTACCATGCTCATTTTAATTTCTTGTTTCGTCTTTCTCTGAATTCATCTTTTGCTATATATGATTTACTAATCTTCACCTATTTTGGCTGTTGATGGTTTCAAAATAACATTCCATCTCAAGCAAAATGTACGTAAGACAAAGTGACACGAAAATGCAACACATGCAAACTCCCTAATTATCCCAAAACGTACGTTCCAATTAAGCCTTAATTTCTTTTATGGGCTAGCTGTACAAAATATATTGGCCTCTCCCCTTAGACAAAATGCCAATTAAAAGTACAGAACATCTTCGTAATTTTCGAAAGATGATTCTCAATCTCTCCGGCCGTTTGTTTCACTTGTTTCTTCTAATCATAGGTATTTCCATTGGTATTGTCTCCACTTTATGTCTCAAAAAGCTTCTCTTTCTCCATTCCATCCTCACATTTTCCGTTCCCATTTCAATATCAAACCCACTTCAACGCCACCACCACCACCGCAGCCGGAAAATCCTCCACCTCCGCCGCCACCTTTAGCGTCAAATGGAACATCTAATAACACCATTATTTATGATGTTTCTAATAATTTGGAGAATAATCGGACAATATTCGGTCTTATGCACAATATGAGTGATGATGAGTTGTTGTTGAGAGCATCAAGGGTTGATCAAGAATTGCCAAGAAATATAAAGATTGTTGAACAATATAAAGTGGCGTTTATGTTCTTGACGCCGGGCCATTGCCGCTTGCTCCGTTTTGGGACAGGTTTTTCACAGGGCATCAAGGGATGTACTCCATTTATGTTCACCCTCATCCTTCTTTCAATTATTCTTCTGTGCCTCAGGATTCTGCCTTCTATGGCAGAGCAATCCCTAGCCAGTGTTAATTCGCTTTGCTTATATATCAATATTAATTTGAATTTGTGTTAAATTATAAAAACTTGTGTGTATATAGTGTGTGAAATATGGTAGAACTGGTAATTTATTTTAGTGTATATACGTTAGAGCCGATAAAATTGGTCCGGCTCGGCCAACCCTTTTTTAGGGTTGAGATATGTCTCATTTTAGTGGTCCGAAAAGGATTGGACCTACTTTGATTCGACCCAAATGGCCGATGGGCGCTACATGCTCGACTAGAAATGGCGGTGCGTTGAAATCCCATACTAGCTCGGCCCTGGCCCGATTATGTGATAGGTCTCGGATGTGGTTTTGACGGGGCCGGGGCCTCGATCCAACCCAACCTATTATCGCCTAAGCATAAGTTAATAAACAAAATATACAATTTAAATCTCCTACTTTTTACGTTCAATTTGGTTTTCAATACATCATGTGAATATTACATCCACAGGATGATACACTCACATTCACATGATGTTCGGTCATCATAATATTCTTTTTATTGTACTGCACCGGATTACCTATTCTACTTAATTTGTATTCCAGTTTGGTTGGATGAATGACACACATGTCTTAAAGTTAAATATGAGTTATTTATTATTTGAATGTATCTACACATGTCATTCATCTGGTAATGAAATATGAAATACAATAGGAAGTAAATAGCTTAATAGGAAATTTGAACGAATGTACGGACCCTTATAAAGTCACGAATTACAAGCGTTGTCACTATTTATGGACCCATATAAATTCATATTATTAATAGATGTATGATTATTATGAAAAGAAACACAATACTCTTTTTTTCGCTTTTGAAAGGAAGAATAACAATACTTAGGGCGCGATTGATATGCTTTGCTTTGAAAATTTTTTCATTTTGCTAGAGAATAGTGGTAAAAATTTGGAACAAAAAAGATGAATTTTGATAGTATGATTGGATGTGATATGAAAAAAAGTAATGATTAAAGTTGATTTGATTTAAAAATAGTAAAATAATGATTGAATAAGATTGGTAATTAGAAATGTGTGAGTGAGTGAATAGTGAAATTTGTGGGAGAATGTGTAACAATGATTAGATTTTTGTGAAAAAATGTGTAGATGTGATTGATAAGAAAAAAAACAGAAAGTGAGATAATAAAGATATTTAAGAAAATTTTCATAAACAATCGACGTGTTTGGCGAAAAATTCTAGCGAGCGAAAATAATCTCATCCATATCCAATCGCAAATTTTTAAATTTCTAATTTAAGTTAGACACTAGAGTAAAATCGTGGCTTTTTATTTCTAATTTTATTGAACCTATCATACGTTAGAGATGTTGATCTTTTATCCTTGAATGCAGCCGGTCTATTGGGGCACAATATCCATGATTGACGCCGAAAGACGTCTCCTAGCAAATGCACTTCTCGACCCATCCAATCAAAGATTTGTACTACTTTCCGACTCCTGCATTCCAGTCTTCAATTTCACCACAATTTACAACTACCTAATGGGGACAAACCACAGCTTCTTAGGATCATTCGACGATCCTCGAAAACCGGGTCACGGGCGTTACAACGCCTAATGTGGCCCAACGTGACCATTGAGCAGTGGCGGAAAGGGTCACAATGGTTCAAATCCACCGCGAACTGGCCGTGAAAATTGTCTCGGATGATAAATACTATAAAATATTTCGTGATTTTTGCCTGCCGCGCCTTGTTACAACGATTTAACATTATTTGCCAACGTTAGTGAATATTGTTTGTCCGGAGATGAACTCAAATAGAGTGCGTTACAGGTTGACGGTGCATGGTGGACCCCATCCGAGGAAATTTGGGTGGATTGATGTGAGAATTGAGTTGTTGAACCAAATTCGATTTGGGTCAGAGTGTGTATACAATGGGAATACGACGAATATGTGTAACCTTTTTGCTAGGAAGTTTCTGCCCAATACTCTTGGGCCATTGTTAAGAGTTGCTCCGTTGCTTTTGGGCTTTGATCCTTGATTATTTTGTTCTAATTTTTTTGTAATTGTTTCCGTAGGATTTAATTAATTAGTTGTTAATAAAGTTGAGATTTTACTACGATGTATGATGACAAAGTCGAGAATTTTTTCGTTCAATACAATTTAAGACAGTCCAGTCGGACTTTTGGCCTTTTCTCCATAAAGAAAATATTTTTAGTCATTTTTGAGTTAAATGTCTACTTTACCCTTTTTGCATTTATGGAGACCGCACAAAACTTAGTACCGGAGTTACATGATTTGCTACCGAGTTATGTAACTCGATACCGAGACACATAATTCGGTACCGAGTTATGTACCGCATCATTTTTTGAAAAATAGCTAAGTACCTCATCAGATAATACATGAAGGGTGTGACCATCAGTTTTTAATCAAAATGGCTAAAAATTATGTTTGTGAAAACACATGGCTATTTTTCATTTTTACAAAACAGAATTAGCCAATTTGGCCTATTACCACTAAATATTATAAATACTTCATTTGGATTTTATCCTAATTAAAAAAAATCAATTATTTTCTAGAATTATAAATATTCATGATCCTATGATTTATAATTTTTATTTTTAAAAATTGAAAAAGGAAAAGTTGAAACTAGCCTCACCAACCCAACCCCCTTGGCGGCCCACCCACCTCGTGCCGCCCCTAACCGGGTAGCTCCTGCCCAACCCAGCCCCACACTAGCCTACTAGCCCCTAAATTTAAGGTTTTGTTTGATTTTATTTTTAAGAATTCTTTTTCATCCTCCAAAATGTAAACATGTTTAGTGATGGTATTTTCTATAATAAATTTTTGTTTAAAAAATACAAATCAATAATTATCTAAACTGAACAATTTTAACAACCATTATGCCATAAATAACCACAACAAAAAAATATTGACAAGACATATATAATTAAACAAATAAAATAATATTCACATATTATCTATAAGTAAAATTATTTCTCAAAATTCATCATATTATTCTTTTTAACAAATGACTCAATTGTTTCACTCTCGATATTTTCTGAAATCCCTACTAATTCAACAAGGGCAGAGCCATCGAGCCAGTGACACCCTAATGAGTGGGCCGATACGAAAATAAGGAAAGCGAGATAGAAAACCTAAGAAAAAACATATAAATTACCACTAAAAAACTTATTTTAAAATTTTTTTCTCACTTAATTTTTTTTTCCAAAAAAAAAGTGGGGGCCGGAGAATAGGTTGGCCCCTAGATCCGGCAGTGCCTGCTATCCAAATACCCAAAAAAAAAAATCAACAGTATTAACTTTAGTCAAACATACACCAGACATTCAATTCAGTACTAATGAAGTAATGAGTTTACTAGTTTACAAGGAAGAAAGGATAAAGAAAATAGGGACATAATATTAATTATTATGCTCGGATCTCAAATCTGTGGGCGGTCATGTGTTTGCATGTGAAAATACTAATTACTAGCCGGTAGCCAACAAAACAAGGGGTTTCTAACAAATTAGGCAATTTGTTAGGTAAATTTATATTTCATTAATAATGAACTTGAGTAGTTCCTCAAATTATGTAAAGAGAAACTGAAAACTGAAAACTGAAAAGTAGATAGAGCACAATTTAAACAATATCGAATTTCAAAACCAAAATAAAGAATGCGCGATATGAAATACAATTTATTCAAAACCATTATTATCTCATAAAACAAATTGGGTATAAAAATTTGGTTGTCAAACAAACTTCATTCTATTTCTATATGCTTGACCAGTATTGATATGTGTGTATGATTATATGTACACATATCATAAGTGAAATTAAAAACAATTTTATTAGTTTTTTAAATCATAAGGAGTAAAGTAATACTATAATAGTGTAGGTGATAAAGTCAAATAAATTGAAAGTATTAAGAAGACAAAGTAAAATAACTGAGAGTACTAAAAAATAAAGTAAGTATAGAAAGTCTTTTGTGAGACCCAAAAATAAATAAATAAAATATAAAAATAAAAATAAATTTAAAAATAAAAATAAACCTTAAAAGATGAATCCTTAAAAATAAGCCAGAAAAATAAAATAAACCCAAGAAACAAAAAATAAACCCTAAGAAAATTTAAAAACCCTAAAAATACAAATCAATTAAAAATAAATTCCAAAACAAAAAAACCCTAAAAAGACAAATATAAACCATAAGGAAAATAAACCCTAAAAGAAAATTTCTAAAACTTTCAAGCTTTTGTGTAAGGGTTGCCTCACTGACTTTATAAGTTTTGCCTGAAGAGTATAAGGGGATAAGTAACAGTAGAGGAGTAATGCATGTGTAACTAGGGCCAACTATTAATTTATTATAATTAATATTAGGGAGTTAAATTTCATAGCGACCGTCTTACGAATTATTTTTGCCAGAGGGTTGCATCCGACCTGACACCTTTTTTCTCTGTTGGTTAACTCTTTTATCTGTTTTTTTTTCTTTATCATGATTCCTCTCTCCATTGCTCGTCATCTCTATATCTCTATCTCTCCATGTTCCCACTGAGTTTTTTTATCTCTTTCTTTACTGATATCAGATTGCCTTCTCCATCGCTCTCTATAAATGATTTCTCTCTACCCACTTGGGTAACATCGAATTAGCCCTAATTTGGAATAGGCTCATTCAAACTTTAAACTCACCCCACCAAGAAAAGTTACAGTAGAGCCCTTCCACCTGCCAAACCTAAAACCGTGTGGATTTAATAAGTTGGACCTGTTATTAATGATTTTTGTTTTGTTTGTATTCATTTACTTTTGGGTTCTGAAAGAAAGCAAGTGGTGCACTTAAATCGAAATAGGGTGAAAAAAAAGAAGATCTATACAAAAGACTTAAAATAGGAAATTTTTTCAATTTCAATTTTAAAAAAAGCAACACACTTTACATGGGGCACTGCCCCCCACTGGAATCTTGAAAAAAAATAGGAATATTTTGATATTTTTAATTTTTAATCTTAAAATTAGAAAACAAATCATCAATTCCTTCGTTTTTATGTCCCCTTTCATTTTGTTAATCATGAAAAATTGAATCTTAGTCATATTTTTCTTTCTCAAAACTTTTAACATTTTCTTTTACTCCACCCTTGAACTCGAATTTTTATATTATTTTTTTGTCTCAATTTCTCTCTTTTGGGATGATTTATGGCTCATTATCAAATTCTCACTAAAAAATTTAGTAGTGGAGATGAATTATTGAATGATCATTTTGTAACACACATTGAAAAATATATTTTACGAAATATTAACAATGAAGTTATTATGCAACTATTTCAAAATACGAAGAATAAAACAAATATTATGATATGTTGATGTATTGTCTATTGTATTCTGTTATTTATTTTTGAATATTAAAATATAATTGAACTAATACAATGACTTTATGAAAATTGGTACTTATTTATAGTTTATTTAGAGTTGTACTTTTTTCATTTTTATTTAATGTTAGTTAGGTTCATTATTCTAAAAAGCGCTAGCATATTGGGGGTCAGCTTTTGTTTAGGCGCAGGTTAGACGAGGTTTAATCGAAAGAAAAATATAGGCAGACAAAGAGCTCCTGAATGAGGATTAATCGGGGCTAGGCAAATATTTTTAAAGCAGTGGTTGGGCCCCCTAAATAAAATTCTTAGCTTCGCATTACTATACACAACTATCAAAAGGTAAATAATAATTTATTTACTATTTAAGTGAACCGAGTCAAATAAAAATAATTAATTGATTAGTTATATGTAATAGCTCTAGCTACCGACCCCTAGATCTTCGTGGAGAAGATGAATCGAGGATATATCTCAACGAGTCAGGGGTTCGAAATTTTAGACTAAGTCACCATACAAGATGAGTTGCTTTAGACTGAGTCACCACACAAGAAATCCTCATGCCCCCACCTCTGGAGCTTTGTGAAGGAGATGAATCGAGAGATATGCCTCAACGAGTCACGGATTAAGCCCCGATTTTAGATCGAGTCACCACACAAGAAATCCTCCTCTATCTTGTTACTTGGGGGATTTGAACCTCTACGTACATGTACCAAATGATGCGACATCACATCACATATATCCTTTGTCGGGGTTGAACTATGCCTGGGCTAGTAAAGGATTGTTCGTAACATGACATAAAAGGCAAAATTATTTTTTAGTCCTCTAAGTGGAGCCTCTTGGAGATTTGGTCCTTTTGTTTTTTTGACTTTGGATTCAGTCCTATAATTGAAAAAAATTCGGACTTTTAGTCATGTGACCTACTATAGTGGGTAAAATGTACCTATTTGCTGATGTGGATTTTAATTTTATGAAAAGTATTGATTTTTAAAAAAGAAATATTGAGTTGGAAGTACATGTGGAATAAATTGGAATCTAAGTGGATTTGACATGGATAAATATTTTATTTTCCTTTTTCTCCTTTTTCTTTTTTTTTTTTTTTCTTTTAGTCTTTTTCTCCCTTCTTCTTCCCTTCTTTCAATTTCTGCAACAACACAACCCCTTCCCTGAAGCTGCGTGCACAGGCACCAATCCCCCGCCTCCTCCTCCACCTCTCTTTTTTCTTCACCCATGGATGTAGCTGTCGCCGACTTCCCGGAAGTTACCCAAGTCGCCGTTTTTTGTTCACCCACTTAATTTATGTATGTGTATAATTGTATATACACATATACGTGTATATATATATATATATATATATATAAAGTTTCATTTAAAAACAAAAGAAAACTGTAAAATAAAAATATAATATTTAAAAATATAAAAGTAAATAATTATGAGCCAGATTAACTCTCTTTAATTTTATATGTCAACAATGAATTTAATAATATTTGTATATTTTTAATTTAAGTATACATTTAATTTGAAATATAAAATATTTTAATATTATTTTTCTAGAAATTTTTATTAATAATTTCTATATTTGGAATGAAATTTTTTAATATTGAAAACTATTTTTATTTTATTTCTAGTTGAATTGCATATATTTTCCAACACATTACCGTGATTTTTATAATTATTTGTATTTTTAAAAATCAAGAATTTTTCTAAACATTATAGGAGATTTTTTTAATAAAATGTTATAATGAAATAATTTTTTTAGTAAAATATTTTAAAGACATCGATATTTCCTATAGTTTTGAAATATGACATTCACAATACTAAAAGTTAAATAAATAACTAAAAATATCAAATTTAAATCAGTTTTTTTATTTTTTTTATCTTGTCAAATTAGATTTTCATCATCAATGATATTAAATTTAAGTTCCAATAAAATAATAATAAATCTATTTGGAAAATAAAGTGACAAGTTGGATTTTATTTTTTATTTATTTCCCCCTTTGCCTAGCTCCAAGTTAGACGCCTTTTCATCATTTTTATTGAGAAACTATGTTTTTTTAAATAGCAAATTCCACATCATCCTAGCAGGTGACATTTACCTGCTATAGCATGTCATAGGACTAAAAGTCCGAATTTTTTTCACTTAGAGGACTGAATCCAAAATCAAAAAAATTAAAGGACCAAATATCTAAGAGGCTCTATTTAGAGGACTAAATAAATAATTTTACCTGACATAAAATAGTTGATGTTTACCAATCAGATTGTGGAGAAAGGGGAAATTGCAAATATAAGTTGCATGATAGAGAGTGCACTACACTCCAATTGTTTGCTGGCAATTCGAGGTGATGCGCGAGTGAGACTAAATAGTTAATCCATGCTGCTATGGCGGCATAAAATGGGGACCACTTTTTAATTTTTAATTCTTTGTTATTGTTGCATTAAAATTGTAAATATGTGCAAGATAGTTAACAGGCAAAAAAGTTTTTTTTCGTCCTCTAAGTGGACTGAATCGGAGAATTGTTCACTTAACTTGATTTTGACATTTAGACTTATCTCGACATTTTTTTGGACATTTGGTCCCGCTTTCTGTAAACCAGATCGACAATAACCAAGAATCTTTGAGTTAGCATTTTTTAACAAAAAAATATTTTTATTATTAAGGGTAAATGGCATGTCACCCCATAATTTTACAGTTTTGGCACATAACCCCTAGAACTAATATAACATCACTTCACCCACTAAATTTAAACTAATTATAGCACTTTGCCCCAAAATTAACATAACACCACTTCACCCCTAAATTTAAACTAATGATAGCACTTTGCCCTGTTAAGCCCATTCAGGCCAAGATATTAAATATAAAATTGAGCGGGTCTTTCTAATGGGTATTCTTGGCATGCCAAAATGCCGAAAAGAAAAAGTAAAATTTAAAATTATTTGCAATATATTAAAAAAAGTTATAAAAATTCCAAACTTATTCAAAGATCTAAAAATTGAAATCCCGATAATTTGTTTAAAAACTAAAAATAAAAAAATAAAAATTATTTTAAAATTCTAAATTATAAAAACAAAATATGGAAATTGTTGAGAAAACTATAAATCATATATAAAAATTTGTCATTTATTTAAAATATTTTAATTCCAAAAAAACTCAAAACTCTTTCTAAAATTTTCTAAAAACTCAAAAGCGATTTTGGAATAATTTTAAAACATATTAGAAATATAGGATATCGTAATCGGGATAATAAAATCAATATTTTTAGAAAATTTTACAAAGAGTTTTGATTTTTTTTATTTTGGAATTTAAATATATTAAATAAATGCTATCATTAGTTTAAATTTAGGGGTGAAGTGGTGTTATGTTAATTTCGTGGGCAAAGTGCTATCATTAGTTTAAATTTAGGGGTGAAGTGGTGTTATGTTAATTCTCGTGGGCAAAGTGCTATTATTAGTTTAAATTTAGGGGTGAAGTGGTGTTATGTTAATTTGGGGGTTATGTGCAAAAATCAGTAAAATTAGGGGGTGACATGCCATTTACCCTATTATTAATAAAATGATGAGATATGTTTGGTTGGACTTTTTTGGAGGAAAAAACTTGGTGTTTGTTGCAAAATGGAGGGAAACTTGTAGTTTTTTTCTTCCCTTTCTTATACCTTTTCACTTTCATTCTCTCTTTTACATGGAACTTGGGAGGAGAAAAAGGCCAACACTTAGGAACATGTGGCACATTAAATGTCCTAACTTATCATAAAAATAAAATTTTAAATATATCTAACTTTTAAATATTACATTAAATTTATAATAAATTTAAATTGTATTTAAACCTTAGAAACACTCAAAGTTTATATAAATAGAAATATTATTTAGTGATATAAAAAAATAGAAAAATTATTTAGTGATATAAAAATTAAGTATATTTAAAACCCGATTTAAATATGTCATTTTTACAAGTATATTTAAAAATTAGAAAAGAAAAAATTAAGTATACTTGTCAAAATGACGTATTTTTTATATCAAAAGAGTCAGCCCATTTGGCCCGAAACACTAGGCCGACCGGCAAAGAAAATCATGTGTATTTTTAATACATGTGCTGAGTTGGATTCCCCAAATTAGCGGCCCGAAGAAATTAAAGTCTGGGCCGAGTCCCCCACAGTGTGCCAATGGTCCTACCGACCAAATTGATAGCTCTAAGTATATAGAGTTGATATGGGGTAATTTTGCTGAGATTGTTTGCCCGAGAACTAGTCATTTGAGAACATGAAACCTCGGTATTAAAAATAAATAATTAAAAACTGACCAAAGTAGCATCTTTTTTTTTTCGACGACCAGAATATTCTTACACTAGTCGGGGGCACACATATCCCACATTCCTTCAATTATAAGACATCCGTCTTTCTCAAAGATAGTTTAATTTCTAGAAAAGTAGGAATAAATCCTAACTCCTCACTACACGGTTAAAGTTTGAACCAGGACCTTGAGCCTGGAGGTGCAAATTGCAATTGCAACTCAAGGCCACTTATCTGAAAAGTCAAAAAGACAGCTACATGCCTACACACACTGGCACGCACTTGCCCCGTGTGTTACCGTCTATATATTCTCATCGAGCTGTCCTTTTCCACGTTCATCCCTCTCTCTCTCTCTCTCTCTCTCTCTCTCTCTTCCAGAGAAGAGCACTAAAACCTCCGCCGCGCGCCGGTCGCCGGAAACGGTCATCTGACGCGACACGATGGAGGATTACTTGAATTTATTCGTTGAAGAAACCTCGTGGTACAACGACATTGTTCTGCGTTCGATGTTGCCGGAGAAGTGGTGGGCACCACTCCCTCACTTCTACAGAGGGTGGCTCCGGAACTACATTGGTGGCACCTTGCTCTATATGTTATCTGGGATTTTATGGTGTTTTTATATCTACTACTTGAAGCGCAACGTCTATATTCCTAAAGGTGTGTTCAATTAAGTGTGTATTTCTGTTTTAATTTTGCCCTTTTGTTCGTCTTACTTGAAGATCAATTTTATAGTTGTGCAATCGGACTAGATGGTGACTTTTTATTTTTATTTGGGTTTTTGGTTTTCAGATTAACGAAGCATGCAATTTCTTCTTTTGTTTTTAAACAATTTGTTGGAATGTTGTCCAGTGCGTAATTGGTTTAGATGAACTATTTTGTGGGTTTTGTTCATATTGAGTCTATTGAATTGTGGTTCTGTAGATTTGCGGTATTTCACTTCCTGTCTTCCCATGGTAAACACATTTTTACTGTTAGATTTACTATGTTACTACCTTTACATGATTATTTGGACTCTCATTATTTTCACTTATTGTTATCTTAAAATAGTTGGTGATCTGGTTCATGGATTTGGCCTCCTTGGAAACCTTTTACAGGGATTGAGCTGTTGTTACAATTACAAGTAGCCTTTCTCAAGAACTATTGCTCTTTGATATTCTCCGAGTTGTGCTCTTAGATAAATAATTTTCAGATAGAGGAAGTGAATGTGTGAATACTTCAGTCATTTAAATCATGATATGATCACTCACTCTGTAAGATGGTTTATGTGCAAGAATCTTTCAAAAAGATTAGGACAAGAACAGTTTGCTGTCATGTTCTTTGTATAATAGTAAAAGTATGTTACTGAGCTAATTCGAAATTTCCAAAATCTGAGTTTTTTATGCACCAGATTTTGTGTATTGTTTAGTACATTGTTAGCAACCGATAATTCAATTTGAAGCAATATAAATATATTTTACGCTTGCAAAGTCACTGTTGATTTCTGATATGAGCTAAATATATTGTAATTGTAAATCTCAGTTTTGTCCTTATCGATGCTGCTTCATTCATGAAATCTTCTTGATTTTATTCTTGCATTTTTGTCGTTGTTAGAATCTTCACTTTCCTTGAAAGATGAAAAACATTTAGTTCATCTCATGATAGTTTTGTCGTGGGAAACTGCCCCGTGGCGGGGTGGAGGTGGGGAGATTTGACTGCTGTGTTACTAAGTTGAGGTGACATAATCAGAATCTTTAGGGGCTCAAATTTGTAGACTATATTAACTAAATGAAGTATATAAATCTATGTTTACCTGGTTATAAGAATATTTTGAACTAATAAACTGTTTGATTACAGATGCCATTCCTTCAAGAAAAGCCATGCTTTTGCAGATAGGAGTGGCCATGAAAGCTATGCCGTGGTATTGTGCTCTTCCAACAATCTCAGAGTACATGATTGAACATGGATGGACTAAATGCTTTTCGAGGATAAGTGACGTTGGTTGGGCTGCCTACCTGGGCTATCTGGTTGTCTATCTTGTAATTGTAGAGTTTGGGATATACTGGATGCATAGGGAGTTGCATGACATAAAGCCTCTCTATAAGTATCTTCATGCCACACACCACATCTATAACAAGCAAAATACACTTTCGCCATTTGCTGGTAATTTCTTATTCTTTCTCATCTTTACTTTTATAATTTTACTGAGTAAAGGCTCAAATGTCTCGAATATTGTGGAGAGCATCCCCTGGCATCTTTAGTTGAAATATTTTGCACCTCCTTTTTGGGCTTGGCGAAATTGCGTCAAAGTTGGATAGTTCTTACATGGAAAGCTGCAAGTATAAACCTCGTGGAAAAAATATGCCAGGATTTCTGTTTCTCGTGTCTGTTGTACTTTTTGTTCTGACGATTTAACTGTCAATTCACCAACTTAGCACACGTGGAATTGCTGTTGAAACAGACAGCAACAAAGGAACTGTTTAAATTAATATTCATAGAAATGTATTTTCTTGCATCAATGAGGAAATTTGACTGATTCTGTTTCATCAAAATATGATGTTGCTGACTTCACAACTTTGATTTAGTGGGCAATCTGACCTGAGGTACTAAAATGGTGAAAATTTGATACATGTTTTGATGCTTACATTGGTACGTTTTGTTATTTTTTCCTCATCAAATTTACGTGAATAACTTATGGCTTAAGATACTTGAATGAACTCGAGACTTTGTGATATTTTGCTCATCCTCATATAAGATCAAAGTTAGTGAAAAGTAAGAATAACTATGCCGAACGAGTCCATTTCCTGTTAGGAAACATGCTCAAACTCCTATAGGTCTATCAAGTTAGGCCCAATGTTCTAAAAAGCGCTAGGCGCTAGTCAGGCGTCAGACTGGGGCCTAGTGCCTAGGCGGATTTTGGGCAGGGTTAGGCGGAACTTGGGCGGAGTTAGGCGGGGCTAATCGGAAGAATAACGTAGGCGGACAAGGGGGGCCTAGCACCTAGGAGGGGACTAATCGGGGCTAGGCGGGGATTTTTAGAACAATAGTTAGGCCTCATGATCTTTTTCTGCACCTGGTCTAACTCAGTTTTAATAGAATGATAATGATGCCTATATATGCTTAATTTTTATTTGTTTGATTAATTATTAAGATTCTGGTACTTTTCCTGGGGAAGCCACAATGCCATAAATCCTTTACTATACTTGTTCAATTTGTCGTATGAACTTTTCATTTATTCCCACTCATTTAAGGTAAGATTTGTAAACTTAGATATTTAGTTATTTACTGACTAGTAAATTATTGTTGCTTTTATTCGTTTTTGTTACTCCAGTCTGGCTGAAATATGTGTATATTCATTGAGGTTGAGAGCTTTTTGGTATATCCATGAATGCATTATGGAATTCGGATCAGTGTATCCATATATGCATGCCACTTTATAGAACAGTAATTTTTTCTTTAAACTGAATAGGAAAATTGTAATATGCCATGTAAAAAGATACATTTTGCACTCTGACCCCTAAACTTCAACATCTTGTAAGCAATCTCAACTGGGGTTGCCAACTTTATTATCTACACATTCAGCCTTATGTTGACTTTGTTAAGTATAATTTAGATCATTTCCTTTTCAATTAGGTTTGGCGTTCCACCCGCTGGATGGTATACTTCAGGCGGTACCCCACGTCATTGCCCTCTTCCTAGTGCCGGCGCATTTCACCACGCACATAGCCCTTTTGTTCATAGAGGCCATATGGACGGCAAACATTCACGACTGCATACATGGGAAATTATGGCCCGTTATGGGTGCAGGCTACCACACCATTCATCACACCACATATCGCCATAATTATGGCCACTACACTATATGGATGGACTGGATGTTTGGAACTCTTCGTGATCCAGTGGAAGACGAGGCCAAGAAGATGTAGCGTACATTGTATCAATAGGGTTTTTTAGTTTTCCGCTGTCATTTTGATGGTTTCATTTGTTTTTTCTTATCGTGTGTGTGCTTTGGATGTACATTTTATTGTATGTTGGTTCATGTTTCCAATCTAAAAATTGTTCAGAGAGAACCTTGCTGAGAGAGAACAGATTTTTGAACTTTTTCTTTGCATGTACTCTGTTTCAATCATTTCCAGACTGTATATGAATGATGTTAGAAGGAAGATGATGTTCTTAGTTATAAGTGCTCATCAAATGATCTGAAATAGGTAAATGAATTAGTTAGAGTTTGGCCAGTTAATATTAACCCTGTAAAGCCATGATACTGCAATCAAATTAAATATTGTTCTTTATGCACTGTTCTGAAGTCAAGTGCTTAAAATTTTCTAATCTTTCTGTTTTTATGAATATTATAAATATCTTGATTTGGGGATTTTTATGGCCTACCAATGATTTGATACACCAGCCACCCTCTCTCTGCTTTTTTATCATCACAAAAAAGAACAAAAAAAAGACGACCTGTCATGTAGGTTATAAGCGACAAGGTCACTAGAATCCAGGCTGTTCTATCATCTATGGTTCAGGATTTGATATGCCACCCATTGTAAAGATATTTCGTGTTTGTCAAGATGAAGATGAAGAATATGATTTGGTACACTATTTTGTAACTGATATTTGAATGAATATAGGCTAAGTTGATATTGGGCTATAAAGGGTGACAGTTGGCTGAGGTTTGGATTTCTAAAGGTTTTATTTGATTATATTATGATTTATGTGAATTTTCATTTACTAAGGTTGAGATAAGTAATAAAATTCTACAGCTTTTTCATAAAAATGCGTTTCAACTATCAAGTATTATCAAAAGAGGATTCATTGGATGACACCACAACTTGGCACTCTCCACATGTACCTGTTCTTTGGATGACACCACAACTTGGCACTCTCCAATTAAACACAGATGGAGCTCTCAAAGGAAAACACGGATACTGCAGGGATGGGAGGGGTTCTTAGGGATCACAAGGGGGAAGTTCTTTGGGCTTACTCTGCTCCACTTCCACAGTGTCATAGCCCTCTATATGCAGAGTTTAAAGCATTGGAACAAGCCTTGATGTTGATTTCTTCAAGGGGCATCACATCAATTTGGATTAAAGCTGATTCATACATCTTATGCTCAGCCATTGCTACCAAAAGGCCCAACTCATTGATCCTTGAGACATTGTGCTACTTCAATTCAGGATAGACTACAAGGTTTTAACTTTTTCATTTCACCTCTGTATAGAAAAGGAAATAGGGTTGCGGATTGACTTGCTAATTTTGGACAATCTAGTGATAGGTTAATTGAATATACATATGATTCCTTTCCTAGAGAATGTAAACAGATTGCAAGAATAGATCAGTTAGGTATACCCTCAATTAGATTGAGAAATATGTAATTCCTGTTGTAAATATTTTGAAGCAATAAAAGAGGTCGGGGATGTGCCTTAATTCCCCATCCCCGCATTGGGATGTTTATGCCCAAAAAATAAAACTATCAAGTACCAACTCAAATAGTTTGGCTGCACTTGACAGTTGACACAAATCCAAATTGGTAGTAACTTTGAAGTGGAAGCTATTTTTCTGTTTTGCTTAAAAAAAAATTAAAACATGTTTTTGAAGGTTGAGAATCAGAAGCGGTTAGTATTTGAAAGTAGAATTAGAAATTGAGAGAATTTAGTGAAAAAGTTGTAAAATGCTATTTGTTTGTAAAATTCAAACTAAAAACAGAATAAGAGACATGAAACAATGATCTTCCTGCTTTTAGATTTATTTTGATTAAATAAAGTAGAATTAGAACTTAGAAGCAAAAGTTGACATTTGCAAAAACTAAAAAGTGGTTTTTTTTTTCCAGCAAAAAACGGATAACTACTTTTTTATTAGTGATTCCAAACACTTCTCTTATTTATGTTTCTTCTAAATTAGAGTCAAGAATTGAATCTACTCAGGGCCAAAAAAAAGAAAAATAAGGTCCTGGTTGGGCCGAAACTCCTTCGAGCCGCCATTTTGGAGGCCCCAGCCCAACCAACCAATGAAAATATACATGAAAAGTCGGACCAGATCAGGATTTCGGGCCTAATGGACCGAGCCAAATAGACCCGTCTCTTTTGCTTGCAATATCATGATCCAACCCAACCTGGTCTTATCATGGAGCCGTGCTAGTTTTGGCCGCTCTACTTATAATCTATTCCATTAAATTAAGACTTAAAATATGGACATAAAAAACGAGACATCAGATGAACCCCGCTCTCCACCTCAAAAAAAAAAACTTCCCTCCACATTCCACACCCCACAGTCAGTCCACATACCCGCCGTGTAAGTGTGTTGGCGCCACCAACTTATAGGACAGAAAAAACTCAGAAAAATCGAATTCCATGTCTGCTTCTCCCTTTCTCACCCATTTCTCAAACGCCATCACCCCTTTCCTTTACAACCCGTCAAAAATCCCAACTCCTTTTCTCTCTTCTAATCCTTCTAAATATAATTTCATAACCTTTTCTAGCCCTCCTAGTAATAATCGCAGTAACGGCACCAAAATTGAAAGGAAAAGCGCAAAATATGAAACCCATGATTCTTATACAAAATCTTCAGAATCCACTCCGCATTCAGGTTCAACAATCAAAGCTCCAACTGCTCCGTGGATGAGTAAACCTCTCCTTGTTAAGCCCAACGAAATCATGGAATTTACAAAGCGAAGAACTAAAAAAGATTTCACCATTGGAGAAAATGGTGAACATCCTGATATGGCTTTGACTGGAAAAGTGGGAGGTGCTCGAGGGAAGGTAGCAATGAAGAAAATCTTTAAAGGCATTGAGAAACTCCAAGAAACCCATGACTTAGAAGAAATTAGTCAAACCCCAGAAAATTTAAAGTTCAAATTTGCACCAGGAGATCTCTGGGGAAATGGGGTTTATGAAAGTGATGCTGAAGTTCAGGAATATTCTGAGGAGGTACAGTTGAGTTTGGAAAGTACTGAATTTGATATTCCTTTGGCAGAGGTTGAGAAAGAAGTGAAATTGAAAAAATTGCCATGGGAGAGGGATGAGAGAATGGTTATTAGGAGGGTAAAGAAGGAGAAAGTAGTTACGGCTGCTGAGTCGATCCTTGATGGGATTTTGCTGGAAAGGTTGAGAAATGAGGCTGCAATGATAAGGAAATGGGTAAAGGTTAAGAAAGCTGGGGTGACTCAAGCTGTTGTTGATCAAGTTCATTTTATTTGGAGAAATAATGAGCTTGCCTTGCTTAAATTTGATATTCCCTTGTGCCAAAATATGGATAGAGCACAAGAAATCGTTGAGGTAAGGGGTTTGCTTACTTTTCATTGCCATTGCCATTTAACATATACAGGGAGGTTTTTTTGAATTCTCTTATCATATCTGAAAGTGATTCTGTTTAGAACCATGTTTTCTTTAGAATGAGCTTTTCTTTCATTATGAGAATAGGCATTTTGAGAATAGACACTGGAAAGAAGAACCTGTGGATAGCCCCCAGAATGTATAACATAATGCATCCATATCTGTTCATACTGATTTAGTATTCAAATTGTTATCTGATTACCAGCTTTAGCCACTCTTTTTATCTTCTGATGAGTTGCATTTAAGCATGGCTGTTGTCTTTTTTTTTTTATTTTTTCTTTTTTTTTTCTTTTCTTTAGAGTTATTATGGGAGTGCTTCATTTGCGAAATATTGTTTGTGAACATAATGAAGGTGAAAAGAGACTATACTTCAGCAAAGATATGTTTCTTAAGTTTCTATGCTTAAAAAATGTTGTTTCGGTTCCCTGCATAATATAGTACTATATTTCTAAGCAGATGAAGACCGGAGGGGTTGTTGTCTGGAGAAACAAAGACTTTCTTGCTGTTTATAGAGGGCGCATTTATGAGTCAGGTTCGAAACATATTCGGAATATACGTCGCAACTCTGTTGGTGATCGAGAAAATTCGTCTTCTACTATGAATTACCAAAATACCACTACCTTTGCCCGAGTAAGTTCTGATGGAAGTAGTCTTGACGAAACGATCCATGGAAAAGATAAGTGGGAAAGTTTACAAATGGCATCACTATATGAAAGAGAAGCTGATAGGTTATTGGATGGTTTAGGCCCACGCTTTGTTGATTGGTGGATGCAAAAGCCTTTGCCAGTTGATGGAGACTTACTTCCAGAACTTGTTCCTGGATTTAAAACACCATTTAGGCTTTGTCCACCTTTTACTAGATCAAAGCTGACAGATGCTGAGCTTACATATTTGAGGAAGCTTGCTCGCCCTTTACCGACTCATTTTGTTCTTGGTAATTTCTTTCTTCTATTGTTGTGGTCCTTGTGGAACATCAGTCTGAATTGAATCATGTTTAGGTTAGGATTTAGGGTGCAACGGATTATACATTTGGCTTTCTTGAAAGTTCATTTTTTAATCGGACAAATTTGGTTGCTACAAACTACTAGCATGTACATTCTGTTAATTTACGTTCGTAGATGGTTGTGTGTTTATTGTTCTGACAGAATCTTGTTGAGTTTCTTGAAGGAAGAAACAGAAAATTGCAAGGATTGGCTGCAGCAATCCTAAAATTGTGGGAAAAATGCCATATAGCAAAGATTGCTTTAAAATGGGGGGTTCCAAACACAGATAATGAGCAAATGGCTAATGAGCTCAAGGCAAGTGAAATTGAAATATGATGTTATTTTCTACGTTTGTAATTTTAGACCTACAGTATTCAAATTGGTGCTTTTATGAGTCCAATGTAGTATATTGTCATATGATAAAGTTTTCCACTAATACACCAAGGCATGTATGCTTGGCCAAGTGTGCAATATTACAGCATTGTCTCTTGATAATGTGTCTGTTCTCTCACTGAGCCTTTACTAGGGCGGTTCACAGTTAAATTTACTTACTGAACCAAACCAAAATTGAATATCTGTTACCTTCCAGCATTCTACTGAATTTTTTGTTCAGTATTCTGTTTTTATTTTCCAAAATTGGGTATTCGATTTAATAATTTTGAAAGTGTATCCAATCACCACCTAAATTTTTAGAAGCAGAATCAATTATAATGACTATAAATACAAGAATGACTTGGCAATATATGTAGGCGAAACTTTTACATGTAGAGACATGAGCTTTATTTGGTTCTTTGATTTACTTACCACAGAAGTTGTTATCCCAGAACTTCACATAGCCTATACATATGTTTGGGCGCCCCTGATGAATTCATATAATAAAAGACTGAGAGTTGATACAAGGCAATCTACACCTGTCATGTCTTGAAGTAAACATGGACTTAAGCTGATATTGGCAACATTATATGCTCTTATATGACTTTTTCAAGAATAAATATTATGTGCATCTTTTATCATATTGTTCCTGATGCAGAGTCTCACTGGCGGAGTTCTTTTACTGCGTAATAAGTTCTTGATAATTCTCTATAGAGGCAAGGACTTTCTTCCCTCTGAAGTTGCAAAAGTAGTGACGGAACGAGAAATGATTCTAACAAGATGCCAACTTCAAGAAGAAGCCGCTAGACTAAAAGCAAGTGAAACCTTCTCTATCACTGATGAACATTTTCTTGACTCTGGCTATGGTACTTTATCAGAATTCCATAGTATTCACTCGGATATCGGGAACCTGAAGAAAGACAAGACTGAAGTTGATGTCCAACTGGAAGCAGAAAACGCTAGACTAGAAAAGGAACTCAAAGATCAAGAGCGAAAGCTTTTTATCGTAAGATTTTACGTCTTGTTTTTACTTTGTATTTTGCTGCTAAAACCGTATACCAATTAGCTGTTACTTTGCAGCTTAAGAAGAAGATAGAGAAATCTGCTAAAGTATTAGAGAAATTAAAAAATGCATCGAGGTTTTCTGAGCAAGATCCGGATATGTAAATAATCTCTGAAGAGGAGAGACGATGCCTGCGGGAGATTGGGTTGAAAAGTGATAGCAGCTTAGAGCTTGGTGAGGGAAAAAAATAATTCCTTTACTTGTTTTTTCTTTAGCAAATCTTTTTGTTGACATTGTTGATGACTGTAATTGTTTTTCCCTTAGTTGTTTGGGATAATTACAAAAAAACCCCTGAGGTTTGGGGTAATTACAAAAACATCCAGAGATGTTTCAAAATTACAAAAAGCCCCATCAGGTTTGATTATGTCTTAAATTTAAGGGGGTAACTGTAATATTTCTATAAATATCCGGGATATTTTGAAATGTTTTTTGCTTATGAAGGGGGGAAAATGTAAAACGGAATCAAACCTCAAGGTTTTTTTTTTGTAATTTTCAAAAATCTTTGGAGTTTTTGTAAATAGCGGGAACATCAAGGGCTTGTATGGATGTATTTCCAAGTCAAATTTCCAGTTTCTAGTGTTGGAAAATGAATTTTCAACTTTATTGATTTTCGTGTGAGAATTGAGAATATGTTTGGTTTGTTGTCTGAATTTCTGTTGAAAATGAGAATATGTTTGGTTATAGTTTTTCAAATATATTTTTGACATGGGTTTGTGTGATTGTAGTGTATTTTTACCTAGGTTTGCGTAATTGGAATGAAAAATTGTTTGGTTGTGTTTTCAAAAGAATATTTTCCATAAAAAAGTGAAAACTGGAAATTACTTCATTTCTACTGAAAACTTTTGAAACAAACATAAACCCATTTTCCGGAATAGTTGGAAAGTGGAAAAATGGTGTTGGAAACACAACCATACAAGGCCCTAGGTTTTTTATTTTGGAATTATCCCAAGTTGTTTTGATTCTCCACATCCTGTTACACTCATATGTGCTTTCGTGTAAAATATTATGGCTTTAGGAAGGCGTGGGGTTTATGATGGCGTCATAGAAGGAATGCATCAACACTGGAAGCACAGAGAAATTGTTAAAGTGATTACAATGCAGAAAAAGTTTTCACAGGTCATGTATACAGCAAAACGTGTCGAGGCAGAAAGTGGTGGGATCCTGGTCTCCGTAGTTAAACTTAAAGAAGGGCATGCTATAATAGTTTATCGTGGAAAAAACTATAAACGTCCAAAGTCAGCAACACTAAATTTGCTTAATAAAAGAGAGGCATTATCAAGGTCACTTGAGATCCAAAGACTTGGAGTAAGTAAATTTTAGTTCATCTCCATTTCAAGACGCCTTTTTGCTTGTTGTGACTGACGTGTTGTGCGGATTTCTTTGGATCTTTTTTCTCTCTGATAGTCACTGAAGTTCTTCGCCCATCAAAGAGAGCAGGCAATCTATGATCTAAAATGCAAGCTGGTAATCTATATTTTTCCTTTTATTTTTGACAGTTCATAATCTTTCAAGTGAAATTTTCGACCTTTTGAGTAATTTATGATAGAGTAGATGTGTTGAATTCTAACTGACCAGTTGCTTGAAAGTGTCAGCTGAGAATTTTTGTAACCTCTGTATCGAATCGTGGATGATGAACTCGGTTCCCTTGGCTCATTTGTAATTCACTTGATGCACAAATTTGCAGGCTGATCTTTCAACAAAGAATAGTGATTGCAGAAGCTGATAAGACAATTCAACTATTATATACTGTTTTGCGAATCCTATGAAATCTCTTTGGTGTGATGGCACAGTGCCGGATCAAAAATCATATGCAACAAATTGGAAGGTATGTTATTTATATATATGTTTTCAACTTCTTTTAGGTGGCAATTTGAGCAAGAGGTAACATTGAACAACTTTTCATATAAATTTAAAGTAGTATCGTCACATTCCCAGTGAGTTTATTACCTGCCACTTTGGGGTTATTTTGTTGTAATTTGGAGGTAAGGTTTTAGAGACCTGACAATGATTTCATTCGTCATATGAAATTGGCCTTTTTATCAGTGGTAGCATAAACCTCTTCATGTTTGTCATCGTTGCAGTTTATTCCAATCTCCTCTCCACTTGAAGATGGCAATAAACAATGTTATAAAATTGGTAACATATCATCTAGCCTCTCCGCGTGATGTCAAATGGTTTCTTGTTGGGATTCAGGATATTGAATTAATTTTATACTTTATTTTCAGTATCTTCACTATAGAACTGGCGACACAATTTGGTTACTCGAAATCAGCTAATAGAAATGCTGGAGCTACTAGCTAGCAATGTTACCATATGCCGAAAGTAGAGACAATTGTATGAGAGCAGCTGGTAAGCAATGTACCTGAATTGACGCCTTTATTTTGGACATAAATTATTGATCTGGTGAGTGCCTGAATGGTAAACATACAAAAGCCTTTACCTTTTGTTTAACTTGCTTCTTTTTGGACTTAAAATTTTGTCTAGGAAATCATACAAAAGCCTTTACCTTTTGTTTAACTTTGGTCGGAAAACAAAGAAACACTTAAGCAGATCCGATCGTGGAAATATTTGTCAATGTTCCAGATTTCTAAAGTGACAGTAATTTTTCATAATTAACAAAGCAAAAACAAAAAAAAAAAGGAAAAGATTGACCAGGTTCTAGGGCAATTGGCCGTTTGTACCTCCAAAGTTTAATAGTAATTAGTAGGGACAGAGCCATAGTGGTTGATTAGGACAGTGGCACCCTTCAACTCTGTAAAGTTAATTCCAACAACATACAACCTTAACTCACTGTATGTAATTTTATATTTTAAAAAATATTTTTAAACTTTATTTTTATTAAATTCTAAAATCACAGGGAAGGTGAGCTTGATTTAATTAAGATGGGTATTTAAGTATAAATGTTTATATATATATATATATTTATATGTCTATATAAAACTATAGAGTACAAACTGATGAAAGAATTGAAAACACACTTTTTGGTGCAAACAGGCTGTATAATTATACAAAAAACAACGATACTTTTAAATAATTTGGTGATAGTTAAGAGGTGTCTTGTCAATTATAGTAATATACCTTCAATAAATTGTTGGCCAGTAGTTGTTAACCTTCCGTTGAATTATCTATCTTCGCAGTTGCCGAAAATGAAGAGGAAAATTGTGGAGCCGACAACATAGGAGAAGAAAGGATCGGCTTTGGTGGAATTTGTATAGACTGAAGACTCCTTCTAACATCTCCACAACCTTACTCATTGATGGCCTATCTGATGGAGCTGTCTGAATGCACCAAATCCCTATCAATAACATTTTCCTTGCAGTTTCTTCATTCTCTTCCGCCATCATATCATCTAATTTCTCGTTTTTTAGTAATACGTGCTCATAAATTTTATCAGGGAAATAATTTTCACTCGATTGATTTCCTCTATTTCAACAATCTTTTTGCTCCAGCCATTTCAAGAAGCATCATTCCATAGCTGTAGACATCTGATTTGTGAGAAACAACTCCAAAATTTCTAGAAAATACCTCAGGAGCAATATATCCAATAGTTCCTCTTGCCCCAAGCATTGATATTATACTCTGCTTCTTCTTGAACAATTTAGCGAGCCCGAAATCAGATATTTTTGGACAGAAGTCTTCGTCCAAAAGAATGTTCTGAGGCTTGATGTCGAAATGAACAATCCTTGTGTTGCAACCTCTGTGTAGATATTCAAGACCTCGGGCGACACCAACTGCAATTTCATACAACTTTTCCCATTCCAAGTCTTCATTTGGACTGAGTGATCCATTCTTGGAAATGAACTTGTCTAAAGATTTGTTGGGCATGAATTCGTAGACTAAAGCTCTTTTCTTTCTGTCATGGCAAAATCCCAACAGATTGACAATGTTGACATGGGAAGTTCTACTGATGCTTGCAACTTCATTAATGAAATCTTCTGCATTATCACCAGTCTCAGTTAAGACCTTCACTGCAACAATCTGTCCATCAGGTAGGTTTCCTTTGTATACAATGCCATATCCTTCTTGGCCCAGCTTATCCGTAAAAGATTTCGTTATGTTCTTGATTTCATTGTAGTTATATCTCTTTGGAGCTAGAGATCCATGGTTGAGCAGAATTTTTCGACATTCTCATTACTCTCCTGGTCTTGCTTGCGTAATGTGCATTGTTTTCTGATGTAGAAGATGATGATTGACCATATAACAATACTAGCAAGACCAAGCGACACCCCTGCATTGAGGTAGAACATATGTGACACAATGCCACCTTTATAGAGCAGTGAGTAAACTGAACATGCTGAAAAGAGTAGAGTGTTTACCTATTATTACATTCTTCCGCAGATCAAGAGGCCCTTTTGTGGATCCTGCAAGGAAAACTAGTAACTGTAAGAACATGAAATCATTCCCTTTTCTTTTTAGGTACATGCAAGAACTTGCAAGCGAGTAATTACTGTTCTTGTTTTATTAGACTTTTCAACTATATTTTAAATAAAATGACACTTTATGATCTTTATTACACATCCAATGTACAAATTCACTAAGGCTCCATTTGGATTGATGGATTTGGAGCTAAGGAGTTCAAATCAATAATAACAAATCCATTTCGGTTGTTTGGATGAAGTCATTCTATAATGGATTTCAAATCATTGTAAGCTATTTGTGGAGTCATTTTGGAGGATTTCAAGTCCATCTTAGATGAAGTCATTTGAAATCCTTCCCCCAAATCCATTCCCCAAATCCAAATTCTCCTATCCAAATGCAACCTAAGGTTGCTTTAGGTGAGAGGGATTTGGATTTGTGGAAGATTTGAGGGACAAACTTCAAATGACTCCATATAACATGAATTTGAAATCCACTACAGTAACTCATAAAATAACTTAAAATATGAGCTCAAGGATTTAAAATTCATTGTACCATATACAATTAATTCGTTTTTATAGAATTGAAATCCCCAACTTCAAATCCTCCCATCCAAATACAATGAGTGTAGCTTAGATATTACAAAAATGAAGATAAAACTATTTTAATATTGTAAGTCATATTTACTTGAGTTGTGACATTAGGTACAAATGGAAAGACATTACGCATGGTAAACCCTTCATAAAGCATTTGGATACGTGTAATAAGATGGGATCTACATCTTTTCTATTCTAGTTGGGTCCTGATTTGACCCAAACTTGGCCCGGATTGAGACCCTCATTCTCATACACATTCCTAACTATGGCTTAGGTTTAAGCATGTCCCCCCCTTATGAATTAAATACTCTAGCAACGTTATTTAAGGCAGGTTTTTTTCTAAGCTTTCATGAATTTATTGAGTCCTTTCTCTGAACATTTCTATCTGATAACACTAACTTAGGCATCAAATGTTAGAGGTGGTCTTACGTGAGACGGTCTCATGGATCCAAGTTCATGAGACGGGTCTTACAAAACACAAATAATATGGGTTTTTTATGGGTTTGAGGTTGAGTTTGAATTCTAGTTACATGTGGATCTATCTCATGAACAATGCCTATGAGACCGTCTCATACAAGTTTTTGCCCAAAGGTTATTGCTACGGCCTACCCAATCTAGCCTAATGTTCTTTTAGCGCATGTTGTAAAGTAAAAAAAATCTTGGAGACTGAGATCTTCATGAAAAGCCCTACCAAGGGTTCAAACAACATATCAGATCAGGAAGGCAATGGGTGGAGAATAAAGAACATGTGATGATTTATCATTTCTAACACATAATTGTTGGATAGTGTTATGTTCTGGATATATTTGATATAATTTTGTATTAATATATTATGTATATTGGTTTGTAATGTGTATTTAATCTGTATATATATTGAAGACTAAGAAATGGGGGAAATATCAGAGAATATTGGGGAAGAAGAAGAATAATATTCAATCTCCAAAACTTGATTCATTCTGCTGCAAAACGTATTACAAATAGCATAATAGGTGGGGGACCACTAATTCCCATAACTAACTTAGAATAAAATCTGAATTACAATGATGATTCCCATTCCACGTGTACAACTTAGATTTCAACACCCAATTTCGAATCAACGGCTGAGATCGACACAGATGTTGGCTCCTCTTTCTTTTCATCCAAAACAGCTGACTCCTTCTCTTCTCCTATCTCCAGCGGTTTTACACATTTTCCACTTCCCTCTCCATAATTTCCCATCTCAATATTTGAGTTCACAACAATACCCCCCCGTAAATCAGATCCTTGTCCCCAAGGATCAAACGAGGGAAACTTCTTCTGAATATACTTAGTGTCCTCCCAAGTAGCAAGTGAGGCCTCAGAGTTATACCAGTGAATCAAGAGTTGCTTGACCGGGCCCTCTTTTCTGCTGATAGTGCGTCGGTTCAAGATAGATAAAGGTGCAACCTTGAAGTGTCCCTCTGTATCAGTCAAGGGCAGATCAGGAGAAGGTATGTAACTAGGGCTTATTTTCTTCTTCAATATCGACACATGAAACACTGGGTGTATGCGAGATCCAGCTGGAAGATCTTGTATGCGACTGCTCCTATTTTCTCCAGGATGGTGTAAGGGCCATAGTACTTCGAAGAAAGTTTCAAGCTTTTTCTCAAATGGACCGAGTTCTGGCGAAAAGGTTGCAACTTCAGGTAAACTTGGTCCCCAATTTCAAAACTCCTCTCACTTCGATGTTTGTCCGCATATCACTTCATTTCGACTGGGCACGAATTAAATTTTCCTTCAAAATGTGAATCATTCTCTGTCTCTGAGTGATTAAATCCTTTGCCTCCATGTTAGTTGAATCCAGATAAGGTCCCACTGAAAGTAGAGGGGGAGGGTACCCATATAATGCTTGAAATGGGGTCAGCTTGAGACTGGTGTGATAATTAGTATTGTACCAAGATTCATTAGTAGGGCCAACCATTGAGACCAAAGCTTGGGGTTAGTATGAACCATACAACGCAAGTAGTTCTCAGTAATCGATTGATCCTTTCGGTCTGTCCATCCGATTGAGGATGGTAGTGGAGTGGGATCCGATTGAATTCCCATGAGTTTAAACCAAGTGTTTTAAATAAATACGCACGGTGATTAAACCGGTCAAAGCCACCGATAGCGGTTGTTCAACTCTGGCCGGATGGTTCAACCGTCAATTTTACCGGTTTTACCGTTTTAATAAAAAATAATTATATTTGATATTATATTATATAAAATATGGATGTAATTCATTAAAATAAAAGAAAAAGTTGTATATATGTATAGTTAAAAGGAAAATATCTATATATTTAGCTCAAATTTCAAATAATGACATAAATATATTAAATATTAAGTTTATAAATTTTATTTTTATAAAAAAGTATAAACATAAAAAAAATTTAAAAAAATGACAAAAACCGGTTGAAGGTATTTAACCGGTTTTTTGGACGGTATGTTCGATTTGACCCGGTATTGACCGGTTTAACCGCAAAAACGGTTTTTAGGGCCTTATTATACCGGACCGACCACCGGTATCCGGTATAACCGGTTGAACCGGCCGGTACGGTCCGGTATTTAAAACAATGGTTTAAACAACTCCTTCCAAAAATTGCTTGTGAAGATCTTGTCCATATCTGTAACAATGCTAAGAGGTTGTCCATGTAGTTTGTATACAGAGTCCAAGAATAACTGAGCCACTTTAGGAGCAGTAAATGGATGTGACATGGCTATGAAATGTGCATACTTAGTAAATCTGTCAACAACCACTAAAATAACATCTTTACCTCCTGATTTGGGTAACCCCTCGATGAAATCCATGGAGATGTGTGGCCAAGCCTGATCTGGTATTGGCAATGGTTGCAAAAGCCCTGGATAAGGACCACTATCAGACATGTTCATTTTACAAACATCACAAGCTCCCACCCAAGATACAACATCAGCCTTCATGTTGGGCCAATAAAAGACCCCTTTAAGTCTCATGTAGGTACCATTAACTCCTGAATGACCACCATAGGATGAATTGTGCATGGTTGTCATGATGAGTTCCCTTAGTTGACTGTCTTTTCCAACCCCCAGTCTTCCTTTATACCTGACTAAACCATTCCTGATATCAAACTCAGGGAAGGTGGATGAGTCAATAGTATTTGCTGCCAAAATCTTAGTGAAGAAGGGGTCCCCAATATAGCTAAACACCACCCTCTGCACCCAATCCGGGAACACAGTGCTAATAGCATTACACAACTGTTCTGTGGTTCCCCTTTTAGATAGAGCATCTGCAACTCTATTCTCTGCCCCCTTTTTGTATTGTATTTCATAATCAAGCCCCAACAACTTAGTTATCCACTTCTGTTGCATTGGAGTCATCACCCTCTGATCCAATAAATATTTTAAAGCATGTTGGTCAGTCCTGATAATGAATTTATGACCTTGCAAGTAATGCTTCCATTTCTGAATGGCCATAAGAACTGCCAAAAATTCCCTCTCATAAACTGAGAGTGCTTGATTTCTGGGGCAAAGCACTTTACTCATGTAAGCAATGGGCCTTCTTTGTTGCATCAAAACAGCCCCTACACTGTGCCTAAAGATCGTCTCCAAAATAAAGTGGCCGATGAAATCGGAAGGCTAGCACTCGAGCTTGTCATTGCTTTCTTCAAGTTATGAAAGACATTCCGGCCTCTCTAGGGACCATCGAAACTTGTCCTTCTTAAGTAAATTAGTTAAAAGTCTGCTCAACTCTCCATAACCCTTGATGAACTTCCTATGGTAACAAGTTAGGCCTAAAAACCCTCTCAACTGTTTGATATTAGTTGGGACAGGCCAATTAGACATGCTGGTTATTTTCTCCGGGTCTGTAGCCACTCCATTGTAAGAGATCAGATGCCCCAAATACTCAATTTGGGTTTGTCCAAACTGACATTTGCTCTGCTTTGCAAATAACTGGTTATCCCTTAACAGAGATAACACAGACTCAACATGATGTAGATGTTCATCCCACTCTTTGCTGTAAATAAGTATATCATCAAAGAAAACTAGTACATACTTCCTCAAGCACCCCTTAAAGACTTTATTCATCAATGACTGAAATGTAGCAGGAGCATTGCATAAGCCAAATGGCATAACTAGGAACTCATAGTGCCCATTATGAGTCCTAAAAGCTGTCAAATGCCTATGCTCAGGCCTCATCAAAATCTGAAAATACCCTGACCTTAGATCCACCTTTGAAAAGAACTTAGCTCCATGTAACTCATCTAACAGCTCATCTATAATAGGAATTGGGTAATCATGCTTAATTGTGAGGTCATTTAAATACCGTAATCCACACACAATCTCCAAGTGGAGTCCTTCTTTTACCAAGATGACAGTGATGCAAAAGGGCTTTTCTTTGTCTTGAATGATTCCGAAACTAACATCTCCTTCACAATCCTCTCAATTTCATCCTTGTGGCCATGTGAGGTTCTCAGAGGGGTATCGGTGCTTAGACACACTTCCAGGCTTGAGATGATTTGATGCTCAACTTCCTGTTAGGTGGTAAGCCCTGGGGTTCATCGAAAACATCGCATACTTATCCAATAACTCTTGCAGGTTGTAGTCTTTGCCTTCAAAGAAGAATCAAGTACATCTCTTCAATCTCTCTTGAATGATCAAGATGTACCGGTTTATAAAGGATGCCCCGAAATATACTTACACTCAACAGTTGATGTTAGGGCCTGTAGCTTAATCCTTTGCCCATTGAGAGTGACTGTGAAAGTCATATTGTCATAGTCAAGCTCAATATAGGTACATGACTTGAGCCAATCCCCTCCAAGTATTATATCACACCCTTCATTTTTCAGAATCTAGGAGAGTAGGTGAAACTGTGTCCCTGCATGCTCCATTTAAACCCTGCAGCTTTCTGTGAATTGATCATCTTTTGCCCATTAGCCACATTGACCAATAAAGGTTTGGCTGACTCCAAGTGACGCCCCAGTCTCTTAGCTGTACTTTCCTGTATAAAATTAAGAGTGCTACCAGAATCAATCAGGATATGAAGTTTATTATCACCACAATCTCCAATTAACCTCATGGTAGTAATCCAATCCTCACCACTAAGAGCATTCAATGACATTTGCACTTCCTACATGGTTTCCCCTATATCAACATATGTGTAATCTTGCAGATAGGACAACTCTTCTTCCTCAGTCATAATCATGTAATTGATCCTATGCTTGCATCTATGCCCAAAGGAGAATGGCTCATCACAATTGTAGCATAATCATTTCTCTCTCCTTGCTGCCATTTCACTAGCTGTAAGAAGTTTGGTTGGAGGTTTAAGTAGGGTAGGATAAACATTTTTATTTGGAACTGGTGGTGGTGTTGCCTCTGCTCTTCTGGTATTGGTTTGGGTAGGTATAAAAGGTTTGTATGGGGTTTTAAGCTTCCTGGTGATAGCTTCAAGGGTATGAATCTGCTTCCTCCCTAAATCAATGGTGTGCTGCAATGTTTGGGGTTCAAACATGGTAAGGAAGGATTGTACTTCTTCACTCAAGCCACTTATAAAACTGGCTATGAAGTATTCTTCAGAATAGTCTCCATTATTAAGCAACATCATGCACGCCTTTAGTTCTTCAAACTTGTCCACATAATCTGCATAGGACCCTGTTTGCTTGAGTTTGTTGAACTCAACAATGATCTTAGTTTCCTTCAATTCCTCAAACCTAGCAGAAACAACCTCCAAAAATTGGTCCCATGTTAACTCCCTCTGTTTCATAGAAAAATTCTGGTACCATAAAGCAGCCTTTCCCTCAAAATGCATAGAGGCTAAAGTAACTTTATGTGTATCTGAGAGATTGGGTATGAGTTTAAAATAACCATTGCACTTCAGAATCCAGGTCCTAGGGTTGTTGCCATCAAACCTTGGAAACTCAATTCTGGGAAGGGGGTTAATGGCTTGGATACCTGTAGACTCAACTTGTATCCTCTTTGGTGTCTGTTAGGTTCTGGAACTTATATCTTCACCTGAGTATATAGGGGGGCCTCCTAAGATAGACTCTTCCTCCATATGCCCTTTACCCTTACTCATGTTCAAGAGTTGCAGCTGGATTGTGGCCAGGGTGTTAGTAAGATGATCATACTTTCCATTCAAACCCATCTTTTGTTCTTGCATTTCTACACTCATCCCTGATATCTGCTCTTGTAATTTTAATTATGTTGCTTCTCTCTTCAGTGACTCTGTCTGCAAAATCTGGTCTAATCGTTTTTGGGCCTCTTGCAGGTCCTTCATTCTGGTGCCTTCTGCCATAGCCAATGAACGATGGCTCTGTGATACCAATTGTTATGTTCTGGATATATTTGATATAATTTTGTATTAATATATTCTGTATATTGGTTTGTAATGTGTATTTAATCTGTATATATATTGAAGACTAAGAAATGGGGGAAATATCAGAGAATATTGGGGAAGAAGAAGAATAATATTCAATCTCCAAAACTTGATTCATTCTGCTGCAAAACGTATTACAAATAGCATAATAAATGGGGGACCACTAATTCCCATAACTAACTTAGAATAAAATCTGAATTACAATGATGATTCCCATTCCACGTGTACAACTTAGATTTCAACACCCAATTTCGAATCAACGGTTGAGATCGACACAGATGTTGGCTCCTCTTTCTTTTCATCCAAAACAGCTGACTCCTTCTCTTCTCCTATCTCCAACGATTTTCCACATTTTCCACTTCCCTCTCCATAATTTCCCATCTCAATATTTGAGTTCACAACAGATAGACTGGGATTAAGTGTTTGTTTTCAAAATTAAAAAAGTAGCAGAGTACTTAGTGTAGTCAAAGGCGCTCACCTCGGGGCGGGCCTAGGCGCACGAGGCGAGGCGTGTGACATGTTCAGCGCCTGGGGTCACCCAAGGCGCACCAACTCGAGCCAGGCGGAGGAAAAGTGCAACTCAAGGCGTGCGCTTCAAGCGCATGTGGCGATTTTCCTTCTCTTTCTCTCTACAATTTTACTTTTTTTCTCAAGCTAAATGCAAACCGACTTTTTATTTGTTGTTGTACAAACTAGATAAATATATAATATGGATAGTGGAAGTGCTAGTGAGCCGGGAATACACAAAAATGGTTAAAATGTCGAAGATGTCATTGTTGGTGTGTATTGAATGATTATGTATGTGGTTTGAAAATATTGTTATCTTATAATTCTATATAATATATAATATGAATAGTGGAAGTCTTCTTTCGAGCTGGAAATGCAAAAAAAAAATGTTTAAAATGCACAGAAGATGTCATTGTTGGTGCATATGGTTTAATTTTATATTGAATGATTATGTATGTGATCATTTGAAAATATTATAATCTTATAGATACTATTTTCAAAGTCATGCGCCTTGCTAGAGTCAGGCGAGCGTTTTTTTGGCGCCTCGCGACTCAGGCGATATAGGACCTTGTCGCCTCGAGTGCGCATTACCGTTTTGACTACACTGAGAGTACTATAAGAGAAGAAATACTATAATAAGAGTCAGTTTAAGGGGCCCAAATGACTATTTATGAGAGTTTGGGATGGAAGGAGCAAAAAGTTTGAAGAGCCAAATATGTTGATCTTTTTAAGAATGATGGACTATTTGTAGAGGTACTAATCAAAACAAACAACCTAGATAATGTCATGGACTTGTTCCCTCAACTAATCATCGTGCGGTCTAAGCTCCTTTCCGCCCCTCGCGGCTACTAAATCAAATTCGCTTAAAAGTGTTGGTTAGAAGCTTAAGAAATAATGCAAGTATATGAAACTTAGGAGAGAGCACTTATAGTCTCTTAAACTCAACTTTACAACTTGTTGGCTTACAATTGAGTTTATACCTCTATTTATACTAATGACCTCCTTAGCGGATAGTGTAGATCGCTTTGAACGGTTAGGCCAAACTTGTGATCTAAGAATGTGGGCTTGATGGCCTTGGACATTGGCCTAACCTCTTAGCCAAAATGTTGGAGAATCTTGGGCTATTTCTTGTGGTCTGTTACATCCTCCCACTTAATGAGGTAACATGGTTGTCGCCACGTAGTGTTGGAGTTGTGGTTGGAACTACCACAAGTCTTCTTCAGTTCCCACGTTGCCTCATATTCTGGTAGTCCGTCCACTTGATCAAGTATTGCTATTCAGGTAGTCCTTCCACTTGAACAAGTATTGTGTGCAGGGTGGAACACCTGGTCTTTGGACGACCTTTTTAGTTAGCACCTGTTCACCGTCTTTGTCAAATTGTCATAACACTTGGTTACCGCAGGAGGTGCTGTTGTGATTGCCCTGGGCTTGGGTCTTCCTCGTCTGTAGGTCCCAAGGGGTGTAAGTGTAAGGTTTAGAAGGGGGGGTTGAATAAACCTTACCAAATTTTCGATTTAGTCCTTTTAAATCTCAGAGTTAATTCTACACAATTTGTGTCCTTGATGGACGATCGAATTAGTCACTCAAGGTAGAGTTAATCTTTCAATGACTCAATTTGTTGATGGAGTAACTCATTTGTTGGCTACAATTTAACTTGTGGTTTTATTTTATTGGAAGACTTAACACCCTTAAGTTTGATTAAACAAAATATTAGAGCTTGATTTAGTACTTGTAAATTATCAAATGGATAGCAAATTTATCACAGATATAAGCAATTAAAAGTGCGGGAATTTAAATTTGAAATGTAAATGACACAAAGAAAGTTTTTATAGAGGTTCGAAGATGGGGTAATTCTTCTACTCCTCTCTTCTCCAACTCCCGGAGGAATCCACTAAGTAATGATCGGTTTACAAAGTGGTAATACCCGGATACAAGTCTTGATCACAACAACCGACTTGATCCTTTGGGACTCGATCGAGACGCTTGATCACTCGGTGGCTTCTCGTTCGACTCGGCTTCTTCTTCACAGGCATTTGCTTTGCTACTACAACTCACTTGCTCAAGCTCTTTGGATTTGATCACGAAGCCCTCCAAATGCTTAAGACTTAGTTCAACTTTGAACTTTTCTACAATCCTTCCCTGGAAAGTAGACCCCTTGTTTTCAAAGGTTTCCTCTTCAATGGTTGAAGCTCTCTTCCTTCACGGGTAAGTGTTGGATTGATGTACTTTGAATGTAGGCTTGAGGATTGAGATTGTTTGAGTTTTTCTAATGTGCTTGTATATCTCACGTATGTGTCATTCATGCATCCCTTTTTCTCAACCAAACTCCTCGGCCTTTTATAGTGAACTTTCAAAAATTTGCCCGTTGAAGAGATAGGCTTGTTTTTGAAAGTCACTTTGCAAATCGTTGGCTTGCGTTCTTGGAATTGCCGTTTCCTCGTATGAATTATTCTTTTCACCTTTCGAGTTCGACACGGTGTAGTGCTTCCCATTGGTTCATTCCTTTTGCACGCTTCGGGACCGAGCACTCCAAGAAAGGTTGTATGGAGATATTACTTGTTTAAGTAAATCTCTTGATTTTCGCGGCAACGGTTCTTTTCTGATTATCTCGACTTGATTGCATTTCCTTGCTTTCCCAGGTGACTTAGAGTGAGACTTCCAATCATTGGATGACTCTTTGTCACTTCAACTTGAGACTTGGCTTTTCTTGAGTTGACTTGACCGATGCTCCACTCACCGCATCTCACCGCTTCTTCTTGATAGTGTTCCCGTCTACTCTTCTTTGCCATACTCATTTGTCTCACACAGAGAGTCTTCCTTCCAGTCTTGATTGTCTTCTTGCATGTTAGGGCGTAGTTGTCTTGACTGACCGGCTTGGCCAGCTCTATTCATTACAATGCATTTTACAACAAGAATTGGGGTGCCAACTTTCTATTCTAAGTTTTACATGGCATTCATCAAAATCTAAACAATAAAATTCCTAACAATTTCCCCCTTTTTGATGATGCCAAAACTTAAATCATACAAATATGCAAATAACAAAGATACATACAGATAGTGTATTGACATAGAATGTATGTATGAGAATCAATATTTTTATTGATCATATCATTCTTGTACTTAACACAACTGTTTACAGGGTGTATCAGAGTATATAACTGTCTTCACAAAAAAATTTATAACTTTATTACAGAAGACTTACATTGTATGTATTTACATAATAAAATACATGAAGGGTTGGACAGCAACACTTCATCTCCTTCGCTGTCTCCTTCTTTCATCTTGATCAAGATCTTCTTTCTCTTCTTCTCTTTTTCTCGTCGTCACCGCCTTCTTTTTTTCTTCTCATATGCCTTCCTCGGCGCCTTCATCTTTCCTTAGTCTTTCTGTCTCTCCTGCCATAGCCTGAGTTTGTCTTTTGTTTTCTTCTTCTATTCTCTTTACATACTCGGCGTTAGTTTTAGCCACTCGCAAGTTTGCCACTTGGTCAAGCCCAGCCCAAGAGATCCCTCTTTCTTTCCAGGATCTACGATTCGATATTCTTGGGCGGAGGCCTAGGTCCAAGCTTCTTCCTCCATCGCCGCTTTTCTTCCTCTACCTCGGGGCGTATCTTTGTCGGGTCTTCTTCTTTGGTGATTGACTAGCAGAGTGACCAGCAGAGTGATCGGGAAGTCTCATTTGTCTGTCGCCTTCTTCACACAATGTGAGACCCTTTTCCAAGACAAGTCCCAAGCTTGAGCCATGGACATATTTGCAAAATATCCTTGATTCGAGTGTTTTGAATTCGTCAATCGATCGTGGCTCGTCTCCGACATCTCGAAATGGCATACGTGTCTCTGTCAATTGGAATGCCTCCATGTTCTTTCAAGATGTTCATCACCCTGGCATCCATTCTTCCTTCCACTTCCTTCATCCCTCGCTTCAATTTCTTTTCTCTTCTCGGCCATAGATACAAAGAGTCTTGGAGTGGCGAGTCACGGGGAGTTTGTCGCTTATAATGTCACCTGACAGGACCTGTTGGGGGTTTGTGCAATCATCAAGGTCATATCTTTTGATCCTTCCCCCTCAGATTTTCCTTTCTTTAGTTTCAAAATTTCCTTAGCGATTTTCCCTTCTCACCGCTTCTTTTCTCAATCGCTCCTTTCTTTTCTTTTCGGATTTTTCTTTGCTTTAAGGTATTCCTCTTCCCCTTTTTGGCATCATCAAAGGATAGAGGAACCCCAGGGAACATCTTTGGCAAGCATGAAGTCGAAGTCTTCGATGGTTGAATTTCGCTTCAAGTCTGCTGCGTTGTAAGACGAATTCGAATTGACCGAGTAGCGTTGGATTCTCTGAAATCGCTTCATCTCGGCCCATGAGAAGGCTGAATTTTCTTGTCATGTGTTCTTCCAAACGCCAGTATATCATTTGCATTTCGCTCACGCAGTGACTTGATCTCGGCAGTGTGAGCTTCATGCATATGCTCAATGTGTTCCCTTAGCGTTTTCGCATCAACATTCTCGGCTCTCCACACCAAATGACTTGTTGAGCAAGGTTCAAGTATCTCACTGTTCCACACGCATTGATTCTTCTTTGTTGCCACCATTCCCTTATTCTCGATTGTGATGCCTCTCAAGGTTTGTAAGGTTGGCATCTCTGTTGTCCGGCGCATATCCAAAGAGGCTCGATGCCTCTCCATCTTTTCAACTTCAAAAAAGTGCCTTGAACACTTCTCGAACTTCACTGATTCTTTCATTGCGGTGATGGCCATACAACGTCGAAATCGAAATCTATTTGGAACAATGGTGCCTGAGTGAAAAACAGAGCTGGTTTGTGGTAACGTGCTTGCTCGTTTTTCGACTCTTCGTGGAGTTCGTATCTCCGGTGAGAAAGGGAAAGATTCTACAAAAGATTCATCACCGCCGGTAGGATCTGTTCGATGATGAGCGGTGCGCGTGAAGTTCTTTTGGGAATCGATCCATTGTAGCTTGAGGAGCGGAGCAGTGGTTTCGGTTCAAATTGGGTTTGGTTGTGAAGTAGACCCGACTTCTTGAGCCTCACTGCCTTTGTCTTACTTGACCGTTGGTCTCGGTGATTTTTCCTTTTGATTGACTTATCCTCGGCCTTATCGCGGCGTCATCGGACGATAATGAGATTTTTAGAGGTGGCTCATCATCAAAGTTAAAAGTTTGTGAGTAGTCTTGGGATCGACTTACTCGTACTTGGAACACCCGCTTGTGAGTCTTTTGGATTTGTCATGGGGATGACTCGGCTTCTTCTTCGTCTTCTCGATCCCGGAAAAGTGACATCGGGGTTGTCTGAGAATCATGAAGTGCACCGATCTCCTTCTCGGATGAGTCGATGATTGCGGGAGGGATGTTCTCTACTTGACCCTCTTTACCCCGGGACGTCTCAACCTCCCGTGGGCCTTCATTTCCTCGGCGGTCTCTCTGCTGCGAGGCCTGGTCCTCCCTTTCGACAGTGTCGGTGTCTTAGGGTCTTTCTGATGGCATCCATTGGAGTCTCAACCCCATGGATTGCACTTTCATCGCCGCCAGTGTTAACTCCCTGGTCTGTCCCTTCCGTGCCTCGACCGCATCATCGGCGTCATTAGCCTTCAGAGCGGTTGGCATCTCGGTGAGACAGTCTCAATCGCCTCGAGCTTCGTTGATGGCAACTTTTTGTTCTTCTTGTGATTGTAATTTCTCTTCTTCGCCTCCTTGCTTCTTTGTGGAGTCATCTGCGGCATCCTCCGACCTTTGCTGCGGTGGAGGAGTTTCCCCCTCGGTAGGCGCACCGGTGAGTGACTTGAAGTGGGGTCACTCGTCTCCGGACTCCCGGCTGTTGCAATTGATGGTCGGTAGTTGGGGCGGTGGTAGCACACCTTCAATAGGGGTTGGCTCGATTGGGGTCCCCACTAGATTTCATCGCCATTTCCTTATTGCCTTCTTCGTCAGAGTGAGTGGGGAAGTGGTAAAGAAGAACATCGGTGGCTATTTTTGAACCACTCCCATTGGATCGATTTCGGTGTGTTACGGAGGACTCTCCTGGTCCCTCCATCGAGTCTTTGCTCGTGAAGGATTCTTGATTCATGCAATGATTCTGCATTTGTAACTCTTCGTGGCGCGTGACATTTCTCGCAGTTCCTCGTCACTTTCGAGAGAAGACGTCAAGAAGAGGATGGAAGTGTTCGTAGTGCGGGAGATAGGGCGGATGCTTGCCTTTTCACGTGCTTCGGCTTCTTGACTTGCTTTGCTCTCCCCTGTCCTTGTAGATTTGCGGGATGTCTAAGCGGTTGTCCTCATCAAGTCTTTGGGAGCACGAGAGTTAGTCCAAGGAAATTTAGCAGATTCCTCTTCTTCTTCTATGAACTCGGGCCGTTGAACTTTCCCTTGACTTGCTCAACTTCCATTTTCTCCACTCACGCAGACGATTTTGGATGTCCGGGTAAGGTGGAGATAGGATCATTACATCACTATCGCTTGGGCCGGGTTCTTTCTTGTGCTTCAAATTTGTGTGAGCTACTGTTTGTGTCTTGAGTTGCTCTCTGGTCGCCTCCAAGAGACTTGGCTCGCATTTCAACAACTACATCCGGAGACTCTACTTCTCCGATAGTCTCTGTATTTGTGCGAGTGAGTAAGCCCGACTCATTTGGTTTCTCTTGTTCGATGCGCTTGACGAGTCTTCTTCGTCTCTGGTTTGTACTGGGAATTTCAGTTCGAGGCGGTGTCCTCTCGAGTCTTGGCGCGGGGCAGTGTCTTGGTGTTTGTTTCGGAGGAGCGGCCGTGCAGGCTTGTCGGTTCTCCTCCTTTTGACGATCGGAGAAGGCATTTGTGAGTCCTTCTCGACCGCGCTGCAGGGCGGGTGACACGGCTTTGGCCGGGCAGTGACTCGCTGCAGGGGGGAGCATGTTTGGTTTTCTTTCTTTGCGCAGGGCAACATCTTCTTGGCACCGCAGGGGGACTTCTTCTTCTTGGGCCGGAGAGGCATTTGTGTCTTGGTCGGTGATTCCCCCTCACTGGTGTCGCTCTCTTCTTGGCATAAGCTCGCTTCCGAGCACCAGAGAGGTTAGCTCGAACATCCTCTTGTTGACATGGAAAGCCTTCCCATGTCTAAGAGGTACTCCTTTCACCTCCGATGGCCGGCCAATCACTAGGCCATATCCTAGGGATCCTCCAAATGTGCCATCTTCTTTGAAGGACTTGTTCCCCACGTTCGGGCAGATCTGCTTTGTAGATAAACTTAGCCCGGTTTATCTTCTTTTCTTCGATGATTGCGGCCATCACAACCACTTTGCCTTTGATAGTTGGTCAAAGTCGCCAAATTTGATGTCGATACATTTGGCAACTATGTCCAACAATTTGTGATAATCCTCCTTCAGATCTCTTGTTTTTTGTGTATATAATTTTATCGGCAAGGTCGGACTTGGCTATTTCTTTCCATGCGTCGGCCCAAATTGACATCGCCTTCCTTAATTTGATTTGCTCCTTCCGCGGGTAGTGAGCAATATTGACCAAATCTTGGCGGTGATAGTCCGCTTCCTTGAGTGAGCAGATGACTTGATTCTTCTTCGTCGTGAATCTCAACATTCACGTAGAATTGTGCGACCTCCTCCACATAGGTCATAGGATATTCGGCGTTAGAAAGCGGTTTTAGTCCGGGACGTTTCCAACTTTTCCGCGATTTTCTTTACCAGGGTGTCGTCGGACCCCGCTTCACCATTAAATCCACCGTCGAACCGGTGTGGATTTGCTTTCCTAACTTAGTAAAGTCGTAAGTTGGTGCCATTTCTAATTATATCAAGAAAAGTTTTAATTTGATTTGAATGTTGATAGGGTTTGAAAGTAGTTTGCCTTTGCTTTTGAGAGAAAAAGATGAACAGTTTTTAGAAGTGTGAGAGAGAAACGGAGGCGAAAATGGTTTAAATATGGTTTATGAAAGGGCGTGCAGACGGTTTTTTGAATTGTGATCAAAATCAACGGCTTGGATTTTCGCACGCCTATTGAGCATTTCACGTCTCGTATTTAATGCGGCAAAGCATTTATATCCAATCATAAGCTTAGTGTGCGGCTTTTATGCGTACACATCATCATTATCTTTGACGTGTTCCTTAAAACATTCCCGCTAAGTCAAAACGATTGCGTTTTTGTCACTTTGCTCATAAGTTATTCACTTATCTCTTAGCCGATTTAACTCTACTCCTCGATTCTCTTGGTGACTCACTATCGGTGACTCGGTGTAGTTGTCTTTCCGATCTGGTGATTTCTCGAGTTGATTTTTGTTTTCGGCTCTTTTTCACTTCTTTTCTGTTCTAATGCTCTTCTTTGATTTGTCCGAGTGTCATTTCACCTCAATCAACCCCAACTCATGCTTGAGTTCTTCAAATCTTGACTCACATAATGGTTTTGTGAAGATGTCGGCTAGTTGTTTATCGGTTGAGATGTATTCCAAGATAATGTCCTTCTTTTCAACATGATCTCTTATGAAATGATATCGACATCTATATGTTTTGTTCTTGAGTGCAACACGGGATTTTGAGTGATAGCAATGGCACTTGTGTTATCACACATGATTGGAATTTCTTTTTCTTCAACTTCATAGTCTCTCAAATTTGTTGTCTCATCCATAGGACTTGGGGCTGTGTTTTGCCCGCAGCCTATGTATTCCGCTCTTTTGTAGAGGTGGCTATTGAGTTTTGCTTCTTGCTAAACCAGGAAATTAGTCTGTTTCCTAGCATTTTTGACAGTGAAGTGCTTTTCTGTCCACTCGCATCCGTAGTCAGTCGAGTCGAATAGCCAATTAGTCCAATCCACCTTCCTTTGGATACCATAGGCCTACTTCTTGGCTTCCTTTCAAGTATCTCAAGTATTCTTTTAGTCTGTCATATGGCTCTCTTTTGGAGCAGATTGAAATCTTGCACATACACCTACAAAGAAAGGTGATGTCCGGCCGCTTCTTTGTGAGATAGAGAAGCGGTGATCCAATAAGTGCTCAGTATCTTGTTTGATCTACAGGCTTGCCATCCGCATCCATGTCCATTTTGGTGATGTGTTCATTGGTATTTTTCTGAAGACTTCTCTTCCATACCAAACTTCTTCATTAAATCTCTGGTATATTTTGTTTGACTTACGAAGGTTCCATCCTTCATTTGTTTCACTTGAAGTCCAAGGAAAAATGTCGGCTCTCCCATCATGCTCATTTCAAATTTGCTTTGCATGAGGTTTGAGAATTTTTCACACATGACTCTTTGTTAGTGGATCCAAAAATGATGTCATCCACATATATTTGAACAAGCGGTATACTCTTTTTGTCTTGAATTCTAAAAAGTGTTCTATCTACTTTTCCTTTTGTGAATCCATTCTCGTTAGGAATTGTGACGGGGTATCATACCAAGCTCGGGTGCCTGTTTCAATCCATACAGGGCTTTCTTGAGTTTGTATACCTTGTCTCCAAGAGTCTTCGCTCAAATCCGGAGGTTGTTCAACATATACTTCTTCTTCCAATAAACCGTTTAGGAATGCACTTTTTACATCCATCGATATACAATGAAATTCTTGTGCATAGGCAAGAAACATCCTTATAGCTTCCAATCTTGCTACGAGGGCAAATGTTTCATCAAAATCTATCCCTTCTTCTTGACAATATCCTTTGGCTACCGATCTTGCTTTGTTTTTACTACGTAACCTTCCTCGTTCATCTTATTTCGAATACCCATTTGGTTCCAATAACATTTTGATGTATGGGTCTTTGCACTAGTTCCCATACTTTGTTTCTCTCAAACCGATTGACTCTTCTTGCATAGCTTGAATCCAATGTGTGTCATCCAATGCTTGTGACACATCTTTTGGCTCTATTTGCGAGATGAAGCATGTGAACATAGCTTCTTGTTGAGTTCGGATCTTGTTTTGACACCTTCTCTTATATCTCCAATGACAAGTTCGGTGGATGGTCTCTTAGCCATCTTACATCGAGGTTGGAGTAAGTTATTTGGATTGATCGACTTGCGATTATGTTTTTGTGGTCGGCTCTCTCGTAATCACTTAGGTTGTAAATTTTCCATTTGCTTTTGAGATTCGGCTATCTCATCTTCTTACGAATTGATAATCCCGGCTTGACTTCAAAGATAGGGACTCTTCGTCGTATGGTTGGATGATTCAACTTATCGGTTGACTCTTCAATGTCTTCTCCATTTACTTTTGGCTCATCGAATACTACATGAATGGATTCTTCGTAACCATAGTTCTTTTATTGAGTATTCGTAGGCTTTACTTTGGTGAGTATCCTAAGAAGATACCTTCATCACGCCTTAGCATCAAAAGCCTTTAGGTTGTCTTTGCCATTGTTGTGGATGAAGCATTTACATCCAAATATCCTGAAATATGCAACATTTGGTTTTCTTCCGATCCGGATCTCATAGGGAGTCTTTGTTAGTTGTCTATTTATCATACATCTGTTTTGGGTGTAGCAAGTGTGTTAATTGCTTGACCCAAAATCTTTTTGGTAACCCCGCTTCACTAACATGGTCCTTGCCGCTTCTTTGAGGGTTCTGCATTTCTTCTTTCGCAACTCCGTTCTGCTTTGTGGAGTCCTTGCTGCTGTGATAATTCATGACCAATGCCATTCTCAACACAATCTTTGAGTTATTATTCCATTGACAAACTCGGTTCCTCTATCGATCTTATTTTGATAATGGTTTGACTCTTCTCATTTTGAATTCTCTTCATCGGTGTGGTAGTTTTTGTAGAGTTTCTTTCTTCTTGCACATGAATATTGTCCATGTATATCTTGAGTAATCATCTACTACCACCAAGGTGTATTTCTTTCCACTTATGCTTCTTTGGTTCCCTTTGGGCCAAATAGATCCATATGAAGTAGATGCAATATTCTTGTTGAGGATGGGCATGTCTTTTCTTTGAATGACGACTTGATTTGTTTTCCCCGACATGCATCACATATACTTTCCTTCTTGTATCTCGAGTCCTGGAAGTCCTTCTACAAGATGACTTCTTGCCAACTTGTTAATTGTTTTGAAATTCGGGTGACTCGGCTTTTTTTGTGCCACGACTAACTTGATTCATTTTGTGCTTTTTGCTAAGAGGCAGTCTCGGGTGTTGCGGTTGACCAATCCACTACATACATATTTTTTTCTTACTTCCTTGCAAAGACAACTTCATTTGATTCAATATCTTTGATTTGACATATTCCCATGTTGAATCCAACATTGTAGCCCTTGTCACAGAGCCGATCGATACTCGATAAATTGAAGTTGAGTCCTTCAACATATGCAACATCTGTGATTTCTAATCCATTCCTCTTGATGGATCCAATGCCTCTTATTTCACCAGGAGCTTCATTTCCCCAAATATGACTTTTGCTCCTTTGACTTCCTTGAATTTTGACAGATTTCTCTTATTTCTGTCATATGTGTCCGGGAAGCGACCACTATCCATGTACCAGGTTCCTTGGCTTTCAATTTGTTCCTTGAACCGCAATCAAGGAAATTAAGTTTTAGGTACCCATACTTATGCGGGTCCGAGGGGTTAGAATTGTAAGATGATCCAACCAACCTATAGCCAAATGATTTGACTCTAAGGGGTTGCCATCTATCGAGTGCCATAATCATAATTAATTCCGCAAATTGCTTGGGGTTCAGGTTCATACATCTGTCTCTTTTGTCTCGTATGCTGCATATGTGTTTTAGCAATTGCCTTCCTAGGGTAATTGTGGTGCTTTTGAGTGTAGTGCCTGGGTGCATGTGTGTCTTTGATGAAAGCTCTCAAACTTTTGGAATGGCCTTTGTTGAGTTCTAGGCCTTTGCCCTTGGGCTTATATTCCATAAGTCTATCTTTGATGGTTCACATTATTCCAATCAGCTTGGCTTGGATATTTTCTACCATTCCCATCATATGTGTTTCTTTTATGGATTTTTCGGAATTTTTGGTAGCTATGTTTTTCTTTACAGAGTATTTTTGTTAGGAGTTTCTTTGAGGACTCATTTGAATCTCTTCTCATTTGCCCTTTCAAAGATACTCAATGGTCGTTTTTCCTTTTCTTTTTTTCCTTTGTAACCAAGGCCAGTTTGCTTAGTATTGTGCTTTGGAGTGAATGTGTGTGCAACATTTAGAGTTTTGGATTTTTCGGACTCTTCATGACTTGAAGATCCTTTTTCCAAAATTACTCTTGAGGTTTGACATGGCACAAAGGAATTAAATCCTAAGCCTGTCTTGTCTCCACATTCTCTTTGACTCATAATAAGATCATCCATTGATTTAGATGCCTTAGTAAATGAGGCAATAACATTTTTGAGGTCATTCTCCCTCTTTTCTATAGCAGCAATTTCAGCTACTAATTTAGCATTTTCAAATTTTTAAACTTTCATTTTCATGACTATTTGACTTCAGAAATCGAGCTCCTTAGTCAGCTTTGAGTTTTGACTTTTAAGTAGGCTGTTTTCCTCATTCAATAGTGTGTGTGAGGATTTAATGTGCTCAAAATCTTTCATCATTTTGCCTAATGAATCATAAAGATCAGTAGGTGATGAAGTGTGTGTGTCACAGTCACTATCGCTAGTGTCTGAGCTTGTTGAATTAGATTGTACCTCATCTTCTTGATCTTGTTCTTTGGCCATTAAGCGGATCAAGGCTTCTTCTTCGAGTCACTCGAGTAGTCGGCCTTTGCTCTCGAATCATTTGTCTCTCTTGACTTTTGTTTCGTGATCTCTGCCTGACCATCATTGCCTTTTTCTTTTCTTGTCTTCTTTCTCTCGAAGACCTTTCTTTCTTCTTCATTCTGTACTTGTTGACTACAGGATATGAGAAGCGATCAATGGCATAGTGACCTGGTTGTCTACAATTCCAACATAGATATTGACCTTTTGATCGACTCTTTCTACTCTTGAGTTGTCGGTCCTTTGATACTCAATTTGTTGATGATCTGTTCTCTTGGTTGGCCTATCATCCCTTGATTTGGAGGGAGTGAGTGTCTTACGGAAGATTCACCCTTTCCTCTCTTGTAGTTCTTGTTAAAGAACTTGTTAAATCTTTTAACCATCAGGGCTATTTCTTTCGTGTCAATTGCTTCTTTGACCTCGGCTCTCTTCCCATCTTTGACAATTAGAGCATTTGCTTTGGGGTACATTGTCTCTTCCTGGTCTTTTCTTCTCGGCTCAAACAAACTCAAGCTTTGAGGTCCGAGAATAGTTCATGGTTGGATGTCTTTGATAGGTCCATGGAATGTCTCGGTGCCATGACCTTCATTTCCCATTCATTTGGAAGACTTTTTAGGATCTTCATACACATTTTTCGTGTATATTCCTTTCCAAGTGTAGAACTGACTCATTTGTGATTTTCGTAAACCGAGCATCCGGTTGATCCGATTCTCTCCCGAGATCATTTTGAAATTTTCAAACTTAGTATTTTCTTCGATAATTTGTTTTCTTTGATTTGCTCTCGATCCTTCACAAATCAATGTCACTTGTCCTGATTTCTTTAGCCGTTTTGCATGATTTGACTTTGTTGAACATGGCTTTGTCCAAGATTTTGTAGAGGATGTCCTTGGCTACATTATCCAGGTTGTATCTTTTCTGTCATCATTTGTCCACTCGGTTCTTGGTTTTTCAACCATGATCGGTGCGGGAGCAACATCTTCTTCTCCTTTTTGCAACTCTTCGTGCAATTTGTGTTCACTTTTAATATTTGTAGAGGCCCATCTTCTATTACTATCCACATCTCATCATGTAATCTTTGATAGATGAGCTCGCATACGAATTTTCCAATCATCAAATTCTTCAATAGTGAACATAGGGATGCGTGTTAGATTTGCTTCCATGATAATGATTTTTAATAAAAAGAGTTTTGAAAGTTTAAGTACTAAAGCGGACTTTGAAAAATTTGGAGATCTAGTTCAAGAACCGGTGCGGAGGGTTCAATGAACCAACCGCTCCGATACCACTTGTAGGTCCCAAGGGGGTGTAAGTGTAAGGTTTAGAAGGGGGGTTGAATAAACCTTACCAAATTTTCGATTTAGTCCTTTTAAATCTACAGAGTTAATTCTACAGTTGTGTCCTTGATGGACGGTCGAATTAGTCACTCAAGAGAGTTAATCTTTCAAAGCACTCGGTGAGTTGTTGATGGAGTAACTCATTTGTTGGCTACAATTTAACTTCAATTTGTGGTTTTATTTTATTGGAAGACTTAACACCCTTAAGTTTGATTAAACAAAATATTAGAGCTTGATTTAGTACTTGTAAATTATCAAATGGATAGCAAATTTATCGTGAGATATAAGCAATTAAAAGTGCGGGAATTTAAATCTTTGAAATGTAAATGACACGATAAAGTTTTTATAGAGGTTCGAAGATGGGGTAATTCTTCTACTCCTCTCTTCTCCAACTCCGGAGGAATCCACTAAGTAATGATCGGTTTACAAAGTGGTACAGTCCCAGATACAAGTCTTGATCACAACGGCCGACTTGATCCTTTGGGACTCGGTCGGAGACGCCTTGATCACTCGGTGGCTTCTCGTTCGACTCGGCTTCTTCACAGGGCGGTTTGCTTGCTACTCTGACTCACTTGCTCAAGCTCTTTGGATTTGATCACGAAGCCCTCCAAATGCTTAAGACTTAGTTCAACTTTGAACTTTTCTACAATCCTTCCCGGAAAGTAGACCCCTTGTTTTCAAAGGTTTCCTCTTCAATGGTTGAAGCTCTCTCTTTCCTTCACGGGTAAGTGTTGGATTGATGTACTTCGGAATGTAGGCTTGAGGATTGAGATTGTTTGATTTTTCTAATGTGCTTGTATATCTCACGTATGTGTCATTCATGCATCCCTTTTTCTCAACCAAACTCCTCGGCCTTTTATAGTGAACTTTCAAAAATTTGCCCGTTGAAGAGATAGGCTTGTTTTTGAAAGTCACTTTGCGTCGTTGGCTTGCGAGTTCTTGGAATTGCCGTTTCCTCGTATGAATTATTCTTTTCACCTTTTCGAGTTCGACACGGTGTAGTGCTTCCCATTGGTTCATTCCTTTTGCACGCTCGGGGATCGAGCACTCCAAGAAAGGTTGTATGGAGATATTACTTGTTTAAGTACATCTCTTGATTTACTCGGCAACGGTTCTTTTTACGATTATCTCGACTTGATTTCGCATTTCCTTGCTTTCCCCAGGTGACTTAGAGTCACTTCCAATCATGGATGACTCTTCGTCACTTCAACTTGAGACTTGGCTTTTCTTGAGTTGACTTGGTCGATGCTCCACTCATTTGCATCTCACCGCTTCTTGATAGTGTTCCCGTCTACTCTTCTTTTGCCATACTCATTTGTCTCACGCCAGAGTCTTCCTTCCAGTCTTGATTGTCTTGTCTTCTTGCATGTTAGGGCGTAGTTGTCTTGACTCCGCTTGGCCACTCTATTCATTACAATGCATTTTACAACAAGAATTGGGGTGCCAACTTTCTATTCTAAGTTTTACATGGCATTCATCAAAATCTAAACAATAAAATTCCTAACATCGTCTTCATGATATGGCTTCAACACACTAAACATAGAAGACTGGGTGAATCTTCAAATAGCTGGTACACCAACATGATACGGCATTTTATCTACCTTGGCAACTATCGAGAACGGTCTCTCGTATCTTCGTGTTAAGCTTTTGTGCATGCCCCGTAATACCTTGAATTATTGAGGTAGGAGATTTATAAAGACTTGGTCGCCAATGGCATACTCCTTTAGTCGTATTTTTTTCATCCTCATGCGCGCTTTCTCTAAGCACGAATGCATTAAGTCGGCTTATTCTCCATGACTTACCCATCTTGGTTGCCCTAGGACTTTTCCTGCCATTAAGGTTTGTCGCCAGTGTGTGTGGAGTCAATGGTTATTGTCTCGTTGCAAGCTCAAAGTGGCTTAGTATTGTAGCCTCACTTTCTTGCAAGTTTTAGACAGTTGTTCTATATTAAGGTGTTTGGCCTAATCTTTTTAGTTTGCATTCACGATGTGCCCTAAGTAGTGTCGGTTTACTTGACATTCTAGTTCTAGGCATGGAAGCTTGTTGGAAGTTTAACTCAGTCTCAAGGAGTTTGAATAACCTCTGTTCACAATCTTCCTGTGAAATGAGGGTTCTTGATCACTAACTATGGTAGTCCCTAATACTTTACCACATTCTTAAAGAAAACCGTTGTTGCTTCTTCCGCCATGCAATCTTTGTGCATGATATAAACGTCCCATACTTTAAGAAATGGTTGACTACTTCCATGATGGACAAGAAATCTGATGGGATTGCTTTGGACTTTGGCAAGGCACTTACGAAATTGTTGGTGATGGAGTGCAAAGGACGGTCTGGAATAGGTATTGGCCCAAGCAATCCCGTCGATTTCTTGTTCTTCATCTTGTCTTCTTGGCACACAAGACAAGTTTGCACATAAAGATTAAAGCCCCCTCTCATATGTGGTAAAAATATATGTCGCATCCAACAAGGCCATAATTCGTTTTTGCCCAGGATATCCCACTCACTTGTATTAAGGCAGTCATTTATGAGGTCCTTCCTCAAGTTGCACCACTTTGGGACATATAACCGGCGTCCTTTAGTGTAAAGTGTGCCATCATCTACCCAAAACTCATAGATCTTGCCCTTATTGGCTAACCTCGTTAGCTCTATCACCATAGAGTCATGCTCCAAGCATTGCTTGATGTAGTCCACAATTTCCCCTTTGGCTAGGCTAACAACCGCAAACTTCGCTTTTCTATTTAACGCATCGATTACCAGTTTGGCCTTGTTGGGCTTGTATTCCAATGTGTAGTCGAATTCTATCATGAAATCTTGTCGATGGGCTTGCTTTCATGATATCTTCTTTTGACTTTGAAATTAACTTGTGGCGACATCCATTTTGATAATGAAGCGAGTGCCTAATAGGTAATGTCGCCATATTTGCAAGCAATGGACAATGGACATCATCTCATTTTTTTGCACTCTATAACGTTGCTCAATGTCATTGACTCAAATGCTATTAGATGCCTCTTTCATATAATACTTATCCAATAGTGAAGTCAAATGCATTAGTGTGCAACTCGAATGGTTTCCCAAAGTCGGGAAGGGCGATGAGCAATTCCTGGCTCATTGCCGCCTTTAAATCATCAAAAGCTTGTTGGCATTTATCAAACCGTTACTTTGATTTTCCTTTCTTGAGTAGGTCCAGTAAGGGTGTTGTGTCGCCCGCACTAATTAGCCATGTATTAAACTTCAGTAGTAATTCAAAAGACCAATGAAATATCGAAGTTAAGTTACTTTTGTCATAACCTAAAACTTTTCATATTTAATTGCATGATTTATATCATTCATAAACATAATTTCATGCATTTTAATATTTCATATTGACATTAGAATACATGAATAATCTTGATATGTCAATTTTTAGTTTAATTATGTTAAGTTACTACTTGTGCACTATTAAAGAAATCGGGTAATAAATATTTTGAGCTTTATTTTATTGCATCAATGGATTTACTTGAGTGTACGAAGTACAAAAATATGTTGAGTATACATTTTTAAATACATGTATATGTAATTAATTATTAATCATAAGTTAAGGGGTCAACATGCATTTTAAATACACTTTATGGGCTAAAGTGGAATTTTTGTAAAATTTTCATTATTGCTCTCTTAGTAAGACCAAATGGCAGCCATGTTATCATTATTGGGGGGTCTAGAAGTTTCAAAAGAAAGGAGGAAAAAAAGAAAACAAATCAAAGAAAGAAGGAGAAAGGAAGAAAAAATTATCGTAAGTTCATTCTTCATAAAAAATCCAAGGTTCTTTCCAACTTTTCTTTTGATTTTTATTTAGGAAAACAATCTTCCATATATATCTTTGGTTAAGAAAGATATATCCTCAACTAATTGGTAAGTATATCTAGTTTTGTTATATAAACATTTGATATTACATATATCATAGTTGTGAATTTTTTGTTATATAAACATTTGATATTACATATATAAAACAAGAAAGAACAAGATAAACACAAGTTGTCATTGTATAAAAATCTGTTTTATTGTGTTGTAGAGAAAGTTGCATTTGAAGGTCTAAAATCATGAGTTTTAATTATTTGAATGCATGGTTATATTTTTATACATGTTAGTTCATTGTGGTAAAAATTTGGGAGTGATTGAATACATTAAGAGGTGTGAAAATCTACATGAACTATAAGGTGACAACATGATCCCTTGTTTCTGTCCAGCAGCAGTTTTCTTCTGTATTGCTCTATTTCGACCGATTTGTTTTCCGAATTTGGCGTTTTGTAAAACATGAAAGTTGTAGAAAATTGAATTTTATTTTCATTCCAACTTGAATCATCTTAATATCATTTTTCTACAGAAAGTTATGTTGAAAATACTGAAGGCTGCCAGAGTGAAATTTTCAGACGTTTTAGTTGAATATTTTCTAAGTTTTGTCAATTGTGATTAGTTAAAATGCATACTTGGCATACATATATGACTTCAATTAGTACTTAGTATATGATATTAAATTTGGATGTGCATTTTTGATATATTTATAGGTCAAAATCTCGATAAAGAAGCGAATAAGTTTGATTAGACGAATCGGGATAAGGACTTCACCTTGTGAGTATAATCTTGTGATTTGTTATTTGACTCTTATGTGATTGTATAATTGATGTTTTTGAATGAATTCCATATATGTTGATTTTTGTGAATATAAACTCATTGTATTCTTAATGTGAATTATATGGTTGTTTTGGTGATATTATGATGGTGTTGATATGAACGTGAGAAATGTGAAATGTCTTGATGATATTGATATGAAATCGAGATATATGAAATGTATTGATAATCTTGATATGGATATAAATTATGTGATATGAAATAAAAGGATTACATTATGGCCACCAATATTCTTGAATCATGTGTTCTGATTTTGTAATTTTCTCGAATATAAATACCGCACGCCACCCCGTTCTTGGAAATCAAGTATATGTGTTATGAATTACAGAGTGCCATGACCATATTCGTGATCACGATTTATTATTGGATATGGATGGTCCATAAGTAAAAAGAATATGACTAAGCATATGTATTTGTGTATTTATTAATTATATAAATCGAATGTGTAAGATGTATTGATGATGTACTTGTATTGATGTTGTGATTGTGTTGATGATGTGCTTGTGTGATGTTAAATAACTTGTTACTTGATTATACTTATTGAGCTTGCAACTCACCAATTGCAATGTTGACTACTTTTAGATTATGTACATGAAGTGCCATGTAAAGCTTTTGTACAAGTTGAAGTATGGATCCAAGGTCGGCCGACCGATTTTGATCCTTCTTCCTGACCGACCCATCATTTGCATATCATTTTAGGATCTTGTTATAAGAATGTGGTCTATAATGGTTTGTAATATAAATTATGTATGTGTGTATGAGTGTTGAAAACATTTTCATTTGGGAATTATGTTTGTGTTTGTACAATATGTTTGCAATAATAATAAATATGCGCACTTTGATAAATAAAACAGTTGTAATGCATTTAAGTTAGTATTTTTATTTTAAGTGTATATGTTTGGGGTAAGGGTGTTACAATTTAGTGGTATCGAGCCAGGATAGGGTTCTCAGATGTCATGACATAACATGTGCATTTTCATTTTATATTATATGTTGGCATAAGTCATAATTATGTTGCATTTTAGGCAAATGGATATACATCAAGAACCACATGTTGAAAATGATGAGCAAAGTGTTCATGGAGGAGAAGGAGAAGTATGAGCCAGGGTCACATTCATCTCATCCATCTCAACATCATGCACATGGAATACTGCTCATTTTATGTATCCACAATATCAACCTCAAATCCTCCCGAACCACGTGAACGAAGGTATGATAAATTAAGAAAAATGGGAGTGTTGATTTTACGGCACCACGGATCCGAAGTGGCGTAAACTTGGTTGAAACGGACCGAGAGGGTTCTGAATTTGATGAAGTGCACTCCAGATGAAAATTTTGATTATGCAGTGTCACTTCTTCAGGGAGATGCTTATGATTGGTGGGAGACTATACCTAATAGCACTACACGACCTCCTGTATTGACTTGGGATGATTTTCTGAGGAAATTCAATGATGCATATCTGCCAGAGGTTTACCGGGATCAAGAAAAAAAAATTCTAGAGCTTAAACAAGGGAATCGATCAGTTGCAGAGTATGAAGTATTGTTTAATCAGCTTTCTCATTATGCCCCACATATGATAGCTACAGAAAAGAAGAAATGCAATAGATTTGAGGCTGGACTTCGATTTGGTATTCGAAACCGTATTATACTTTCAGATTTGGAGTCGTATAGTAAGTTGAAAGCTGCAGCGATACGTGTTGAGAAATTGGAAGCTGAATCAAAACAAAACTTTCAATACAAGAAGAAGAGACAGAGTGATGAAACTGGAGGATTCAAAAATAAAAAAGTGTTTACTCAATTTACACAAAAGAGTTTCTCTAATAATTCTAAAGGTGGCAATTTCAGAGGTACGACATCAGCTAGTAAGGGTTCTGGTTCTTCATCATCAGTTGTCACTTGTGTTCATCGTGGGAAAAATAATTATGGAGAGTGCAGACTGCTTACTGGGAAATGTTTTCGATGCGGGGAACCTGGTCACATTGCAAGAAACTGCCCAAAACCACGTGAAGAAAACACAGTTGAACAAACTAGATCTGGTGGCTTTAATTCTAACAGAGGTCGAGGTCGTGGAAGATTTGATACAGGCAGAGGCATTACTGCAGATGAAAGTCAGGGTAGCAGACAACAAACTCAGGCTCGAGTTTTTGCTATAACTAAGGAAGACGCTAAAGTTACTTCAACTGTGATAACTGGTAATCTTTCCATTTCTGGTATAAATGCTTATGCTTTATTTGATCCAGGAGCAACACATTCATTTGTGTCACAATCATTTGCATCACACTTGAACTATAAACTAGAAATGTTGGACTATGATTTACTTGTTCGAACTCCAGTAGGCAGTGTATCTATTGTAAATACCGTGTTTCGTGATTGTGAACTTTTGATTGGGAATTTGAATTACGTGCTACATTACTTGTTATGTCACTAAAGGATTTGATGTGATTAAGGTATGGATAGTTAATCAATATCATGCTAAACTCGATTGTTTGACTAAAGAAATAGTGTTGAACCGCGCGATCGACACATATAATATTTAAAGGGGAAACAAGAATTTTGTCTCGCTTGTATAATATCTGCATCTACATCATTTAAAATGATTAAGAAAGGTTGTGAATGCTACTTAGCTCATGTTATAGACACTAGATTATGTGGTTTGAAAATTGAAGATATTCCAGTAGTTAGAGAATATCCAGATGTGTTTCCAGATAATTTGTCAGGGTTACCTCCAGATAGAGATATAGAGTTCACAATCGAATTACAACGGGGTACAACACCAATTTCCATTCCTCATTATAGAATGGCACCCATTGAGTTACAAGAATTAAAAAACAATTACAAGAGTTACTTGATAAAGGATACATTAGACCAAGTGTTTCACCATGGGGTGCACCAGTGTTGTTTGTTAAAAAGAAGGATGACACTTTGAGATTGTGTATAGATTATCGACAATTGAATCGAAAGTGATGAAGAATAAATACCCATTACCCAGGATATATGATTTATTTGATCAGTTGCAGGGTGCTAGAGTTTTCTCAAAGATTGATCTGATGTCAGGGTATCATCAGTTGAAAATTGTAGAGAATGATATTTCAAAAACAGCTTTTAGAACCAGATATGGTCACTACGAATTTTTAGTGATGCCTTTTCGATTGACTAATGCACCGCCGTGTTTATGGCATTGATGAATAATGTGTTCAGGCCATACTTGGATAAATTTGTGATTGTCTTTATTGATGATATTCTGATATACTCAAAATCTATCGAAGAACATGAACAACATCTGAGAATCGTGTTGCAAACCTTACGAGAGAATCAATTATATGCAAAACTCAGTAAATGTGAATTTTGGTTAGATCAAGTTATTTTTTTGGGACATGTTGTTTCTGCTAATGGTATTAAAGTTGATCCCAAGAAAGTTGAAGCAGTGACTAAATGGGAAAGCCGGAAAAATGTTTCAGAAGTTCGTAGTTTTCTGGGTTTAGCTGGGTATTATAGAAGGTTTGTTGAGAATTTTTCTCTCATTGCATCTCCATTAACGAAATTATTGCGGAAAGATGTTTGTTTCAAATGGACGGACAATTGCCAGAAGAGTTTTGATGAGTTGAAGAAAAAGCTTACAACAGTTCCAGTGTTGACAATTCCTTCAAGTACTGATGGTTTTGTTGTTTATAGTGATGCTTCATACCAGGGTTTGGGATGTGTTTTAATGCAACATGGTAAAGTTATTGCTTATGCTTCTCACCAACTTAAACCATATGAGATGTCTTATCCTACACATGACCTTGAACTTGCTGCAGTTGTTTTTGCTTTAAAGATATGGAAACATTATTTATATGGTACCACATTTCAAATTTTCACTGATCATAAAAGTTTAAAATACTTATTGACTCAGAAAGAATTGAATATGCGGCAGAGAAGATGGCTTGAATTGTTGAAAGATTATGATTGCACTATTGAATATCATCCGGGGAAAGCTAATGTTGTTGCTGATGCTTTAAGCCGAAAATCTTATGTTATTGTTTCATATATGTCAGTGCATTCTTTACCGTATTTGCTTGATCTGAGAAAAATGAATGTAAATGATATGGGTGTTATATGTGCTTCAATTCACGTACGTCCTATGATGATTGAAAGAATTAAGCAAGCTCAATTTCTTGATGATAAACTAACCAGTATTGCAGAGAAAATGAAATAAGAAAGGAGTACCACATTTGTTTTGAACAATGATGGTAGTTTGATGATCAATAATCGACTTTGTGTTCCTGATGTTGATGGCCTAAGACACGAGATAATGGAAGAAGCTCATACTGCACCATATGCTATGCATCCAGGTAGTACGAAAATGTACCAAACCTTGAAAAATCATTATTGGTGGCCCAGAATGAAGAAAGATGTAGCCGAATACGTTTCAAAATGCTTGACTTGTCAACAGATTAAAGCGAGCATCAGGCACCAGTGGGTAAGTTGCATCCATTACCTATTCCTGTTTGGAAGTGGGAGCATATTACTATGGATTTTCTTTACAGTTTACCAATGACACCAAGGAAAAATGATGCAGTTTGGGTTATTATTGATCGATTAACAAAATCAGCTCACTTTTTACCATTTAGATGGGGTTCTACTCTTGAAAATTTGGCGAAAAGGTATATGAATGAGATTGTTAAATTACACGGTGTACCTTTATCTATTGTTTGAGATCGAGATCCTCATTTTACATCGAGATTTTGGGGTAGCTTACAAAAAGGCTTTGGGTACTAAATTACATTTTAGTACAACATTTCATCCACAGACAGATGGTCAGTCAGAAAGAACTATTCAGACTTTAGAAGATATGCTTCGTGCATGTGTTCTTGAATTTAAAGGCTCTTGGGATGAATATATTGCATTGATGGAATTTGCATATAATAATCAACATCATAGTAGAATTGGCATGGCGCCTTATGAAGCATTATATGGTAGAAAATGCGGGGAGTCCGGTATGTTGGGATGAAGAGGGAATGAGGTTGTTAGAAGGTCCAAATTTGATTCAGATACCATTGAAAAAGTGAAAATAGTTTAAAGTAGATTAAAAGCGGCGCAAGATAGACAAAAGAGTTATGTTGATCAACATAGACAGAAATGAAATATGAAGTTGGTAGGAAAGTATTTCTTTTGTGTTTCTCCGTGGAAAGGTATCCTCAGATTTGGAAAAAAAGGTAAACTAAGTCCTCGTTGCATTGGGCCATATGAAATACTTGAAAAGATTGGACCATTGGCATATCGACTTGCCTTGCCCCCTGAGTTGTCTCAGATTCACAATGTGTTTCATGTTATCATGCTTCGCCGCCGTCTGGTCGGACCCATCGCATATTCTTGAGATGATCAAATTGAAGTTCTTTGATAATTTGACTTATGTTGAGGAACCAGTTCAAATAATGGGATACAAAGAAAAACAACTTAGAAACCGAGTGATTCCATTGGTAAAAGTGTTATGGAAGAATCATTCTAGTCAATAAACTACATGGGAAACAGAGCAATATATGAGATAACATTATCCATGGGTATTCACCAATACAGGTATAAATTTCGAGGACGAAATTTTTAAGGGAGGGAGAATTGTCATAACCCGAAACTTTTCATATTTAATTACATGATTTATCATTCATAAACATAATTTCATGCATTTTAATATTTCATATTGACATTAGAATACATGAATAATCTTGATATGTCAATTTTTAGTTTAATTATGTTAAGTTACTACTTGTGCACTATCAAAAAATCGAGTAATAAATATTTTGAGCTTTATTTTATTGCATCAATGGATTTAGTTGAGTGTACAAAGTACAAAAATATGTTGAGTATAAATTTTTAAATACATGTATATATAATTAATTATTGATCATAAGTTAAGGGGTCAACATGCATTTTAAACACACTTTATGGGCTAAAGTGCAATTTTTAGAAAATTTACATTATTGCTCTCTTAGTAAGACCAAATGGCAGCCATGTTATCATTATTGGGGGGTCTGGAAGTTTCAAAAGAAAGAAAGAAAACAAATCAAAGAAAGAAGGAGAAAGGAAGAAAAATTTACCGTAAGTTCATTCTTCATAAAAAATCCAAGGTTCTTTCCAACTTTTCTTTTGATTTTTATTTAGGAAAACAATCTTCCATATATATTTGGTTAAGAAAGATATATCCTCAACTAATTGGTAAGTATATCTAGTTTTGTTAATTTTTGTTATATGAACATTTGATAGTACATATAGTCATAGTTGTGAATTTTTGCTCCTTTAATCTTTCAATACATGCAATATAATGGTTATATCTTAAATATATGTTCATAAGAATGTTTATACATGAGTTTAGTTTATGCTTTTGAGTTTTAAGAAGTAAAAAATCAGATTAAGGATTTTTAAAACAAGAAAGAACAAGATAAACACAAAATTGTCATTGTATAAAAATCTGTTTTATTGTGTTGTAGAGAAAGTTGCATTTGAAGGTCTAAAACCATGAGTTTTAATTATTTGAAGGCATGGTTATAATTTTATACATGTTAGTTCATTGTGGTAAAAATTTGGGAGTGATTGAATACATTAAGAGGTGTGAAAACCTACATGAACTATAAGGTGACAACATGATCCCCGGTTCTGTCCCAGCAGTTTTCTTCGTATTGCTCTATTTCGACCGATTTGTTTTCTGAATTTGGAGTTGTGTAAAACATGCAAGTTGTAGAAAATTGAATTGGCTTTTCTGTCCAACTTGAATCATCTTAATATCATTTTTCTACAGAGAGTTATGTTTAAAATACTGAAGGCTGCCAGAGTGAGATTTTCAGATGTTTTAGTTGAATATTTTCTAAGTTTTGTCAATTGTGATTAGTTAAAATGCATACATGGCATACATACATGACTTCATTAGTACTTAGTATATGATATTAAATTTGGTTATGAATTTTTGATATATTTATAGGTCAAAATCCTGATAAAGAAGCGAATAAGGTTGATTAGACGAATCGGGATAAGGACTTCACCTTGTGAGTATAATCTTGTGATTTGTTATTTGACTCTTATGTGATTGTATAATTGATGTTTTTGAATGAATACCATATGTGTTGATTTTTGTGAATATGAACCCATTGTATTCTTAATGTGAATTATATGGTTGTTTTGGTGATATTATGATGGTGTTGATATCAACGTGAGAAATGTGAAATGTATTGATGATATTGATATGGAATCGAGATATATGAAATGTATTGATGATACTGATATGGATATAAATTATGTGATATGAAATAAAAGGATTCTGTTATGGCCACCAATATTCTTGAATCGTGTGTTCTGATTTTCGTAATTTTCTCAATACGAGCACCGCACGCCACCCCGTTCTTGGAACTCAAGTATATGTGTTATGAATTACAGAGTGCCATGACCATATTCGTGATCACGATTTATTCTTGGATATGGATGGTCCATAACTGTAAAAGAATATGACTAAGCATATGCATTTTTGTATTTATTAATGATATAAATCGAATGTGTAAGATGTATTGATGATGTACTTGTATTGATGGTGTGATCGTGTTGATGATGTGCTTGTGTGATGTTAAATTACTTGTTACTTGATTATACTTATTGAGCTTACAACTCACCAATTGCAATGTTGACTATTTTTAGATTATGTAGATGAAGTGACATGTAAAGCTTTTGTACAAGTTGAAGTATGGATCCAAGGTCGGCCGACTGATTTTCAGTCCTTCTTCCTCAGCTCATCATTTGCATATCGTTTTAGGATCTTGTTTATAAGAATGTGGTCTATAATTGTTTGTAATATAAATTATGTATGTGTGTATGAGTGTTGAAAACCTTTTCATTTGGGAATAATTGTTTGTACAATATGTTTGCAATAATAATAAATATGCGCACTCTGATAAATAAAATAGTTGTAATGCATTTAAGTTGGTATTTGTATTTTAAGTGTATATGTTACAGGGTAAGAGTGTTACAACTTTGGTTGGAGTCTCCCATTCCATGATAGCCTTTATTTTGGGTTCGTCTATTTGAAGCTTCTCACACCTAATAATATGTCCCAAGAAGTGCACCTCATTGGCAAAGGCGCATCATTTCCCATTTTTTGTAATCTAAGTCGCGCTATTTAGTGACAAAGCCGCGACTTTGACTGAAATTATTGGTCAATGTCGTAACTTTGAGGTGCAAATCCACAAATTTGATGGCTTAATTTCACTAAAGTTGAAGCTTTGTGGTATCAACGCATCGTTTTTGCTTAATTAATCCCTTTTAAACCTTAATTGATTTCTTTAAAGTCATGGCTTTAATTTTCAAAGCCATCTTTCTTTTTACTGTATCAATTTTATTCAAATAAAGACACACAAAACATTATTTAAAATATTATTTCACACAAAATTGAGGTAAAAATATACCTCAACAATACCACCACTAACTTGTCTAAGTATTGGTTGGAAGATCTTGTATATCAGTGTACAAAATGTTGTCGGGGCATTGGTTAAGTCGAAGATCATGACCAACCATTCAAACGATCCATGAGAGTTGCACATGTGGTCTCCAGTTCGTATCCTTCTCCTATATGAAATTGGTAGTAACCTTTTTGTATATTTACACTTTAGCTCCACCAAGTCTGTCAAACAAATAAGCTATTAAGCAAATAGGACATCAATTTTTGATTGTTAGCTTGTTTAGCGCACAATAACTTATGCACATCCTTAGTGAACCATCGTGCTTCATGTAAAACAATAACGGTGCGTCATATGGTGCCTTTGATGGTCGAATTCGCCATGTGTTTATCAACTCAATCAATTGCTTTTGAGCTCATACGATATGGGGCCATGAGAGGTGGCTTGGCATTGGGCTCCAACTTGATCTTGTGGTCCACCTCTCTTCTAGGTTTGATATCTCGGGGGGAGGGGTATGACATTCTTGTTTTCTTCTAACACTCCTCAGGTTAGTGGCATCAAACCTTCTTTTTGAATGCCATGTGGCACTTCCTTCTTTACAATGGCATCAAGTCTTCTTTTTGAACACCAGTTGGCACTTCCTTCTTTACTAAGTATATTGATTTGCCCTTTTTTAGCCTCTTGGTAACTTATATGGCCGGTAAATGCCTTGATTTCGTCCTGATGTTTATCTTGATGATGGGTACCATACAATGTTCCTCATTTTCGAAGTATGAACACAAAATTAAGAAATCTATGCCGAGCACAAACTTGAAACCGTATATGGGTGCTACTGTGAAGTTAACTTGTCCCTGCCAAGTACCTAACTGTAGCTCCAAGTCTCTTCCCACTCCACAAAGTGGTTGCACTTTTGTATTGACCATCTTAAGCTATCTTCTGCCCTTCATTCATTGTAGGCTTACTCGTGATTAACATCCTACTCAGTTATGAAGTTGTTCATGGCACACGTGTCTACCAATTGTTAGGCTTACCATTGATATGTGTTTCCAAATACATGAGTTCCTTACTCGACATTTTAGGAATCGGTTTGCCATTAAGAGTGTTAACAATTTGAATGGATCTTTTATTGTTGGTACATTTGTTGTGTTAGTTGCCGCATTGTACTTTGTACGCTGTGGACGGGGAACCAAGTTTGGGGCAGTTGCTCATGCATGTGGCCCTTTGAAAACGAAACATCATCCATTTGGCATGAAAGCATGTTTCTTCTGCTTGTATTCTTGCAGGAAGAGTTCTTGTGTCCACCCTTGGGTGGTAGCCTCCATTTATCCTTTATGTCCCTATTGTCTCTCCACCGTTGCACGAGTTCTATTTTTCCTTTTTCTTAGAAGTATCAGTATGACTGTAAGGGGTTGTAACTCATAAAGGGCGATGCTCTCGTTATTTGACTTGATGTCTCCTTGTTGGAGCTCCTATTTGGCCCATTCTTGAAGTCATTTGACGAAGTTAAGTGATCCTCATCCGATGGATTGGGGATTTGAAGCATGAGAGCGGTAAACTCCTTAATGTAGTCTCAAATGTCGGTCCTTTGCTTCCTCCCTTAGCTTAAGCTCCTTGAACATCTGATGTATCAATTCCATGTGTGCCCCTTCCGATATTGGCATGTTTCTTGCGTCACACTCACCATAGAGTAGCAATACATGTCAGGTAGACGGTTGCGGTCCTTACCTTGCATGTTTTGTTAGTGAGGTTGAGTCCCTCAAAATATTGCTCCATTTGCCAAACAAAGTTCTCCGCGGCCTTGGCATCCAATTTGGAAGAGAACATTATATTCAGTCAAACTCAACCTTACAACTTGTTGGCTTATGATTGAGTTTGTACATCCATTTATATTACTAATTTACATCTTTAATTGATGGGTGGGAATAACTTTGATCTAACTAGAGTTCTCCATGGAATATTCCCACAACACAATCTTTATAAATCTTCCTACAAGATTATAGAGAAATTATGTACAAATGGGATTATCACTTTGGCTAAACTTGTGGGTTAGGAATGTGGGCTTGATGGTCTTGAATCTTGGCTAACCTCTTAGCCAAAATGTTGGAGAAACTTGGGCTATTTTTGTTTATCTGTAACGTCCATTACAATAAACCAACAATAGACTCAAAGCTTAAACAAGTAATTTCGAAATCATAATAGTCTCGAAAAATAGGATCAATAGAATTTCTTTTTTGCAGCAAAGAGCAAAGAAGGATTAGTGGAGTCTATGTCCTCCACCAAAGAAGGAAAAGAAAATAGTATTCTTGTCTAGTCAATGGATTATTCAAGGGATTTCATTCTCTAAGCTCTAGCAGACAAGAAGATCACAAAGAGCAATGGATAAGTGTTCGTTTCATTGCAACCAAAGTCATGAGATATGTTTGTGCAATAGAAAGCAAACAAGATGAAGACATTTTTCCAGCAAGATCCTGATTACACCAACACATCCACCTGATCGGATACAAATACTGCACTTGCCGTTATTCAGAGACAACACAAGATGCAGGTTGATTGCCTGGCCTATCTCTTTGATACTGTCACACTAAAACATTTATGCATAGTGAAAGTAAACCAAACGATAAATCAAAGTGGTAATGGGCCAAAATATCCACTTCTATAATGAAAAAAATGAAAACTAGCAATCTTTTGTAAACAAATATTTTTTTAGCCATTTTAGTAGAACAAAAGATATTCATACCTTTCTAGCATATTTGTCTGATATTTGGTCTATTTCTCTATCTTTTACTTATCTCTCTCTCTCTCTCTATATATATATATATATATATATATATATATATATATCCTTTTCTCTCTCTTTAAAACTTTTTAAAAAATCGACGACTGCATTTTTTTAGTATATGCAATATTGGTGTTGAATTGTAGATAAATTGAAAAGAGGATTAATTTAATATATTATACATGCAAAATGGATTTGAAATGAAAAAGTTATGTGAATTCAAAGTTTTTTGGAGAAAAATAAATAATTGGGTTGTGAGAGTAGAGTGAAATATATCGAGTTAAAATGTTACTAGATATCCAGTTATGATTACTTGTAACTCAGAAGAGATTTTTTTAATCTTTTACTAGGCGCTAACATAATTGAAATCCTCGTCGTCATCTTCATTCACCCCAAACACCATTGACGAAACATCAAGCTTTTCAACACAAACCTAAATTGTCTAAACCCTCAAAATTCTAAAAATTTAACAACAAATCATAACCTAAACAATTATAAACTAACTAAATCAACAAGCATTATGAAATTAAAGGAATTGAATGAAGTGAGAGATAAGTCGCAAGTGAGAGATAAGTCTGTAGAATCCATTTTTGCAAGTCGCTGGAATAGGATTTTGTTTCCCAGTTTTGATTGTTGAGTTATGAGGATGTGTGTGACCCGAAAGGGTGTAAATTGGCTTAAGGGCCAATTTTGGAATTTCACATGTTAAAATGGCTAAAAAACATGTGTTTCAAAAAGATGGCTAAAAACCTTAGGTAATCTAAATCAAAATGTGAAAACCTAACTCCAATAAATGATACTCTGCATACACCGTATTTCATGAGGATTCAGGGCAATAGCAAGTTGTTTGATTAGTTTCAAGACCTTTTGATGCCGTACACTCGCTGCAAGCTTTGCTACTAATCTTCCAACTTATCTCAAAACCCTGCAACACTTGATCCAATCTAGTAGCATCCACGAAATCTTTAGTTTCATTTCCAGTTACAAGTACTGGAACTATGACACTAGTTCTACATTTTTCAGGACCGAGAGTTCCCAGGAGCACGTGAACACTATTGTCCTCAGCATTCCGACAAGGAATAGATGAAAAACCTGCAAAATTGTATGAGGGACAGACATACAAAAATGTAAGATTCGTGTATGCAGTAGCATAGTCGAAGAGGGAGTAGTCTAGAGTGGTGTTGACCATTTATCGCGGACAAGTTCCCTCCATTACATCCCCTCTGACAATCCTCATGGTTTGTGTTGTCTAGTCAATTTCCAGGACCATATATGTCATATTCAAGATTTCGATGGTGGTTAAATTGTTTCGATCATCACAGTTGAGCACGATACTCTGATGGCCACAATATGGATGATCATCAAATCCCCCGAAAAGGGTACCAGGATACCGATGATTTGTCGCCACAATTTGAAGGTGATGTTACAGTGTCAGTAAAATTCTTCACGACTTCTTTGGATCCTTTAGGGTATTGAAACAGAGCAAGACTTTGATGGTGAACATGAGATGGAGAAAGGAAAACCATGAATAGCTTTGGAAATTCATGGGGAAAGAAAATGATAGTTTGGTGGTGGCAGTAAGACTATTAAGATATAATTATCCGGATGGTTGGAGGAAAATTAGAAGAAGATAATTTAAGTTATTGGCTAAAAGAAATTTTGACTTTACTTGCAAAGAACAATTCTCCTGGGATTGAGAGAGATAGGTAGTGACAGAAGAAGAACTAGAGATTCATAATATTTTAAATATTATTGGACCAAATAAACAAGAATGGGTAAATGATTCAAAACCATTATGTCATTAAAATATCGAGATAGGATATTATTTTTTTGAAAGGTGAAAATTGTGGGATATTATTTGATCCAACTTTGGCTTCATTTCTAGGGAAAAAAGGATTGTTTGTTGACATCGAGGGGAAGGGTTAAAATAAATTAGTACAAGCCATGATCATCTGAAGATGAATGGGTTTAATTGATGTTTGGCATAAGAATGAAACCGCGTTAATGTCACATACGAGAGAAGTCCGAGGATTAAAACAAGAATAGTTTACTTGCGCTTGTCACCCCGGATGATAATCGAGTTGATATAATCGAAATTGAATAAACTATTTTCGTTCAACCACAGATATATTCAACTGATGATAGGCCCATTATATATTTAGTCATGCCTGCCTCTATATATAACATCTTGACAATACGAACTACAAAATACAAATAAGCTAGGCTAATTTATAGACAATTTTTCTTTTTTACGTAAAAATAAATAAAGAAACAAAGAAACAAACTAATCAATATTTTCTACAAGGCTGCAATGCAAATTGTTGGGGACAAAAACGGTACATAATTTAATTAACTATAATTCATTTTATATTTTGTTTATTTAATATTAATTGCCCAATGGGCTCTTAATAGTTAAACCGCCCAAAGGTGTCCGAGTTTTGGCCCAAGCGGTCATTTTCTCGTACGTGGACTGGCCCATAGGCCTCCCTTTCCTCCATTTGCCAGAGGGGCGCCGCCCCCTTCTCCTCCTAGGGGAGCTCCGCCCTTTGAAGAAATCCGCTTGTCCCGGGAAGGCCTCCAGGCTCTCATGAATGAAGCTATCGGGAACACTTTAAGACGTCAAGCCGCAGTAGATGCTATAGGAGGACCACTGCGGGCTCCGCCCACCGCAAAAGACCTGCCCGGGATGATCGGGGAAGAGAGAAGAAGGTCGCGACGAGAATCATAATCGTGAAGAAGCCGCCACCAGTTGAAGAATCTCAAGCTGTGCAGCCTAGCCTAGCCAATTCGCGGGCTACAACGTTGATGAAGATTAGCCCCTTAGCTCCAATGATCTTATCTGAACCATTGCCATCAGGAATCAAGACCTCCAAGCTCCCGGAGTATGATGGCACTGGAGACCCGCAGAAAGACTTGGACAAATTCTATGCGAAGGAGAATCTCTACGACATGACGGATACCTCTTCTTGCAAGGTATTCGCACTACTCTTACCAAACAGTGGTTCAATCAGCTCCTGGTGAGATCGATCTCCGGGATGGACAAGCTCACAGAGGCGTTCATGCAGTAGTTCTCCATCAACAGAAAGTGTCCCAAGACCATCGCTCACCTCTTTCAGGTGAAGTAAAAGGAAGGAGAGACACTGCGGGAGTTCATGAAGCGGCTCGTAGAAGCCGTCAACAAAGTGGCCAATGTCTAGCAAGAGACATTGGCGGGATACTGCAGTAGAATCTGCGCCAAGGGCATTTGAAAGAATCTCTTGCTGGGAAGCCTCCATCCAACATAGAGGAGCTGTTGAGCCGAGCGGAGAAGCACATTCGTGTCGAGGAGTCTACCAAGCCTGAGCCCGGCGTCAAGCGCAAATCCTATGAAGAGGAGAAGAGTCCAAAGACATAAAGGGCTCGAGAAAGGATAATGGACCAAGCTATACACCTCTCAACACTCCAATAGCAAAGATGCTAATATCCGCTCAGAAGAAGGGAATCATTGATCCTCCACAACCACTGAGGAACAACCCATTTGGATCGTGGGCCCGTTTGGAAGCGGGCCTAAACGGGTTGAATCAACGTTGGGAATGAGTTGGGTTGGGTTGGGAATGCACGCCCGTTTGAAGCGGGCCTAAACGGGCCAGACTATTTGGGTCGTGGGCTGGGCGGGCGCGGGGCGGGTTTTGGACGGGCCAGCCCGCTTCTTTTTTTTTTATTAAAAAATAATTAATTTAAATTTTAAGCTAATTAACTCTCAATTATATTTGCATCGTTTTGCTCACACAGACTCGTTCTTTTTTGCACATGCTTACACTTCCCTAGGCATCAATTTTATCTAGAAACAAAATATATCGCACATGCATTTACAAAACACACATCCCATTATCTGCAAAAATTCATATTCCAAAGGTTTTTTTTTAATCTAATTTTCTGTTGCACAAGTTGGAAATCTTAAATATTCCTAATTGAGGATTTAGTTTAGTTTCGGCCCAATTAATGAAATACAAATTTATCTCCATGTTTTGTTTATAACTTATGTTTTTCTTTAATTTAAACAAATCGTGAATTCAACAATGTTGAGATATTTTGTTCTAATTCTTTTTTTTTTGGTTCCACGTGAATGTTTAACCATGAAAGCACTCAGGAAAGTTGTATTTTCGCAAGGCAACTTTGGTAGCCCGAAATAGTAAAAAGATTGAAAACACTAGCAGTCGGAAATGAAAGTAACTTTAATGAAGTTTGGATCTTAAAAATATGGCGGGCAGCCCGTGTAGCCCGCGGCCCATGGCGGGTTGGGTTGGGCGGAGTTTTTCTGACGCCGCAATGGCGGGCTAGCCCGCACCGCACCACCAAATTGCGGGTTTTGGCGGTAGCTGGGGGCTGCCGCTTGACCCATTCTCGACAACTCTAATCATAGGGGCATTCCAATTTATAATGTGGATATCAAAGAGACAGGGGCACACCACCGAAGACTATTTTGTTTTGAAGAAGGAGATAGAACGGCTCATCGAGAAAGGTCATCTCAAAGACTACGTGGATCAGAGCAAGTTTTGCCGTGATCCTAGGCCACAAGAAGAAGAATCTCCACAAGACCGGGCCGCCGCTCGGATCGCATAGGAAGAGAGGCACAACAATCACGTTGTCGGAGTCATCAATGTGATCTCCGGAGGTCCCGAGGCAAAGGATGCTCGGACAAGGGCGAGATAGGGGGCCACTCCGGGCCCCGACCCTCCCCATTTTTTAATTTTTTTTACACTATAATGTTTTTTAAAAAAAAATAATTATAATTTATATGATTTTGTTATATCGGCCCACCCCAATTTTTTTTTTTTCCGGCCCAAGTCCTTGTGCTCGGAGTGCCCTCCGGGAGTGTAGTGTAGAAAGAATAGAAGAGGATGCCCGAGGAGAACCCATCCAAGAGGAGAGTCGTGGAGCGACCTCAAGCAAGGGCATACCAATCACCTTCGACACTCAATATTACATCCGAGAGACACAAGTTCATCCTAACGCCATCGTCATCTCGGTTATGCTATCCAACTTTGTGGTCAAAAAAGGGTCCTGGTCGACACGGGAGCGCGGTGGATGTCATATTCTCAGGAAGCCCGATAAGATGAGAATTGATCCAATGCAAGTTTTTCCGATATCGGTACCACCGATTGGCTTCACGGGGAGGTGATCAAGTCCTCGGCGAAATCAACATGCCACTCACACCGGCGTGGACGCCTCATCCAGTCACGAAGATGGTCCGCTTCCTCATAGTAGATGCTCCATCTCCGTATAATTTGATTTTGGGAAGGCCAAGCCTGAATCACTTCAGGCTATCCCATCTACGGTTCACTTGAAGTCAAGTTCCCTATAGAATCGGGGTAGGAGAGAGGCGTTGGAGGCATCAAGACGGCTCGGGTGTGCTACGTGGCCACCTTGAAGATGAGCAAGCTCAATGAGACCAAGTGATGAAAGCCACTCACGATCATGAACAACGACTCTCCCTAGACTCCGGGGATTTTTAGTATTTCTTATTATTTTCAGTTCATTTGCGCCCAAGAGTCGTTAAAAATTTGTTTACATTTCATTTATGTTTACGCCCACAGGGCGTAAAGCTTTTTCATTATAATGAATAAAAATATTTTCACGTTTTTCGACTTTGATGTGATGAATACAGTTGATGGACACGTATGCCTAGGGCGCAATTAATGGCCACATATGACCAATGACCAGTTAGACGCTCTCCTCAACAAACACCATCTTTTTGGCTATGACCCATGATGGGAGGGACCTCGTCACATGGATCCTTGTAAATAACCTCCTCTAGCTAAGGCCCCGGAGGAGTCGACCTCACCCGGCTAAGACCCCGAGTGGGATGACCCCTTCCGGCTAAGACCCCGGATGGGAGGGGCTTTCTCATAAGAGTTCCTAGTAATTTACCTCCTCCGGCTAAGGCCCCGGAGGGGATGGCCTCACCCGGCTAAGACCTCGGAGGGGAGGACCCCTTCCGGCTAAGACCCTGGATGAGAGGGGCCTCCTAACAAAGAGGTACTAGTAAAAAACCTTTTTCCTCCGGCTAAGACTCTGGAGGATGGGACCCTCTTCACAAGAGTCTCGTTGAACTATTATCGACGATGAGAATTTGCAAGAAAAAAAAGACGAAAAATGCTAACATGTGGAGAAATATGTAGAAAAAGGTGATGGTTAGAGACAAGGTATACAAAATCCAATTATACGTACAGTTTCCATTTCGTGAATCGTTTCCATTTCGTGAATCATTGCAAGTAAATTCACGCGTTCCATTTGTGCAATAGGAGCAGCATTTAACCCAAATCCATATTATGCCCACAAATATTGCAGTTATCGTTTTCCGACGACCACTGGATCCAAAACCCATTCACAAAAGCATCCTGTAATATACGTGTGGTTGTAGTCGTGGGATTTGCCAAAGGTTGTGTCGCAGCTTGATTCACCGAAACAGAAATATTACTACTGCATACGGCTGCCCAAGTTTCCCCCGGACGCTCCCCTCGTCAGGTAAAAAACCCAGTTGTTTGTTCCGTTCACGTCGCAATTGAACTGGTTGTAGGTAGCGGACGTCATTGAAGGGTGCGTATTAGGGCCGCAACCATAGTACAGAGTGACATTCTGGTCATTAGCAGATGAAGAGAAATCGAAAAGGTCAAAATTTAGGGTTGTGTTGGAGAGAAATGTTGGACATAAGGTGTTTGATAAATCATCTCTTGAGACCCTGAGGGTTTGAATCCTGTTATTAATAGCAAGGACTCGGTAAGATAATGAATTGATGTCAAGCAGGAGGATATCGCCTCGGCATATTAGCTCGAAACCTGGATAGCCGCAGAATTCAGGCCGATTGCCTCCCCAGAAAGGATAGCCTATTTCACTGATATTGCCACACTCAAATGTCTGTCTATAGGTTGTTAGTAGGGGTGTGCACGGTCCGGGACGGTTCAGAGATTCATAAATCTCGTAACTATCCGAAGTTCGAGATTTTAAATATTAATCTCGAATCAACCGTCAGAGAAAAATCTCAGATCGAACCGCATCAATTTTCGATGCGGTTGATCTGAGGTGATTCTAACGGATGGTTCGGACGGCACGGTGCGGTCAGAATAGCGGTGAAACGGAGATTAATCAAAAGTAAAAACACAAAATAAGAAAAAATATAAAAATGAATGTAAAAATCACCAAATAATTGTAGTCCATTCCTTTTTTACTGCAATCTCAAGATTAATACTACAATCATAAATGGCAACACAATCTCAAATTATAAATTCATAATAAATAATACAATCTCAACTAGAATTATATAAAAAAATATGTGTTCTAATAACACATATACTTTTATATAACTCCATCCCTGAAACATCAGCTCCATCGCTCCATCAATGAAACATCATCAATCCATCCTTCATTAACCATTAATTATTTGATTGATTGCAATTCAATTCTGCCAATACCAAAATAAAATTAACCATTAAATAATTTATGTCGAAAATTTTGTAAATCTAAAGCTGATGGTTTTTTTAATTTACTATGGATCATTGATGTGTAATTATTGTGTTTCGGATGTACAAAACTTTTAAAAGTATAACATATAAAGTATCGACAATAAGGAAATTTAATATACATGTTGATGTTATGCTTTATTAAAACGTAGCAAATAATGAGAATAATTAATTTCCTTAATTATTTTCATTAATTCTCCTATAAAGAACTCAATTTTCGATCATGGTCAATTATATGTTGTTGTTTCACGAGTCACGATCGTAAGAATTTGAAAAATATTAGTTTGTGAAGACGGTAAAATAAAATCAAACAGACGAATAATGTTGTGTATAAAAAGTATTCCAAAATTTATAATTTTGAAATGTAGTTAACTTGATTTGTTAGGAGTTGTATTTTACTTTTTGTATTCATTAAGATTGTAACTTTTATATGCATGCAATTTACGTGCCTTGATAGAACACGCCCGTGCATTGCACGGGCAAAAGACTAGTTAAATGATATAAATTCTTAGAAACTTAATATAATAATTAATTAATCATATCAGATAATTTTCTAGGTTAATTAAATGTGGGGTATCACAATATCAAAATATAAATAAGATAAAATAATATATATGTATGTATTAAAAAATTCTTAAAAATCGGTTCTATCTTCGGATCTTGCCGGTTGATGCGGTTCTCAAGACGGATATTTTAAAAATCTTTTAACGTGCAGTAAAATTTTTCGGGACGGTTCGGTTCGGAGAAAGTCAAAAAGTCAACGGATATTTTTGGTTCGGATATTTTTCGATTCGGAGTTCGGTTGATTCTAGTGATTCCAAGTCTCCAAAAGACAAAGTCTCTAATAGTTGTTAGGCATCCCCATAAAATAAAGAATCAAAAGTCAAGAATTGAGGCTCAATGGTAGGCACCCTCCCAATTTGACTATTAATGGGAATGCAAAAATCAAAACGGGAGACAGTGGAAAAATAGCAAAAGTTAGTTGGTTTTCTTGACTTTGGCAAATACAATCCCAATTTATTTCTCCTATAAATAGAGGGGTTGTGATGAGAAGGAAACCATGGCAAGCAAGGCAATTGCTTGGCCATCCAACCGGGTGAAGAGGAAAAATAAGTGTACACACTTGGGGAGATCAATTTGGGTGAGTCAAATTGTGATAAGTGCGGAGAAACACTCGGGTATATTTCTCTCGGGTAACACAAGGGGTTGGGAGAGTGTTATTTGATAGCTAGTAAAGTGGTTGTCAGACGAGAGTCTTCTTTTATTCTTGGGTTTGGACCATAAAACTCAAGGGTGTATTTTCTTGTCGGGAAATTCTTTATTAGTAAAGAACGGAAACTCGTGGACGTAGGCGGGTTTTGCCGAACCACGTAAAATCTCTGTGTGCATTTTATTTTCTATCGGTGTCATTTATTTTTGTTGGTGTGATTTGTCGGGTATTCTGGATAAACCAAATCTCGGATCACGACACGCCTCCGCTGTGCCCAAGACAGGTTTCATTCTGCTGATCAGTTTGACAGACACAATTGGGATTTCCTAGTTATACAATGCCTGTGAGAAGAATCAGGGGGGGAAATCTTTGATCCAGTTTTGGCTTCCTTTCTAGGAAAAAAATGGAATTTTTGTTTAGAGAGAAAAACTAGAAAAACCCAAAATCATTTGAAGATGGGTGGGTTTAATACCGATCCAAAAAAAAAAAAAAAAAAAGATGGGTGGGTTTAATGCCGTGTTTGGAATAGGAATGAACTTGACTTTAATATATATATATATATTTTTTGAAAGGAACTTGAGTTTAATATCGGATACAGAGAAGACTGAGAATTGGCATAGCTTGCCTTCTTTGTCCACTATCTACATAATTACTTAAAGAGTCAATTACCTAATTAAAAAAAAAGACACCTAGTTATCTTTTATAACTACAAATATCTTCTACATTTGTTTCTAACTTACAAAATTGCACATCAAGAGGCTTCAAGAGAGGAATATTAATTAGCTAAATATAAACTTGGAGGGAATTTGTTATTTTGAAAGATAACTGGAATTTTTATAATTAAGCAAAACTTTAAGAGTAGTTTTTGAAATTATTCCTTAATTAAATGGAGGTTAATATACTTATTTATTGAGTACAAAGGAGGTAGTAGGAGAGGGACACAAGTATCTTTTCGTATGAGATTGAATCTGTCAATCGCTTTTTCAACACAAGTCTCTAATATGGAGACAAGTAGGGATGTCAACGGGGCGGGGAACAATCCTCATCCCCGTCCCCACGACCGCAGAGGAACCCCGTCCCCGTCTCATGAAATTAACGGGAAAAAACTCCCCCCATCCTCGTCCCCGCGGGATTCCCGTCCCCGCTTTTATTTTTTTGGGTAAAAACTGATTTTTTTAAAAATAAATTTTTAATATTTTAAAAATATATAAATTGTATAAAAAAATACTAATAAAACACTCATTATATAAAATAAATTAATGATTTTTTGATTATATATTTAATATAATATATATATTTAATATAATATATTTTATATTTAATATCGATTCTCCGGGGAAGGGGGTGGGGAATATGATCCCCCCCGCCCGTCACCATCCCCACGGGGGAATATTCGGGATTTCCCGCCCCATTCGGGGCGGTTCTCGGAGAAGGAGAATCCCCGCTCAAGGTATCATCTCTAAGCACAATGTTGATCCCAAATGTTAATATACTTGATATATGACAACTGAGTCAATCAATAAAATTTGTAGAAAACATTTTCCATGAAACCGCGTAACATATTCTACTGATGATGGGCCCATTTTATATATTCAGTCATTCCCTGCCCATATATCATGTAATGGAACTATAATGGAACTCTATATGGAACTTGTATAGTTTTTTTTTTTTTTTCTTTTGAGAAAATATAACTTATATAGTTATATGATATACGAACCAAAAATAAGCTAAGCACATTATAAACAATTTTTCTGTTTCCCCCAAAAAAAATAATAATAAAGTTATAGGACTCTATTTCATGAAATTCCAGTGGTAAATTGTGATCAAGCTTTTCAGTGGAATTTTATCTCTCGACATTCATTGACAATGGCAAAGGAAAATTCTTGCGGGGACAGCTTAGGAGAAAGAGGAAATGTATTGGTGGAATTTGTCTTGATACCAGACTTCGCACAAGCTTAGAAATTGATGATATACCAAAAATATTTTTCTCACAGTTTCTTCTTCGTCTTCAGTTAGAAAATTTATTTCACTGTTAATAATAACAGTTTAAACAGTTATCCTTTTCACTAAACAGTTATCCTTTTCACTTTTAATGTGCAAGAAATATTATAATAATAAAATAACAAAAGAAATTATTATCATTCAATGCATTTTATGAATATCAACCATTTCCCAGAAAAATAAGTATAAGCTAACAAAGGAGAGAGTCAAGAAGCACTGCAATCATATATTTCTTCTTGTCTTTATCTGGTCACTTGAAATCTAAAGTCTCGAGTAAGAAAATTTTAGTTCATCTACATTTCAAGCCATTTTTTTGGGTGACAATTCAAGAAATTCAGTCGGGTTCGTTCGTGTTTGGTTTTGAGTTGAATTCCAATTTATGAAAGAAATACACCAAATGTTATGTGAAATCGGTAAAATTGTGTCGGTTTGGGTTAGCCAAGTTTGTATCGGATCGGTTTTTGTTTCTCTCGATAGCTTTTTGTATGCAGTTGGTGTCGTATTCTCGTGTTGTGTCATAAGTTACCACCCCTATATTGACTTATTTTTGGTGCCCTTTGGATCTTTTTTCCTCCAAAGTCATTGAAGTTCTTCGCGAATCAAAGAGAAGTTATGATAGAGCAGATGTGTGAATTCTCTGTGATCAACTAGTTAATTGAAAATGTCAGCTGAGGATTTATCGAGTCATGAATGATGGATCTCTCACTGACCTTGGCTCATTTCTAATTCACTTGATACACCAATTTACAGTTTGAGCTTTCGGCCAAAAAAAACCAAAAAGTGATTGCACAAGCTGATATCTTGTCCTATCTATAATTAAATTGAATTAAAGATGGGGATAAATTTCAAAGAAACTTAAAGACACGAGGGTATGAATTATGATCAACACCCTTATAAAAGTGAGTGATACCACTTGAGCTACAAACAAATAGTTCTAACTTTGTTAAACAAATACATGCATAATAGGATCTATAATATCCATTACATATTACAATAATATAAATTATGATATTCTTACAATAATAAGAATATGAAATTAATAATAGGTTATACTAATATATAGAAGTACTAAATATTTTGTAAAAAAATAATTTATAAATTGAATGTATCTAAATAATTAAGTCTTTTATTAATAAAACTATTTTTAAAATTTGTATGAGTTGACTTTTGAGTTATAATAATTTATCCTATATTCTAGTTATTTTTAAAAGGATAATGTCATCAAAAAAAATATAGATTTATTCTTAACTCATTGAGAATAGCTAAACCCATTGTGGACCAAAGAAATGATCATTCCATACTTTAGGAAATAGAGATTCCCATGAGAATGGATATTCTCATTACCAAGTTACACCAATCATTTAAGGGAATGGGCTTGGGAATGCCCATTCCACTCCAACCTCATTCTCTCATTACTTCCTGGGTGACAGTTTCAAGCATTGATGATTTTAACCTTTAGTCGAAATGGCAATTCCCAATCATGTAATTTTTAACAGTAATAGATATTTTGGGTACTTTGGCTAAAGACAAGAGTATTATGGGAATAAATGAAATATCGAGACACTCGGTTGAGACCAAAATCGCACAAAATTAGAAGTTGTAGGACTAAAATAGTACAAATTAGAACTTACGGGATCAAAAATATTTTGATCGTAATCAAAATTTTATGGGATGAAAATTACAACCTAAAATATTTACAGGAGCAAAATTGCTGGCCGTATGGGGGACCAATTTTCCAATTAAGTCTAAGATGAGACTTTAAGTATAGAATGGTGATTCTAGGAGAAAAAATATATAAAACTCTAGTATGCAAACTGAAGACAGATTTGAAAGCAAAATTTTTGATGCAAACAAGTCGTGTTAGTATAAATTATACAAAAGACGAAGATGGTTATTTATCATAGTTAAGGGGTGTAAAGTCAAATTATACATCCTGCAGCAGTTAACCTCCAGTTGAATTTTGTATCTCTACAGTTACAGAAAATGAAGATGAAAATTGTCCAGACAACTTAGGAGAATCGAGGAATGGCTTTGGTGGAATTTGTATAGACCGAAGACTTCCTTCTAACATCTCCACAACCTTACTCATTGATGGCCTATCTGATGGAGCTGTCTGAATGCACCAAATCCCTATCAATAACATTTTCCTCGCAGTTTCTTCACTCTCATCTGCCATCCGATCATCTAATTTTCGTTTTTGACTAATACGTGCTCGTAAATTCTATCATGAAAATCATTTTCACCCGATTCAATTCCCTCTTTTTCAACAAATTTTTCGCTCCGGCCATTTCAAGAAGCATCATTCCGTAGCTGTACACATCCGATTTATGAGAAACGACTCCAAATTTCTAGAAAATACCTCAGGAGCAATGTAACCAATAGTCCCTCTCGCGCCCAACATCGATATTATACTCTGCTTATTCTTAAATAATTTAGCGAGCCCAAAATCGGATATTTTTCGGGCAAAAGTCTTCGTCCAGTAAAATGTTCTGAGGCTTGATGTCGAAATGAACAATCCTCGTGTTACAACCTCTGTGTAGATACTCAAGACCACGGGCAACGCCAACTGCAATCTCGTACAGCTTTTCCCACTCCAACTCCCGATCCGGACTGTTGGATCCACTCTTCTTGGAAATGAACTTGTCTAAGGACCTGTTTGGCATGAATTCGTAAACCAAAGCTCTTTTCTTTCTGTCGTAGCAAAATCCCAATAGATTGACGATGTTGACATGAGAAGTCCTACTGATGCTGGCAACTTCATTAATGAAATCTTCTGCATTATCTTCCGTCTCGGTTAAGACCTTCACGGCAACAAGCTGGCCGCCGGGTAATTTCCTTTGTATACAATGCCGTATCCTCCTTGGCGAGCTTATCCGTAAAAGATTTCGTTATTTTCTTGATTTGATTGTAGGTATATCTCTTCGGAGCCAGGGATCCGTGGTTGAGTAGAAATTTTTCGATATTCTGATTACGTTCTTGGTCTGATTCGCGCAATCTATAATTTTTTGTGAAGCAGAAGATGATGATGGATGATAGAATTATACCAGCAACACCAAGTGACACTCCTGCATAGAGGCAGAGTATATGTGAGACAGTGCCATTTTTATAGAGCATTAGGAAAATTGAACATGGTGAAAAGAGTTAAGAGGGTTTACCTATTATTACATACTTGTGCAGATCAGAGTGTCCTTTTTTAGATCCTGAAAGGGAAAATAGTAACTGTAAGAACATGAACAAATCATCTCTCTGTTGTTATAGAAACATGCAAGAACTTGCAAGTAATTTACTCTGCTTGTTTTATCAAACTTTTCAGGAATCAGAAAATTTGGTAATTTTCAGGAATTATCACTTGAAACGAGAAGGGAGCAAAACAGAACCAAAAAAAAAAAAAAAAAAATTATACAAGACTTTAGATGCTACATTCATGCATATGTATTTATTTAGGTGCAAACATTATATATGTGTAGTGACTAGTTGATTTTGAACACCTGAGTTCAACTAAGAAGATGAAAGATGAGAAACTCGTGCTTGGCCTAAGATTTTATGGGGTTCAAACCAATATACATAATAATTAAGAAGATGAGATCTGTTTCTCAATTAAAAAAAAAAAAAAAAGAAGAAGATGATGACCTCAGGAAAGTTTCAAAAATACATAAACCCCCTTTAGGTTTAATTTTGTTTTACATTTTGCTCCAACCATAGTTGACTGTCATCAAATGTTTTACAATTAAATCCCTCAATTTTTCCAAAAATCACAAATAACTCCAACTTTTTGTCTAGTTATTTGTACTATTTAAAAAAATTAAGGGATGTAATTGTAAAGTAAGACAAGAAGTTTGGGCTAATTGTAATATTTAGAAAAATTGAGAAATATAATTATAAAATATTTGTTGAAACTCAGCAAATTCAGTTCCGTAAGTTTAAGAGACGATTAGGGTAAAAAATGTAAAGCAGAATCAAAACTCAATAGTAACCTCAATACTCAATAGTAGATATCCATAATTTCGAAACTTCTACGGATTTTTTTGTAACTACTCCAAACCATGGGGGCTTTTCTGTAATTTCCCTATTATAATTGTATATCCACCATTCACTCAAACAACAGTCTCAACTCTCAACCGATCAAAAAAAAAAAAACAGTCTCAACTCTCAGCTATGGCTGATGGCTCTACTGCTTAGATCCCCCCCAACCCCACCCCTTCTCCCAACATCAATACGACCATAAGAAAATCAGTATAATCACCCTAGTAAGAAAATTATCATTTTGCATACAAAAAAAAAAAGAAAGAAATTTAAAATCACCAGTAATACTAAGTTACTAACATATTACCACATCGGAAAATCCCCTATGGTTACCTTCGAAAAGAAAAGGGCAAGGCCGACCGCCGCAAATACAAATGGGTTGACCCAATGTCGAATCAAACCCGCATTGCCCGCCCAATCTACTGCAATTAGAACACGATTGCTCGTGAGGGACGCTATAATTCACGCTAAAACCCTGCCTTAACGCTTCCCCAAGATCCAGCTGCAAACCAGCGAGCTGATCGCCGACGGCTATTAAAACGGGGACGCTAATACTGACGCTACAATAGATAATTCTCAAAATCGGGTCGCGGGGCACCGGCCCAATCAAATAATAAGCGTCACTAAAACCCAAACCACTTGAATTACAGCTGAATAGATTGTTGGGCCTGGTACTCATGGCGGACGTGTTGCAGCCGTAGAACAAATCGAGATTCTCGTTTTGGGGACCGTCGTAGGAGAAAATCGAGGAGTTGAGGGTAGTGTTGTAAAATTGAGAAGGGCAGGTGTTATCGTAAAGATCGGAACGGGAGAGAATGAGGGTTTTATGAGTTTGGTGGAGTTGCAGAATGCGGTAGGTGAGCGATTCGTGAGTCAACTCGGTGGTGGTGTTGTTCCGGCAAGTGAGTGCGAACTCTGGGGGGCCGCAGTGGGAGGGGCGATCGCCACCGGTGAAAGGGTAGGTGATGTTGATGATGTTGCCGCAGGAGAAGGTGCGGTGGCAGTTGGGGTAGGTGGTGGTGGTGGTGGTGGTGTTGGTGGGTGGTTGGGAGTACGCCGCCGTGAGGAGAGTGGCGGTGAGTGTGAGGAGGAGAGATGAGAGAGAGGGAGGCATTGGTGGAGTTTTGAGCTGGAAAGGAGTGGGGGATTCAAGAGTAATGGCCGTTATTGCGTTTAAAAAGCTCTGACATGCGATTTTTTTTAGTATTAAAAACTAAAATCATTTTTTTCTAAAAACTTATCAAATCAATTGTCAATTTGTCATGACTATATTTTCATTTTACTAATAGTAATTATGGTTCAATGCATACTAAAAGTTAAATGTGGGTTAGATGAGACTTCATGGGAACAGGGAGAAGCCGCAAAAAATTAATCATTTGTTTATTGAGATTTGATGTCAAATTCTAAGTTGCGAATGGTTGACCTTTAGTCAATGCATTTCGATTTTTGGAGAATATGGTGTAAAAAATTTGTTTTGGCAAAATAAGAATGAATTTTGAGATATAATTGGATGTGAGATGAACAAGTAATAATGATATTTGATGTGATAACTAATTTTAGTAAACTAATGATTGTAGGTAGAGTGTCAAAACTTATCGATCCTGGGTCAGGGGGTGGAGTCGGGGCCATTGGTAAGGGGGGGGGTCAAGAGTAGTGGCGTCAATCTTATGCGTGTTTCGTGTCAGCGGTCGTGTTCGACATGCATGTATTATATGTTTGACACCAATCCAAACACAACATGTTTAATTATTCGTGTCAAGATACCGCGAACGAACACGACCTATTTATAACACGGGTAACGAACGAAACGACACGAAAGATTCTTTTGGAAACACAACCAAACAAATTTTCACAACAATCACGCAAATCTATATGAAAAATACACTACAATCATGCATATTTATGTCAAAAATACGTTCAAAAAACTATAACCAAACATATTTTTATTTCCAAGCAGAAATTCGGACAACAAAACAAACATATTCTCAATTATCACACGAAAATCTATAAAATTTGAAAATTCATTTTCCAATACTAAAAACTGGAAATTGGACTTGGAAATACATCCATACATCCCAAAATTTTTAAGATGATAATAAGATAAAATAATACCCAAAATATCTCCAATTTAACTTACCAAAATTCATGGAATATTTATCCAACAAAATTATGAGGGGGTCAAATTACAAAATAATAAAAATATAGGTACTAGAAAGAAAAAAAGTAAAAAGTTGGGGGGGGCCGAGCCCCTCTGAGCATGGTGGTGGTTCCGCCACTGGATCCGGTGATAGAGAGTCGTAAGGGTGTGATATTTTAAGCCCGGAAATAGTTGAGCCTATTTGGCAGTACCTGGTCGGTCCAACTTTTTATGTATATTTTCATGAGTTGGATCAAATTCGGGCCTCCAAAATGATGGCCCCATGAAATTTCGATCTAGTCTTGCCCGATTTTCATTTTGGCTGCTAGCTTGGCCTAACCATTTGACAACCTTTTTTTTTTATAAGACCATTTGATAACTCTAATTGTAGGTGATTGGTGAATAGAAAGGTAAGTGAGAGCGAATAATATTTTTGTAATATGAAAACGTAACTATTATGATAGTTGATATGATATTTATTTAGTGAAAATAGGATCTGACGGTTGAAAAAATAATAGAGCAAATATTGTATTTTCTGGGAAAAAATTCGGAAACAGTCGCATGTCATGAAAAGAGATTTGCTAGAGCAAATTTTTTGCAGAAAAGTACGGAACGGATCTTCTCCATTCAGGATGGTAGTAAATTTCGTAAATTTCAATTGATCTCGCTTAATCATTCAATCTACGGCCACATGCGTGCCAATTCGAAATTAGCCCATGTTTCACTTAAAAATAAAACAAAAATAAAAACTTTCTTAGACAAATAAATAGAAATAAAAACCTTTTCCTAAAACCATCTTTTTAACTCAGCAAGTGTAAAAACTCCACTCAAATCTAAAAGCGAAAAAAGTCTCCATTTGTTGGAGTGGTTTATTTTCTCTCTCTAGAAGAGGGAACCCTAGTTTCTGTCTTTTGTCTTTTGTCTTTGCCTCTGTGCCTTCCGCCTCCTCCATTTTTGCCATCTCAGATTTCTTCATGTACCTTGTAAGAAATCTCCATATGTCCTTGCTTTGGTGTACATGTGGCATTTAGAGGTGAGATATAGATTACACTTAGGTCTGTTACTTGTTGCTTTAGAATCTCTCTCTTAGAAAACCAAAAAAAAAGAAAAAAATATATATAAGATCTGTTTTTTATAAAATGTGCATTTATGTCTTTATCCTTTCTCGATTATTTTGATTTATTATGAGGATGCTTGTTGGTTAGTTGGCATTTAATTAATGGCGGATGTTCTTCTATATGCCATTATTAAACTCGAAAATCATAAAAAAAATAAAAATTGTTGTATGTATTCTTGTGGTTCATCGGTGGAATATTTCCCTCGTTTCTTTCACCATTTTGTTAGGCTAGACTGGCTCTTCTTTCTCAGGTGACTTGCTCGTCTCTGGTTGGAGTAGCTTGTTTGTGATTGTGGTACCGTGCGAGATGGACAACGATTTAGCTATGCAGTTGAAAGGTTTCTTTCTCACTTGAGGAAGAAGAAAAGGAAGTGGCTTTAGAAGAAGATGATGTGGTTAGAAGCAAGGATGAATGTAACAGAAGTCTAATTGGTAGAATTTTTGGCTCTAAAAAAGTTAACTTCTCTGGGATAAAAAACACCATTACAAACATCTGGCACACGAAAGATGTTTTTACAGTCAGGGAAATGGGAGTTAATATTTTTCAATTCGTTTTTTCATCGAAGGAAGATAATGTTAGGGTCCTTAGTGGTAAGACATGGTCTTTTGATAATCGGTATCTTATTCTCCGGGAATGGACAACGGATGTTTTGGAGAAAATCGAGGAAGTTAATACAGTTGAGCTTTGGGTACAAATCTGGAATGTGCCATGCCATTGGATTGGAACGGAAGCTGGATTGAAAATTGGGAAAAAAATTGGGCAAGTTTCGGATATCCAGATCCCGAAAGCGGTAGCGATGAGAGGAAGGTGTATCGAATGCAAGCCGTCAATTTGGAGAAACCGTTGTTAAGAGGAACCAAGATCATCTTTGGGATCCGAAGTGAGTGCAGGTTGAATTCAGATCGAAAATCTTCAAAACTTCTCGCCTCTTGTGGGATTGTGGGACATACGGTAAGAGGGTGCCAATCTAGAAAAGAGGACCTAAAAGCCGATAAACTCAAAGAGGTCAATTTGGAGAATGGTTGAGGCCCCTCGATATTCAGGTGAGTAGAGGAACTAATAAGTAGGGGAAGTTCACAAATGCCAAAGATTCTGAGAATAGTAATGGATACCAAGAGGCTAATGTGGACAATCCAGCCCAAAAAGTTTGTCTCAATGAGGTCACTCCACAGGAAACTAAGGAGAACTATGATGAGGGCAAAGTGAAATTGGTGGAATACCAAGATGACCCTATGCCAATTGGACAAGAGGAGACTTCAGTATGTTTTAAGTCTAAAGGGTGCGAGGATGGTTGCAGTAGTGTCTATATTGTAGGAAATAATGAGGCTGATAAGGTTGCTAATAAGGAGAATTCTGAGCCTCTCAGTAGGCAAGCCCCTTTGGATCAGAAGGCAATAAGAGGGGTTGTTAGAAGCCCTCTGAGAGAGATCAAAAATGAAGTTATTAGAAAGGGAAGTCAGTGTGAAAAAAATGGCACATTTAACAGAAGACTAGGGCCTCATATGGCAAACGAAAGTTCTATGGTGATACCTATGGATACCTCTATATCTCTTAAGACTGAAAATGGTGGAAATAAGAGAAGTTCTGAAGTTTTAGAGGATAGTGAGGTGGAGGTAGGATTGATAATAAAAAAATCTAGGTTATCTGTGGGCAAGGAAGTGATGGGTTCTGAGAAGGAAAAGGTGGAGGTGGCCAGCCTAAAATGGGCCCAAAGTTATCAATGAAGGTCTGTGTGTGGAATTGTAGAGGTTTGGGAGGACCCTCTACAATTCCCCAGTTGAAGGAGTCTCTTAAACTCCTTCTCCCAGGGTGGATTCTGAACAATCAATGTGTGTTGAGCCAAGCTTGGGCTGTTTCTAGGTATTTTATTCAAGATCCAGTGGAGGCATCGCTGCTCGGAGTTCGTCATGCTATGTGTTCGGCATTCATGTTTGGTATTAAGGAGATCACCATTCAAGTAGATGACAAGGATATTGGGGATAAGTTGTGTTCAAGAACTCCTTTTCCATTGGGGGGAAGACCAATAGCCGAATACATCTATTTACTTTGGTATCTTTTTGATAAATGTTATTTTGTTGTTCAAGATTCTAAAAGTTGGTCTAATTGTAATAGATTAGCTCTTTTAGCTTTGAATAGTGATTTAGATTTGAATTGGTCATCCCGATTCCCGTTTAGCTCTCTGTTTAACCAAGTCGGTTATTAGCTAGTTGGCTACGAATTCCATCGTTTGTACGTGGTTTGAGTTTTTAATATAATGCTATCGTTTGAGAAAAAAAAACTCAGCAAGTGTCATTCTTTAAAAAACAAAACTCACTAAGCATTCATCCCTTAATCCTCTTCTAAAGAAGAAAAAACCCATTAAACACACCACAAACAAAGAGAAGATGTAGGTGGATATCTCATCCTTCATGAAGAAAAAAGCTCAACAAGATAAAATTTTAAAAGAATAACCCCAACAACGAGCATCATTCTCTTGTTTGATAAATTGATCCAGAAACCAATAACAATTATAAATAGGAGTGGAGGGGAAGAACGGGCGGGAAAGAGACAAATCCGAGTATGCGGGAGCCGAACCCGCGAGTTTTCAATTCTTATTTCTTGTATGTAAAGTTTTTATTTTTGTTTTATTATTTAAGTGAAAATATAGGCTAATTTCGAGGTGGCACTCTTGTGGTCGTTGACACAGAATGGATGATCCAGATCAATAGAAATTTACCAAAAAAGTACAACCACCAAGCACATTCTAAGATGTTTTGTGTCTAATTTGTTAGGACATTTAAATAGATTAAAGTAAAACTTGTTTGGTAAGTTGAAACATGTCATGTCCAAACTCTACATCTAAGCAATTCATTCCATGTTTAAAAGCGAAGGTTGACCAATTTCCGAACCATGAGCTGGTTTTTCTCTTGGGAGCTGTCTTTGGCTGACTAGCAAAAATAAAATTATAAAGGTGTATGCTTGATGACTTCATAATCCACAAACTTCAACAAAAGGACACAACTATATTTCCTAGCACTCGGATAGGTATTTTTTTCTTCTTCATTAATCAATCAATATCATTCAATGTAAATTTACAATTGGTAATAAGATCAAAACTGTGAGACATATATTCCCTCAAAAAAAAGAAAAAAAACTGTGAGACATATAAAATCTTAAACCTATGATGTCAAAAATAATAATCTTAAACCTATGATGTTGCCTTTTATGATTCTCCAAATCAACGGGGTTGACCCAAATCCTCTTCCGAGAGGGAAGTCTTTACGTTACTCATTTTCTCGGCGGGAAGTCTTCACGTCACTCATCTTCCCGGATGTTAGGAACTTGCTTGCACACACACACACACAAACGTTAGGGTTAGGAGACCCTCCGACGCTCAAGTCGATCGGGGTGAGCGAGAGAATAAATAGTAAACGAATATTGTATAATAAATGCGTAGGAAAATTATGAATTAATTTTCTTATAGATAATAAGAGGGACCTTAATTTTTATATTTGGAGATGGGCCCAGTGGCCCGCGAAGGAGAAATCAGCCGATGGGACAAACCCGGACTCCTTTTGGTCGGTTTATTTATTAAGAGCCCCATTGAGCAATTAATATTAAATAAACATATATAAAATAAATTATATATTTAATTTATTAAATACCGTTTTTGTCCCCAATAAATTAAAACTCAAATATATATATATATATATATATATATATATGGGGAGGATCAGGTGAGACCATGTCTCTAGGTGTGACACAATGGACTAATCTCAACCATTCTCCACTATTAATCAATGGGTATGATTTAAGGGATAAAAAATATATTAAAACATTAATTTAATCAACATAAGGGTAGTAGGGTAAAATAACATAACAAGGTAGGAATCAAATGTCTTTCTCTCTTGCATCTCTCATCTCACGTGTCTCTCTCCTCATCCCTCACTCCTCTCTCTCTCTCTCTCTCTCTCTCTCTCTCTCTCTCTCTCTCTCTCTCTCACACACACACACACACACACACACACACACACAATTCCACCATTAACGCAAATTTGAAGAACTCGAACTGTGAAAATAAAACAGTGAAGAAGATGCGGTTATGTTCGAATCATGATGCATGATGAATCATCAGTCGTGGAAAAAACTTTACACAACAACATCAATGGTGTAGACATCGATGGAGAACTCGAAAATATCCATTAACATCAACTCTTAAAAACTATAATTTTCACGAATAGGGACGATGCATAAATACTCATGAAATGGTGTATAAATACTTATTAAGCGATCGTAGATCTTATGAAATTATGCATATATCAGTAGGATATTGCATATTTGAATATATGCAACAAAAATAACCTAAATATGCATTATCTGAAAACTATCTATGTAGCGTAAAAAAACTAATATGTAGTACAATATACCCAACTATGCAACACATCGTAAACTATGCAACTAAATCAACTAACTATGCATTATCTAGAAATTATCTATGCAGTGTGAAATAACTAAATATGCAGTATATTATGTAACATCCCATTTTATAATTTCCAAAAGCAACATCTCATTTTCATAACTATATATATATATATATATGTATATTACATTGAACCTGTTTATGCAGTGTAGAATAACGAAATATGCAGTACGTTATATTCAATTATGTCTTGTTTTCGTAAAAAAGTGCCAACAAAACAACTAAATATGCATTATTTGATGTCTAATTATGCGAGAGAAGAACCATAACTATCTTTGTAAAATAAAAATATTTGGAAAAAAAATTGCTTCCTTAAATTCCGCCACCAAATCCGTAGTTTCAATCTCAACCCATAAAACCATTGGGACCACTAGTTTGAATTACAAAATTACCACCTTACCCTTAAATTGGCGGAAATCGGGAAATTAAAAAAAAACTGAATTAATCACATCCCTTCATTTTTTAATATCAATGGGTAAGATAAGTCAACAATGTCTCACCTAGGAGGGTGGTCTCATTTGAACTAAATCATATATATATATATATATATATATATATATAAAAAGTACTATTCTCAAAATAGTAATTATAAATTTTCTTGCCCATTTCTCATTGCTATAAAAAACAATAGTTCGAAGAAAAAGGGTAAAAAGTCTTTGTTATTTCATGGTTTCCAAAACTTAGCGTCTTTGCATTAGTTGGGTTTTCAAATATGTGTGTGTAGTGCATTAATTATCATATTTTTTTTCGATTAGTTTTTGACGTATAAAATATCAAATTAATCCATTTAGTTTTTCAGTTTGACACTCATATTGCATATATGAAATAAAAATAAACAAAATAAAGAAAAATAAAAGATATATTTACTTAAAATTTTATTTTTCTAGTGAATTTTAAACATTATGCATTCGGGCTAATGAAATCAATTTGTATTCATGTATTTTAACTATATTATAATTTCTTATTTTAAGTAAATTGGGTTTTCATGACATAATTTAGTAAGTTCTAATTATTAATGTAAACTTTTTTACAATAATTTTTATATTTTCTTAATTTAAAAAAATAAATATTTATTAGTTTAAGTAAATCTAGTTTTCACATAAATCATATTTTTCTAATTTAAAATAAATAGTATTAAATTCCAATCTTCAAAAAATAATGAAGATCATTGTATAAAAAAGTGATATGAATACTTATTTTTTTATAATTGATCAATTTTCTGGCATATTTGGAATCATAATTTAATACTTAACAATCTAATTTTATTACTAACAAACGTAATATTTATTTTATTTATTTTCTTACCGAGGAAAACAATTTTTTATGGACAATTATATATTCGGTCGTGCTTTCTCTTATACAAAATATGAAAAACACAAATTATCCAATTATAATTTTTTAAAAAATAACGAAAAATACACAATGAAATCTATAAAACAACCAATACTCTGAAAAACTGAACATGGAATACAAATCTGAAAAATAACATTGAAAATAATAAACTATCTTGTAGATACGTGAATAAATATATAATTATATGCATCTATGTATTATAGTTATGAAATTAATCGACCATAATTATTACATAAAATACATGAAATGTTGAAATCCTATAATTATTCTTATCTATGTATTATATATAATAAAATAATCCAACTTATAAATATTTTATGAAATATCTGAAATATTAAAATCCTATATATAATTGTAAAAGGATTTTAATATTTTTATTGAAAATACTTTTTTTGAATATATGATATATAAATACTTATTACATAAAAGTAATGCTATTTATTTGCTCTATTACTTATGTTATATTTATTTATTATTATCAAACAATACTCTTTTATGTTATAAGATAGTTTCTCAAATAATCATGATTTGAGTAGAATGATATTGTTATTGAGAAATCAATCTGATTTTTTTTATTAAATTAACATATACAGTAATTTATTGGTATAAATTTCAACTATTTCTCAATTGATCTAATTTAATTTAGTTGTCGATAATTATTACGTAAACATATAATTTTAAAGTTTTAGACAACTCAACAAGTATTTTTCGATAGGTGTATAAACTTGCTTCAAATATATAATCAAGTTATTTTCTTTATTTTTTTAATTTTTTAACTTTTTAATTTATTGGTGGATATTTAACACAAATTATTTGAAAATGTATTAATTTGTATAATAATAACAATAATTTAATAAATCTTAAATTATTTTATTCGGTCAAGGCGTATCATCCCGCAATCCTTAGCGGTTTGGACAAGGCCCGGATAGGCCTTAAGATACCCACATGCCCAACTCCATTACCATCTCTATAATATTTCAATTTTTTAATATCAAATACAATGTGTTATTATATTACACTCCGTGTATTGCACGGGCGATATACTAGTTGATACAATAAAATCAAGAAAATCGAAAAAGCGTTGGACAAATCACGACCACCCATCTGTTACTAATCTTCTAGTAATGGGTCATCTGAATCTTCAATACAAAATGTCCACAATATGAAACTGGGAAGCGCCACAACGACGAAATCTTCTGAACGAAATATCATATTTTAATTTGGAACAAAACTACACTTATCAAGAGAAAGAAACTCCACTTATTAAGGGACATGGACCCTATGGACGAACTCGATAACAATAGTAAAATGAGAGACAAACAACTTGATGTGAACCAGAACAACAACTGTGCATACGACCCAACAACAATATGTTGTTAACTCAAGATCTTCACTAGTTCGATTAAAATGGTGGAAATCTTGATCCTTGCTTAGCAAAGCAAGAACTTCGGTATGCAAAGACGCCACAAGCAATTATAGATTACGGCCTGATAAGTCGATAATTGCAACAAGAAACATAAATTTTGAAGCACTTGGAGAAACACTCAATTTGAGAGTAAAATTTTAATTCAATTGAAAACTGCTGAAAAATAAGAAATTTTCACCCTTATAAGGGATCCAAACCCTAATCCTACTAGGAAACAACTAGAAACTGAAAATGAAACAATAACTGAACAAAAACTCAAAATCCCGGACGAACGCACGATCACACGCATGGCCATGTGCCAGGTCGTGCGTCAAGTTGAAACCATGCACTTTGTTTACATCCACGTATGGGCACACGCATGGGACGTGCGTCAGGCCATGCATCAAGTCGAAGGCCCCAAACTCGTATGCCATTACGCACGGGCACATGCACGGGTCGTGCGCCAAATCGAACGCTCCCCTACGACTTCCAAACTTAAATAACAACTTACGACGTGGCCTTAACGGTTTGCTTGGCCACCAAAATGCAAAATGACCCAAAATAATTCAAATTACAACTAACTAAGGTAGACGAATATAAGACATGAATGAGAACTTGATTACAATGTCTTCAAGACTCAAAGTGACTTGTATCCTTGGCATCTTTCACTTGCTCACCGAGAGGCGGACTCTTGAATGTCGATGACGCGAATAAACTCGACCACCCGGACATCATCCTCCATCGGCAACGCACTCTCGGTCTCCTTTTAAATGATTTGGATCAACCCGTTGAGTGCTTCCTTGAACTTTCATACTGAGCCCTCATCAGGACCAACCGCACCAATCACTGGTCTTTTGTCCATGAATTCTCATCATTCCCTCCTCTTGAGAAGGATTTATCCTCAGGATTGACATCAAATGGACTAAGATCAATAACATTAAAAGAAGCACTAATCCCATAATTGCCCGGCAAGTCAATCTTATAAGCATTATCTTTGATTCGCTCAAGCACTTGAAATGGATCATCTCTCCGCTTGTTGCGATTTGGACTTTCGATGGTCCGGGAATCATTCGGGGCGATATGTACCCAAACCCAATTACTCGCCCAAACACCATCTTCTTACGATGCTTGTGCCCGTGTCATGTCACGCTCGTTCGTTGTTCAATATTGAGCTTTGCCTTCTCATGTAAATGTTTCACAAAATCGCTTTTTTCTTCCGCCCATCTAAGTTAACATGCTCAGAAACAGGTAAAGGTGATAAATCCAATGGGGTTAGCGGATTAAAACCATAAACAAGTTCAAATGGTGAAAACTTCGATGTTGGATGAACAACACGATTATAAGCAAACTCAACATGCGGTAAACACTCTTCCCACGTTTTAATATTCTTTTTAATGATAACCCTTAACAACATGGGCAAAGTTCTATTTATTACTTCAGTTTGACCGTCTGTTTGGGGATGACACGTAGTAGAAAATAACAATTTAGTTCGATTTTTTCCCCACAAGGTCTTCCAAAAGTAACTTAAGAACTTAGCATCCCTATCTGAAACAATGGTTCTAGGCATACCATGCAATATCACAACCTCTTTAAAGAACAAGTCAGCAATCAAAGATGCATTATCAGTTTTATGACAAGGAATAAAATGTGCCATATTTGAAAAACAATCTACGACAACAAATATAAAATCGGACCCATGTTTAGTTCTCGGAAGTCCTAAAACAAAGTCCATAGAAATATCAACCCAAGGTGTTGTCGGAATGGGTAGGCGTGTAAAGACCCGGTTTTGAACTCGGATTTAGCTTGCCTACAAGTAACACATCTAGTACAAATTCGCTCCACATCACGCTCATATGTGGCTAATAAAAATGCTCTTGCAAGACCGCTAATATTTTGGCTACCCCAAAATATCCCTTAAGACCCCAACCATGTGATTCGCTCACTAGTATGTCCCTTAGTGAACACCCAGGAATGCACAATTTATCCTCCCGAAGTAGAAAACTATCATGTCGATAAAATTTACCCTCCGCCCCCTTTTCTCATGCAACAAACAACTCAGCAAAATCAAGATCATGCAAGTACAACTCTTGAATATGTTCAAACCCAAGGATTTTAGCATCTAAAGTAGACATAAGAGTGTACCTCCGAGATAGTGCGTCTGCTACAACATTAGTCTTCCCTTGCTTTGTACCGAATGACGCAATGAAACGCCTTGATGAACTCAAGCCGGTAGCGTGTCGCTTGTTCAACTTTTGTTGCCCCTTAAGATACTTTAGTAACTCGTGATCAGTGTGAATTATGAATTCATTCGGCCACAAATAGTACTGCTACGTTTTCAAGGCCCGGACTAAAGCATACAACTCATTGTCATACATCGGATAGTTCAAAGTCGCCCGCTCAATTTCTTTTGAATAATGCGACGGCCGCCTCTTTTAATAATCTCCGTCAATGGTGTTGCGATAGTACTAAAATCTCGCACAAATCTCCGATAAAAACTCGCAAGCCCATGGAAACTTCGTACTTGGATCGGCCGATGTGGGCTTAGGCGATCTGAATAGCCCTAATTTTCTCCTCGTCCATTGTGATTCCTTCGAGCTCACTACAAACCCCAAGAATGTCAATTGCTCGGAACAAAATGTGCACTTCTTAACATTTGCATATAGTTGCTCTTTCCGCAATACTTCTAAGATGGCTGCAAGTGATCCAAGTGTTCGTACAATGATTTACTATAAATGAGGATATCATCAAAGTAAACCACGACAAACTTCCCAATAAAAGCCGTCAAAACATGGTTCACCAATCTCATAAATGTGCTAGGCGCATTAGTTAGCCCAAACGACATAACTAACCACTCATGCAAACTATATTTAGTCTTAAAAGTCGCTTTCCACTCATCCCCTTCCCGCATCCAAATCGATGGTACTCGTTCCTTAAATCTATCTTGGAGAAGATCTTTAGACCCATGGAGCTCGTCCAACATATCATCCAAGCGAGGTATGGGGTATCAGTACTTAATAGTGATGTTTTTGATAGCCCGACAATCCACACACATTCTCCTAGACCCTCACTCTTGTTTTTCCTCAAACTCTCCTTTTTCTCGGCTTTATTTTGATTTTTATTCTAACAAGTCGAACTCTCTTTTTCTTTGTCTCTCCTATTCTTGATTTTATTTGATCCTCATAGATTTCTTTCAGAGTCAAAGAAACAAGCACAAAATAATTTTGATTATGAACAAGAGTATATTGGTTGGTGTAACCATTATGTTGTACCCTCTTATCAAACTGCCACGGTCTACCCAACAGGATGTGCCTCGACTGCATCGGCACAACATCACACAATACCTCATCCTTATATCCCCCTTTTTGGAATGCTACTTTCGCCTGCCTATTGATTCGCATCTCCCCACAATCACTCAACCACTGCAATTTATATGGTTGTGGGTGTTTCATCGTTGGAATCCCCAACCTCTCTACCAACTTTGTGCTAGCTACATTAGTGCAACTCGCACTGTCTATAATAACACTACACACCTTTCCACTGACAAAACACCTTGTATGAAAGATGTTTTCTCGCTGGACTCCCTCATCTGACTTAAGCTGAATACTCAACACCCTCCGAGACACTAAAGATAATGCCTTCCCCTTCGCCGCCTCTAGAACCTCCGGAATATCCTCCAACTCTGGACTCCCTCATCTGACTTAAGTTGAATCACTTTTTTTATGAGCCTTGTAAGTTCCTCCATATCTAACTTATCACTTAAATCCAATGGTTATCGGTTTTCTTTGAACATGGTTGATTCACTCCATCACGTGTATACGCTCGTGTATCACTCAACTCATAATTTCCATGTACCCTCACTTGTCACGATTATAAACCAATCAAGCAAATCGCAAGACGCGTCTCAATAACCAAGACAATTGCTACAAACAACGGATCTCAATAAGATGAAATTTGAAGACTATGGTTTATAATTCCAATTTTTTTAATTTTCGATTTCTTTTATTTTTTTTTTTTTGTGCACTCGGATTTTTTACATTGATTTTCTCGTGCAAATTTTGAAAAAAATTTGTACCTTGAAGAACTAGGGTTTATAAGAAATTCTGGAAAATAACAAGAATTAAAGAACAAAGATAAATTTAACTTGCTAGATGGCTCGATTACCAATTGATGTGAACCGCAACAACAAATGTACATCGCCACGAGCCAGTAGCTTAAGTGGTATCTTTCACCCTTTGAAGGGTATTGAGCAGGGTTCGAACCCCGTATCTTTTAGATTCTTTGGAATTTATCTCATCCTCTCCAACCACTACTCCCAACTTATTAAAAAAAACAACAATTGTGCATACGACCCAACAACAATATGTTGTTAACCCAAGATCTTCACTAGTTCGGTTAAAATTTGTGGATACCTCAACCCGTTGCTTAGAAAATCAAGAACCCGGTGATGCGAAGACGCCACAAACAATTATGGATTATTGCACGATAAGTCGATAATTGCAACAAGAAACATAAATCTTGAAGCACTTGGAAAAACACTCAATTTGAGAGTAAAATTTTAATTCAATTGATAATTGCTGAAAAATAATAAGTGTTCACCTTTATAAGGGATCCAATTCCTAACCCTACTAGGAAACAACTAGAAACTAAAAACTGAACAAAAACTCAAAATCCCGAACGGACGCACGATCACACGCACGGCCGTGCGTCAAGTCGAAACTTTGTACTTCACGCACCGGCACACGCACGGGACGTGCGTCAAGTCAAAGGCCCCAAACTCATATGTCATTACGCATGGGCACACGCACGGGTCGTGCGCCTGTCCGTGCGCCAACTCGAACGCTCCCCTGCGACTTCCAAACTTAAAATAACAACTTACGACGCGGCATTAAAAGTTTACTTGGCCACCAAAACATAAAACGACTCAAAATATCAAATTACAACTAACTAAGATAGACGAATAAAAGACATGAATGAGAACTTGATTACAATGTCTTCAAGACGCAAAGTGACTTGTATCTTTGGCATCCTTCGCTTGCTCAGTCTGAGGTGGACTCTTGAATGTTGATGACGCGAATCAACTAGGCCACCCGAACATCATCCTCCATCGGCAACACACTCTCAGTCTCCTTTTGAATGATTTGGATCAACTCGTTGAGTGTTTCCTTGAACTTTCTTGCTCGAGCCCTTGTCACTAGACCAATTGGCACCGTCACTGGGTATTTCGTTCATAGATTCTCATCACAACTAAATGAAAAAATAATAAAAATAATGTTGATTCCCCATAAGAGAAGAAAAAGAATGCTGATAGTGTTTGCTATAAGTTTCGGATTGGTATTAGTACTTTTGAAATGTGGTCCAGATTTTTATATTAAATAAATCCCACATTGTTAACATGACATTATCAACTGGAAGCAATCCTTTCGAAAAAAGAAAAAAAGTTGATCCGGGAACCTCAACAAAAGAATGGTATGGCCCATCCCACGGACAGGTCAATATGCACTATTGCCGCTACGGCGCTACCAAAACATTTTCTAATACGGATTCTTTTCTGAGTCATAAACATTCAGATAATGTTAATTATGACAATTTAAATCAAATTTTTTGTTATATTTTAATTTTTGAAGGCTAATAAAAAATAAAAAAAATATTATGAAATAATATCGATACTACCTTTTAATTAATATCTTTCCTTTTTCTTTTTCTGAATGAAACACCTTAATAGGATGTAGGGATTGAGGGAGGATCCTAACCTATCTAGAAAACTGGTTTATATATAATTCATATACACAACAATCAAAACACAAAATATATTTATAAAGAACAATTTTAAAAGATGGTAAACCAAGCTGGTCAACTCTTGAAGCACCCAAAATTGGCCTTGGAAGATCATTGATGTGGAATATTTGTTGGTGAGATACTGTACAATCCATACTACCTATTATTAGTATCTTATCCTAACATATATACATATATGTTATATGTGTTTATTAATATATAGTGACTTTTGCAGGTCAAGAAAACCCTCTTTAATATTACATTGCAAAAAGTACTAGTTAAAGTTACAATTAGACAAATTCTTTCCAACTTTTTATCTCCTCAAATAAAGGAAAAAGAGCATTTAAAGATGAAACATAGAAGATTAGTTGCACATACATGCATTTCCAGTGGCCTTCACTTTAAGTGGGGAGCCACAACTTTGAACCAAGCAAACATTATATAGAAAAGTACGGATTGTATGGTTATGTTTCATAGTCCATTTCTAATTTCTATATTGAAAAATGAATTTTGAAATGGAAAAATATATTAAGCAACCTATATATATACTTAGACATTTTGATACTTTGCAACCTAAATTCTTTTTCTTGGCAACAAAAAACCCGAATTATGCGTATTTTGCAGTTACCAACCTCTGACAGGTCGGAATAGGAATATTCCTTATATATTTCTCATGTGACTTGCACACCATTTTTTATGGACATTTTGATCTTTTTCAATTAATTTTCTTCAACCTCTATTTTTTCTTTTTCTTTATATTTTTTCTCTGTTCATCTTCTCCCATCTCCCATCATCCCGGAGCACCCCCACATTTTTTTTTCTTTTCACCTTCTTTTGCCCTATACTTCACCCGACCATTGGCTATTATGTGCACCATCAATCAATCAATCAGAAGGGGTTGAGGTGGTCTTATACGAGATTGTCTCATAATTTAAGTTTATGATACGGATGCAAAATACATAAATTGTGGGTTGTTTTAGGGATAAGTATACAATTACCTTACATTCCAAGAAAAATAACACTTTTACGGTCCCCAGCTTTTTTCCAAATATCGTAACAACACAAAAACATCATAGAAAACATAACATGACAAAAAATAAGGAAAAAATAGGTAAAGGTATACAAATTTGCAAAAAATTATACAAATGTCCAAAAAAAAGAAAAAAAGACAGGAGCGTAAAATGTCTAAAAAATGGAACGTGAAGCAATGTTTTTTTTTTTCTTCTTGAAAGATGGTATTCCTGAAAGTTTCTCTATTTCTTTTTATGAATTTGAGTTTGGGTTGGAATTCTATTACATATTGGACCTGTTTCATAAAAAAGAAAAATATTGTGTTTTTTAAATTGTCCTTACTCACTTCATGTAAATCCCGTGATATTACTTTATACAATCACTTCAATGTTTAATTTTTAAAATAAGGTTTATCCTCTTATAAACTCTAAAATATTATATTCTATATAAAATACAAATATGTGTATAATATTTCAGATAGTTTAGCCAAATATCTTCTAAATAGATAATAGGGTTAGTATCTATTCTAGCCCAATTAAAATCTGAGTGGGCTAGACAGTAGGCTGGTCATACTTACGTACCTATTTTCCCAGGAATATGGCCCTCCCAATTCTTTGCTTTTCAATCAGGGATTCGCGGGATTCTATTGATGTTTGATCCAATGTTACTTGAGTTTTAGGTTAATGCCCAAACAACTCCTTGATACTAATTCATTTACATAGAGACACGTTAATCCTTTTTTTTTTTCTAATTTTTTGAAGGAAGACACTTGATTAATCCTTAGACAATGTTGTTTAGCGATTTATTCAAAGAGAAATAGTATAAAATCCTTAGCTGCGATTGCTTGTGAGAAAATTTTCCAACAATTTTGAGCCAAAAATTAGTGGAATGAGTGTTTCCTTACAGAAAAAAGTGAATTTTTTTTCCAAAAAATATCTCATTTCCTCTACAAAAAATTAATTCACTCTTCTCTCTATATATTATATTTCCCAATACAAAATCATATTATCTATTCTTCTCTTTCTCTCTCTCCTCATATTCATATAAAGAATTCTGTAATTTATTTAATTTATCACCATTTTTCTTATTTTTCTCTTACAAAAGGAAAAAAATGAGATCCATATCTCTGTTAGTTAATATGCGTATCATACATGTATAGTACTCGTACGTACGAATAATTGAAAAATACTCCCATTTTCCGTACACATTCTGAAGCGGCGTTAAATACTCCGTATTTTTCAAATAAAACGTTTAATAATCATATTATAGTTATCCATATAGTACTTGGCGAACAAAACTTCGTTATAATATTTTTATAATATTTAAAAAATCAAAAAATCATTAAAGAATCATTTATAAGTATAATTACAATATTATAAAATAATAAATAAGAATATTAATAATATATAAATATAGTAATTATCATTAAATAATTATCTTGAATTTATGTTAAATTATAATTTAATGTAATAAAAACCTATATATTAAGTTTTATATAATCAAAGTATAAATACAATTCACTTAAAAACTCATTAACTATTATTAAATAATTATTTTCAATTTGTGTTATAGTTTAAAGTAAATTAATAAAGTACCTAAAATTAATTTTAATATAATCTAAACATAATTTTGAATTACAATCTATGTAAATATAATGTTAAAATAAGTCGTATTATTACTCCCGAACAATTATATTATATTCGTATTAAACATGTACGTCTATGGATCCGTATATTAAATATTTTCGTATTTTTTGCCGATTTTTTCACTGTAACTTTTAGAAAATATCCATAATAAACTCGTACGTACTAAATTACGAACTTTTCTCGTCCCCTATTTAACTAACAGATCCATATTGCCTATTTAGTGTTTAAATTTTCATTTCTTACTCAATTTTCATGACTTATATTCTACACTATTATTTTTTATATACAATCAGAGTTCAGAAAGATTCTCCATCACATCAACTGCCATCATTAGTAGTTTTTTATTTCATGTCCAATCACACTCTTACAATTTCTATTCTCATTCTCCAAACAAATTTTCAATTCACTTGCAAAATGAAAATGACAGAAATGAAATGACAAACAATGTTAGCCTTATTTTCCCCAAAATATCATTTTTGAATGAAAAACTTTTAGGATATGTGATTGTTTGTGAGAAAAATGAAAGTTTTTTCAAAGAAATTTTTATTTATCTCCATAATTAACTTATTTTTCTCTTTCTTTCTCATACTTCCTAATACCCAATCATACTATTTAGTTTTCTCTCATCTCCCTATTTATATGAGGAATTTCGATAATTTCTTTAATTTATCACTATTTTTATTATTTTTCTCTCAATCTTGATACAAAAGGTATAAAATGAGATTCGTATTGCCTATTTTTGGTTCAATTAATTTTTTATTTTTATTCAACTTTTTTATATTATATAATTTTACACTATTATTTTCACAAATATTTCCACAAACATTAATCAATATCTGTAAATGATTCTCAATCACATCAACATAATCAATACTTTTTATCTACACATCCAACTTCCACTTTAAAAAAACAATTCCCCACTATTTTCTCATAAAATAAAAGTGGACGCGAATGAAAGATAACCAATCACATTTAATATTTTTCATGTTAACTTTTTTTTTTCTTGAAAAAAAGTTAAGTCACACAGGATATGTTTGCGTCTTTTCATGTGGGTTTCAAAGTATATAAGACCATGCAATTGGCATCTACCAAACAGCATAAGAATTAAGATTAAAAAAGGTTTAATTAAATTTTATTAGAACTCACTGTGAAAAATTTACCCCCAAAAATAAATACAAAAAAGATTAACATAAGGATTTGTAAATATTACGTGTTAAGTAAATATAAAAATAATTATTTGTAAGATTTTAAAGCACCAAACAATTAAGATTTTCTTTTTTTTTTAAATGTGAAATGACCGATCGACAATTTAGAATAGAGTATTACCTAATTTATGAGAAATAAGATAATAATTGTATTTGGGAAATTCTTAGTTTGTTGTTTGGGGCTCATCTCCTAACCTAAGATTTTAAAGCACCAAGCAACCAAGTAGGGGTAATGATCACAATGTGATTTTGCGATTTATTTAATAAATTTTAAACCGAATTACCTTATATTGTTTCAAGTGGCGGCGGTAGAGCTGTCGAAACGGGCCGGCGGGGCGGGCCGTCCCGCGACCCACCAAAACCCGCCCACTTGGCGGGGCGGGGCTCGGCGGGCCGAGAAACCCTCAACCCAACCCAACCCGCCTTGGGTTGCGGGTTGGGTGGGCCGGCCCGCCAAAAATTAAAAAAATGAAAAAAATTATTTTTATTTATATTATTAATTTTAATGAATTAAATATACTAATGGATAACAAGTACATATTTTATAAAAATATTATATACACTTTTATAAGAAATATAAATATAAAATATCAATTATACTATTTTTTTTTGTCTATTTTATCTAATTTTTTTTTTCTTTTTCTCTTTTAATTTATGACGGGCTAGCCCGCCGCCCCGCCCCGCCAAGCACGCGGCCCACCCTTTGGCGGGCTACTAAATACTTAACCCATTCCCTACCTTAGGCAGGGGCGGGGCGGGGCGGGCGGCCCGACGGGCCTGGCCCGTTTTGACAACTCTAGGCGGCGGTTGGTTTTATTAAGTAAAATCAAAGGTGCAGTGTGAGCAGTGACGAGTGTTTTGGCGATTTTGATAAACAAAATATCATTTGTCTCTTTTAGGATATTAAGAAATACCAAAATAAAATTTGAAAAATGATTTTGTTTTGAAACAATACGAGTTGTACAAATTGAATGCATCTAGCATGGGGAATTTAGAAATTTCATCCCGTAAGTTGACCTATTTTAAGATTCGATCCTTTAGTTTATGCTTCCAGAGTTTGGATTCAGTCCTAAAAGTTTGTCTAGAATTGAATATTAAATCTTATATATTTCGAATCTTTAGTATTTTGGTCCTGTAAGTTACATCTTTAGTTACTTTTAGTCATATATGATAAGACATTGCACATATTGATTCTTTAACTTTAAAAAGAACCATATGTTTCAATTTTCAGATGTTTATCTTGGTTCTTGAAAAATGGTATCAGAGCTCGGTTTATAAGAACTTTTAAGAATAAATTATTATATTTATGCAATTTAAATATATTCATTAAAATATTTCCAGCAATGCTATGAGACGTAAGAAATGGCGTCTCATTTATTAACAAGATTTGGATTTCGGCCTTGAAGTTTAGACTCGGGTCTATAAATATCAAGTCATTCCGGAAGCTTAAGATATCGAATAACCTCCTGAGTTTTCTGAAAATAAAATAATTTGTGAGTGTTTAAGTTTATATATATTTGAGTGCAGGCCTACTCCATGAGAGGTTAAACAAGTTTTCTCCTCCCAAAGGGGATTACCAAAAGCCTACTCCATGAGAGGATTTTTGTACGGAAGCATGTTGGTCCTGATATGGTTGTAATTGACTATTTTTTTTTTTTTTTTTTTTGATGGGGGACTATTTTCATTTAAGAGTCCAAGATAAAATTTGAAGATTGTTTATATATAACTAAATTGCTGAAATTTGTTAAGTTATATGATCAAAAGTAAAATTGTTAAGTTAAATGACTGAATATCCATAAATTTGAAAGTTAAAGGACGAAAACACAAACGTGACAACTTGGAGGACTAATTCGCGTATCGTTCCACTTTAAAAGACTAAAAATCTTATTTTTTCCATCTAGCATTCTCTTTATTCGATAGCATTCAAAACATAATGCATTTAGTTAGTATTTAATTTTTTATACAAAACACAATTCTCTTACAACATTATAATAATTAGGGGTGGCAATCTCCGACACGACACGAAAACACGACCTGAACCTAACACGATATAAGCGGGTTAGGGTTGACCCATTTATTATTCGGGTCATAATCGTGTCAGACCCATTTAACCCAAATAATAAATGGGTCGGGCCAGGTTTACCGAAATGACCCACTTAACCTTAGGTTTAACCCGTTTGAATAAGAAAATTCAACATTATTTTTAATATTTTTTAAGTCTATATATAAATAACCCAAAATTCTTATTTTATCATAATAAATTAAAGGTTTATTCAAGGTTAAAAAATATACATGTCATTTCGGGTCGTGTTTGGGTTACCGTGTATTAAACGGGTCGTGTTCGGGTTGGGCAAATTTGTGTAATTATCATGTCTCAACACGACCGCATGAACTCGAACATGACTCGAATTGCCACCCCAAATAATAATGATGTAAATTGTTTTTTAATATATTATCTTTTTATTGCAAAGTGCAAATCCAAGTTTATTATTCATAAAATTAATTTTTATTATATTCTTTGCCTAACTATTCAATTAAAGAGGGACAAATATTTTTTTTATTTTACTACTTAAATAGTATAAGTGCGGTTCGATTTTTGGTGATTTTTCTAGTTTAAAAACCACAACCGCACCAAAGCGGCACTATTTTTATTCAATATTTTAAACCGCTGTTTTAATTGAAAATCACGATCAATGGGGTTGGGGCAGTTTGGCCCTTTTTTCTAATTAAACTTTTGATAACCCCTACAACCAAGAATTATTAGGTCTAGAATTTCCATAAAACATCCAGACCTAATCACAAGCCATCTCCAAATTTTGAGTCCAGATTTAAAAAGCATGATCTGAGGAGTGGAAAAGCGAAAACAATGCCCAAAATAATTACCCACAACATGTTAAAAAAACAGAAACTTGTTCAAAGGTAAATTAAACCGAGAAACAACTTTAATTTAGATTATTATTTTACGGTCCTTTTTTTGACATCTTTCAATAAGGCTTGTCGTCATGATCCATGGACCATGGTCCTGACCCACCACTTGTAAGAAAATATAAATTTTCTTCAGAGAAACCATAATCGGACGATTGGGATTTGTTGAACATTTATCAATGCAATCCCCATAAGGATTCAGTAAACATGTGATGTGAAATGTGAATGAATAATATCATCCGTAGGAAAAAGAAAAGTGCTGATTATTCTTTTGCTTCTGTTTGCAACATCTCATGACTTTGTCTAGTGGTGGCATTTTGGGTCATTGAGTCCATATTTAATTTCAGATCAATTCTGGATTATGTTTAAAATTAAAAAAATAAAATTAAATTCAATATATTATATTTTAAGACAATTCAATAACTTTTGTCATATTTGTGAGTCGTGTTCGTGTTCGTGTTCGTGTTTCTTTCATTAACTTACGATTGAGTTAGGTAATAAGTATCGAAATTGTTATTCCTAAACCACGCTTACCATTTCATGATATTTATATCTTTCCTATTTTCCTAATGAAATTTTGACCATCATTTACAAATATTCATCAAGTTTAGCAAATTTTATATTCTTAAAGTGTTTCAACTCATGTTTATGTTATGTGGATAATAATAAAATGATTTTATATGACATTCACTTAATGAATTGAAATAGTGCATGTCGTCAAATATAGAAGATCTTTTAAGTGGGTTTTGTTGTACATTAACTAAAACTCCCTCCAAAAAAATAAAAGAAACTAAAACCAATCAATATTTTAGTGAAAAACAAATTCTTAATTTTTATGGAGATTTTGCAATTAAGTACAAATTGATCAATTGCTTATTTGATTCTTTATAACCAAATTTTGATTTTCCATGGTATCAAAGTTTGTCATCAATTGCTCTTAAGGGAATATGCAAACTAAAAGTACACAATTTTTAGGTTAGTACTTAGTTTCTTATTGTGGAAATATGCTTTTGTTCTCATTTTCTAAGATCATTATTTGAATAAAGTCCTTAAGAGACCCATGGGGGGTGGCAAGAAGGAGCTTTGGCTCCTTTGAGGTCCCAGGTTAGAAGGTTCATATCTGGACTACCGTGGAGGGTGGGGTTTGGATGTAAAAAGAAGGACGAATGTCTAATAGACAAAGATAGAGTTTTGTATCTATAATTAAAGCTCCATTCCCAGAAAAGATATTTATTACATTGTTAAACATAGGTAAGAAACTAGATTATTAAAAATGAAACACCAAATTAATTTATAATTCAACTGGCTAAGATTTTACAACCCAAAATTTGTAAAATATACCTAATATTCCGATAAAGTTATATTATTTTCAACGTGATCATACTCTCTCTCTCTCTCTCTCTCTGTCTTTTGTTGAGCAAAATGCCAATAACGTGTTTGTGGTTCTATTTTTTTTGTCAAATTTGTTTTTAAGAAATATTATTGTTTTTTCTAAGGGAGAAATGTTATTGTTAAGTTCGTATAAAAACACAAATTCATTTGAATGCGAAACCTAAACCTAGAAAAAAAAATTGGAAATTTCAGTTACAAACTTCTGCAAAAGATAATTTTGTGCATTTGGAATGATATATTTCCAGATATCAAGATTCTAAATTATTTTCACATGATAACAAAATAAATCTAAGCCAAGATTTCCATTACTGAGTTACAAAAATAAAGATAGGGATCAATATGTTCCAACTTCCCTTCCGGTGGTAGGGTCTTGTGTGGTAAGGGATTTTAATCCGATTGAGTGTGTCCCCTCCCATATTTTCCCGTTGTACTCAAGAAAAAAAAATAGATAACACTCTGCTCTGATAATTTTCTTTACAGATTGTCACTGTTACTCAGGTATTCCGACGAGCACAGGTCGCCAAGCTCTCCTCAACAACCGCTGCCGAAACGTCGCCGACAGCGGCCGAGCACCACCTCTCCTCCGGTCGCCGCTCGACGGCAGCAAAACATCCCTCACATTTTCCGAAACTCTGTCTCCTAACGCTGGAGGAGAGGACACAAATAAATCCTTCAGTTTGTGGCTGACAAACAACTCCTTACCCTTCTCCGGCGAGCACGCCTCGTCGCCGCTCTCCGTCCGATCCGGCGAGTCGTCGTCGCAGCGCGGAGGCTGAAGCCTCCTCCCGCTGCCCACTCCGGAGAAGCTGAGCAGCATTCGGAGAGTTTTTCTCCGGCGGAGGTGGATTACTGGGCTGGTGGTTGGGCTTCTGCTTGGGCTGCCGGCGACTGCACATTGGGTCGCCAGCAGCTTGAATTTCTGAAGAGTGGCCATATTTTTTTAATTGATAATTTCTCGTTGCTATGTGGAATCAAATAAGATGGATTAGTTTTCCCCAAAAAAACAAAAGAAAATAAAAAGAGATTGATGATGGGTTAGATAAAATAAATTAGGGTTTTGGGAATAAAGGTTAAGTTTAGAAGAGGGAGAGAAGGGAAAAGTGAGATTTGGGGCATGTTGTGCAGAGGAGGAGTGGCCATTGAAATTGGAATTATTCCTTGTTTCTCAAATCAGTGTGTACATATGGAATATATGAAAAAGGGTTACAAAAATAATGAAGGGAAATGCAAACAGAGAGTTGGAACTTGGAAGTGGAATATATCAGAAGGAAAATTGCAAAATTGGTCATGTATCTACAAGAGTATTGCAAAATTAGTCCTGTAATTTTTGAAGTTGTAATTTTAGCCTTGTGACAATTTTGTCCCTTAGCACAAATAACAATTTTAATTATGTAGTTTTAGGATTTGGAAATTTTACTCTTTTTATTTTTAGTTGTGGTAATTTCGGTTCTATTATTCAAAATAACTAATTTTGGCATATTTGTATGTGTTTTTTGGTATTTTCATAATAATTAAATAATACATGTAGAACTCGTATCTTGGACTTTGACCTGGATTTATAAATTTCAATATTTCCATCATTAGGCAATTTATAGTATAAATGATAAATAAATTCTACGTAAGTAAATAAAATATAGGCTCCGATACCATTTTAAACCTGATCTTAGGTATATTGATTATTTTGGTTATCAATGGCATTTTGGAATAATTGAAATATTGAATAGTCCTTATGACCAAATTTGCGTAAACAAAAAACTTATAGGACCATAATTACACAAATATAAAATTTATCGGACTAAAATTACATAAAAGGCAAAATATACAAGCCTAAAATCACAAATTTCAAAAGTTATGGGACTTATATTGAAACTCATCTATAGATGAAGTACTAATTTTGCATTTTTCCCTAATTCATAATACGGAGGGGCGGGCCGCGGGAAGGACTTTTTCTTTTTGCTTGTTTTGGTGGGTCTTTTAAGGCATCAACCCAATTCCATCATTATTCTTACACGTGGCGGCAAATGCCGACCCATGGGGTCGGTCAAAAGAATTGTTCATCCGCTTTTTCGTGTTAAAAATTAAAATTCACAAGGTATTTCTTTCTTTCTCTTTTTAAAGGGAGGATAAATGAGATGCCCTCAAAAGAATTTTCGAAACCCACTTTGGTCTACTCGTCCAGTAACATGTAGAGATGGCAGTGGGGCGGGAAATCCCCGTTCCCCGCAGAGATCCGCCCCGAACGGGGTGGGGATTCCCCGAAATTTTCCACCGTGGGGATGGGAACGGGGAACTTTTTCCCCCGTTGGTGGGGACGGGGCGAGGACGGGGATCATACTCCCCGCCCGCGGAATCTCGCCTGCTTCCCATGGGAACCGAATATTATATATAATATAATATTTTAAATATATAATATATTATAAATATATACACATTAAATATAATAAAATGACAAAAATCTTTAATTTATTTTATTAATTAGTGTTTTATTAGTTATTTTATATAATTTATATATTTTAAATATTTAAAAATGGTTATTTTTAAAAAAATATTATTTTTTTCCAAAAAAATAAATTGAAACGGGACGGGAATCCCACGAAGCGTGGATCCCGCGGGGCGAGGATGGGGGAATTTTTCCCGTTTGTCTCACGGGGACGGGACGGGGATTCCCATCGGTTGATGGGACGGGATGGGGATGGCTCCCCGCCCCGCCGCCGTTGACATCCCTAGTAACATGCCTTATAAATAGAAATATTAAATGGGATGGTTTTTGAGTTTCTTGCGAGCTCTAATAGACTTCGGTTTAAACGGTTTTGGGTTAAACATGTCAAGTATTAAACAAACCGACAATATTGGAACCTAGCCTAACCCTAGCGGGTTTTGGGCTAAAGCCCCGACCATTATAAGGCTATATGCTAGAAATTTAATAATTATACATTAAAATCTAAAATTTTAAACTCGAACACATATATCAATTTAAGTTTAACATTTTAAGTTAAAGTATACATTATAAAAAACGTCATGCATATGTATAATTACATTGCATTAACAAAATTATAAAATTTAAATATTTTACAATCTAAATTTTAAATTAAGCTATAATAATAAAAGCTTGCATTATATACCTATATAAAATGAAAACAATTAATACTATTTTTAAATTACCCATATGACTATAAATCAAATATTTTAAAATTATATATTTAAATCTAAAATATTAAACTTGAACATGTATGAAATTTAAAGTTAATCTATTCATTATAAAATTCATGCATAGTTTATAGTTACATTGCATTAACAAAATTATAAAATTATTTCTAACATACCATTTAGAAAAATAATTTATATCCTAAATAATCTAATCAAACTTTGTGACATTTTCTTATTTAGAATAAAAATCAGAAAACTAAATTAAGTAATAAATTAAACAAATAAAAAATGAATTTTGTTGAGAAACATAGTTTGTTTGGTAAAGTTAAAAACTTAAAGATGAGAGAGATGTGAATTTGAAAAATATACTTACTAGTAATAAGTAATAGGTAATAAAAATAGATATATAATATTATAATTGTATTTGTTTTTCAAAAAACAAAAATGATTGGCTAGCTCGATTAACTTGCGGGCTAGTCTTAATGACAAGCCGTGCTAAACGGTCCGAACCAAATTAGTTAGTCATAATCCTCTTTGTTTGAACGGTCTTGGCCAACAGGCCGCGACCCGTTTAATATCTCCACTTTGGTCTACTCGTCCAGTAACATGCCTTATAAATAGAGATATTAAATGGGATGGTTTTGTCAGTTTCTTGCGAGCTCTAATAGACTTCGGTTTAAACATTTTTTGGGTTAAACATGTCAGTATTAAACAAACCGACAATATTGGAACCTAGCCTAACCCTAGCGGGTTTTGGGCTAAACTGACCATTATAAGGCTATATGCTAGAAATTTAATAATTATACATTAAAATCTAAAATTTTAAACTCGAACACATATATCAATTTAAGTTTAACATTTTAAGTTAAAGTATACATTATAAAAAACGTCATGCATATGTATAATTACATTGCATTAACAAAATTATAAAATTTAAATATTTTACAATCTAAATTTTAAATTAAGCTATAATAATAAAAGCTTGCATTATATACCTATATAAAATGAAAACAATTAATACTATTTTCTGAAATTACCCATATGACTATAAATCAAATATTTTAAAATTATATATTTAAATCTAAAATATTAAACTTGAACATGTATGAAATTTAAAGTTAATCTATTCATTATAAAATTCATGCATAGTTTATAGTTACATTGCATTAACAAAATTATAAAATTATTTCTAACATACCATTTAGAAAAATAATTTATATCCTAAATAATCTAATCAAACTTTGTGACATTTTCTTATTTAGAATAAAAATCAGAAAACTAAATTAAGTAATAAATTAAACAAATAAAAAATGAATTTTGTTGAGAAACATAGTTTGTTTGGTAAAGTTAAAAACTTAAAGATGAGAGAGATGTGAATTTGAAAAATATACTTACTAGTAATAAGTAATAGGTAATAAAAATAGATATATAATATTATAATTGTATTTGTTTTTCAAAAAACAAAAATGATTGGCTAGCTCGATTAACTTGCGGGCTAGTCTTAACGGGCTTCAGGCTAAATGGTCCGAACCAAATTAGTTAGTCATAATCCTCTTTGTTTGAACGGTCTTGGCCAACAGGCCGCGACCTGTTTAATATCTCCACTTTGGTCTACTCGTCTAGTAACATGCCTTATAAATAGAGATATTAAATGGGATGGTTTTGTCGGTTTCTTCAAGTAGCTCTAATAGACTTCGGTTTAAACATTTTTGGGTTAAACAGTCGGTATTAAACAAACCGACAATATTGGAACCTAGCCTAACCCTAGCGGGTTTTGGGCTAAACTGACTATTATCAGGCTATATGCTAGAAATTTAATAATTATACATTAAAATCTAAAATTTTAAACTCGAACACATATATCAATTTAAGTTTAACATTTGAAGTTAAAGTATACATTATAAAAAACGTCATGCATATGTATAATTACATTGCATTAACAAAATTATAAAATTTAAATATTTTACAATCTAAATTTTAAATTAAGCTATAATAATAAAAGCTTGCATTATATACCTATATAAAATGAAAACAATTAATATTATTTTCTGAAATTACCCATATGACTATAAATCAAATATTTTAAAATTATATATTTAAATCTAAAATATTAAACTTGAACATGTATGAAATTTAGAGTTAATCTATTCATTATAAAATTCATGCATAGTTTATAGTTACATTGCATTAACAAAATTATAAAATTATTTCTAACATACCATTTAGAAAAATAATTTATATCCTAAATAATCTAATCAAACTTTGTGACATTTTCTTATTTAGAATAAAAATCGAAACTAAATTAAGTAATAAATTAAACAAATAAAAAATGAATTTTGTTGAGAAACATAGTTTGTTTGGTAAAGTTAAAAACTTAAAGATGAGAGAGATGTGAATTTGAAAAATATACTTACTAGTAATAAGTAATAGGTAATAAAAATAGATATATAGTATTATAATTGTATTTGTTTTTCAAAAAACAAAAATGATTGGCTATTTCGATTAACTTGGCTAATTTAGTCTTAACGCGCTAAACTAAGCGGTCCGAACCAAATTAGTTAGTCATAATCCTCTTTGTTTGAACGGTCTTGGCCAACAGGCCGCGACCCGTTAATATCTCCATCTATAACCACATGGACTATATTTGAATCCCAGCTCATAAGGTATTTTGATACAATCTCTAATATGTAATTTTAAGGTGGCATTTTACGGAAATATTGAATTTTAAAGGAGGATGATTTACATAGCTCTAAATATAATGAATTTAAAATCCAATCCTAATAATTTAAAAAATAGCTTAAAATAAGAGTTTAAGTATTTAAAATTCATAATTATCCAAAACAAGCTCAAATTTACAAAGACTCCTTCAATATTTGTTTTATTTTATAAAATGCATTTACTGAGGTGAGTAATATAAGACAAACTTCGTGTTTAATAACCTTTTTTTTTTTTTTTTTTTTTTGTCGACCCAAAGATCACACCAAAGCTGGGGGGCATGACCACACCATCGCTTCGGCTTTATGGGACATCCGTCCTTCCTGGGATGGTCCTAATCTCGGGGAGGAGGCAAACCAACCCTAAAACTCCGCGGTAGTCAGGAATCGAACCTGAGACCTCAGGGTTGCAATTGCAATCCCTAGGAACACAATAATTATAATTTTCATCCTTAAAGATTTCCATAAGCAGGAGAATATTCATTCTCATAAAAAAAAACAAAAAAAAAAATATGAACAAAGATCCATCATCCATGTACTATGTAGTATGTACATTCCCTTGAAGCTTGCTGTCAAAATCATGTAATCTATATAGAAAGATAAACATAAAAACACATGAATGAGAAACTCTAACCATTTTTATGACATCTGGTGAAGATATCTCACCCACTAGAATTAGGTGCTGATCCGGTTGCCCCTTTCTCTGAATCCGGTGATGGCGGGGCAACGCTACCTTTCAAGGGCCCAGTATCGTCATCGACCAATATGTCGACAATTTCCACCTTATGAGAATTCAAATCTTCGTTCTGAATGCCTCTCAAAGCCTCCAAAACTTCTTCCATCGATGGTCTCATATCCCTCTCCTGCTGCAAACATCTAAACGCTAATTCCGCAACTAACGTAGCCATCCTTCTCACGGTGCTATTCGTCTCAAACCCAAGACTCGAATCGACCAACTCATGCAATGTGTGATTTTGAATCTTATTAATAGCCATATTCGCTAAGTTAATATCGTGCCGGTGCCTGTTTGTATCCACAGCCTGTAATGACGATATAAGCTCGATCAAAACCACTCCGAAGCTATACACATCACTTTTTTCTGTGAGTTGGTAGCATTGGTAGTACTCGGGATCGACATAGCCGGGAGTCCCTTGTGGAGCGGTCGACACATGGGTGACATCAGTCGGGAATAATCGGGACAGCCCGAAATCGGCAACTTTTACATGGAAATCATTGTCTAGAAGAATGTTATTGGTTTTGACATCTCGGTGTATGATATCGGATTTATGAAGGTAAGCGAGCGCATTGGCTGTTTCGATGGCGATATTCAGCCGAACGGGCCAAGATAGCAAGCCAGATTTGGCGTGTTTTCCGTTGAGGTGATCGGCTACCGTCCCGTTTGGTATGTATTCATAAACGAGCAATAATTCTCGGCTTCGCTTGGATGTGCATCCATAGAGCGTCACTAGGTTTTCGTGTCTTAATCGAGTCAGGATCTCGACTTCATTCATGAACTGCTCCACACGCTTGAAATTGTTCTCGTATAAGCGTTTGACAGCAACGATACGGCCATCAGGCAGCACTCCTGTTTGAGAAATAAACATGTCATCGGAGCTCTCATGTTTGATAAAGTTGGGTCAAATTACCGAGCAATAAGCTGCCCTTGAGGTTTAGCCTAATTATAGAAAACTCCAGTTATCTTTCAAAATTACAAACACTCCCTTAAAGTTTGTATTTACTTAACAAATAGCTCCCTCTAGAAGGTGCAAGCTGTAAAATACAAACAAATGTCAAGTGGGTATTTGTAATTTTAAAAAAATGTTGGGTGTTTTTTTTTTTCTTTGTAATTAAACTGAACCTCAAGGGTCTTTTTTTGTAATTAACTAATATGTTAATAGCAGGGGATTATATTCTTACCATAATATACCGTACCAAATCCACCGTCTCCTAGTTCTCTAGAAGGATTAAAATTATCAGTAGCTCCTTCAAGTTCGGCGTAATTGAATACCTGCACCCCAAAGTATGCACTGCTCCTACCAAAGTCAGAGTCTGAAGTCGTATACGAAGGGATGCTTTTAGTGAAGTTAGTTGAAGGAGGTGTAGTGAGAGGTTTGCTTGAAGTTGTAATTTCCTTGCTCAAAGTTTGGTTAGATTGAGAAGCAAGGCGCTGAAGACGCTGTTTTCTCCGCTGCCTAAAGTAGAAAATTAACCATCCTAAGCCAACACCAGCAAGAACAGCACCACCTATGGGAAGGCCTGAACAGAGACATAAAGAGGATAACTTTCAATTCACAAGCTAATTTGTTTGATGTAGAATTAAATTTAGCATTATAGAATGATATCATACCAATATTCCTTCCCAAATTTGAGCTATTGTTCTCTGCAGCAGCCATGAGATCCGATAATGTTAGTTTTCATGATAAGAATAAATGCATTGGCAGTATTCGTTAAAGCGTAAATATGTAAATCATCCATTCTGAGAGAAAATTAAAATGCTAAACATTTAGATAGTACAGGTCCAGAAACAGGATTAACCAAGCCTATTATAATCTAACAAAGTCAATGCATTCAATGAAATTCGAAATATCACCATTGCCACAAGCAGAATACTCTCCCGAAGTTCTCAGGAAGAGTTCAGCTCATCAGATTAGCTTTAGAGGGGAAATAAAAAGCAAAATATTAAATGTCAAAGTGACACACAAAAAAACTGGAAAACCTTTGGGCTTTTCAGCAAGAAGCTCAGCCACAAAAATAATAATAAACACAGCATAAATAAAATAGAAGCTTTGCGAGACACAGTAAATGAGCAAAAACGCGAATGCATCGTAAGGAAGTATTAACACTCATAAACAACATAGTCTTAACTCTGATACTATGGCTATTTAGAAGATTTATCATCCACCATCAATGTGACTATCAGAATGATAATAATAGTTACACAGTTAAAGCTTCGCATCCTTCACAATGTAACAACCCCAAAAGCATACTCTGCAAATCAATATAATAACCCCCAACAAGAAAATTATCAAATTTAAATCACCAGTCATGTGGAGTGTTTGCCAACACTTAAAAAAAGTGATTATCAACTTTTAGCTAGAAAAAAAAATCCTATTTTAATATTTGGAAATCCCAGCTTCAGCTTCTAATTCTGCTTCATTTAATCAGAATTGAATTCCGATTTTGGTTCTGATTTGACCTTTAACATAAATAAATCACTTTTACAACCTTTTCACCAAACACATTAACTTAATCAATTACTAGCTTCTATTTGTAAACACTGTCAATTTCTAATTCTCAATTAATTGCAGCTTCCACGGCAATAAACCACTTCCTCCAAAAGCAGAAGTGTTTGCAAACACTCAAATACTAATACATTACCAAGAAACATCACATTGGAAAATTCAAGTTACCTTCAAAAGTCCCCGTAGCATTCGGGCTACTCTCCGGGGGAAGTGTTAAAGTAAAAGAACAAGGCCGGTCATCACAAATACAAAGGGGTTGGCCCAAGACTGAATCAAATCCGCATTGCCCACCCAATCTATTGCACTCAAAACACAATCTCTCGTGAGGAACGCTATAATTCACACTAAACCCCTGCATTAACGATTCCCCAAGGCTCAGCTCCAAACGACTGAGCCGATTGCCAACGGCCCTCAAAACCGGGAGTCTAATACTCACGCCACAATATATAATTCTCAAAATGGGGTCACGGGGCACCGGCCCAATCAAATGATAAGCGTCGGTAAAGTTCAAACCACTAGAATTACAGCTGAAGAGATTGTAGGGCCTGATAGTCACGGCGGATGTGTTGCAGCCGTAGAACAGAGTGAGATTCTCGTTTTGGGGACCATCGAAGGAAAAAAGCGAGGAGTTGAGGGTAGTATTATGGAATTCCGAAGGGCATGTGTTGTTATTGTAAAAGTCGGAACGGGAGAGAATGAGGGTTTTCTGAGTTTGATCGAGTTGCAGAACTCGGAAGGTGAGTGAGTCGTGAGTCAATACGGTGGTAGTGGTGTTCCGGCAGGTGAGTGCGAAGTCTGGGAGACCGCAGTGGGAGGGGCGGTCGCCGCCGGTGAAGGGGTAGATGATGTTGGTGATGGTGCCGCAGGAGAAGGTGCGGTTGCAGTGGGGGTAGGTAGTGGTGAGTTGGGAATACGCCGCCGTGAGGAGGGTGGCGGTGAGTGTGACGAGGAGAGATGAAAGTGAGGGAGGCATTGGTGGGATTGGGAGGTAGGAGAGAGGGACTGAGATGGCATTTTGTGGTTTGATTGAAGGCCTGAAAATGGGTGACCAATTTTTGGAACGTTAAAGTTCAAACAGTTTTTCATTGGGAGCAGTCTTTGGTTGACTAAGAATTCAAAGGATTTTGTGTTTTGGGGAAATAGACAAATTTTAATGGTATTTTGTAAGGGATTATTTTGATTGCGAGAGATTAATGATTAGATTATTGACAAGTGTCAATTAAGAAAAACCTAAATATGCAATCTAAAAAAGCTATATGTACATGCTACATATATATATATATATATATATAAGTGACAGTAGGTAAAATTGACCATTTATGTTTTATGAAATGAAAAAAGAATCCGAATTTTTGTCTTTTTCTCAATAGGAAAAATATTTTTAGTTGTTTTTCAAAAATATATTTTTTAGCCATATTTGAGTTCAAATGTACACTTTACATTTTATTTTCATTTTTGGGACTAGTAAATAACTTGTTACCGAGTTATGTAGTGCGTCAATTTTTTAAAAAATGACCAAGTACCTCACTATAGAATACACGAAGGGTATGATCGTCAGTTTTTGGTCAAAATGGCTAAAAAACATGTTTTTGGAAATAAATGACTATTTTTCATTTTCACAAAATATAAATGACCAATTTGATCTATTACCACTATAAAAAAAATAGTCATGCTTTTAAAAATATATTTTTTAGCTATTTTGATTAAAAATTGACAATTATATTCTTTTGTATTTTTGGTGATATAGTTGGCCATTTTTCAAAAAATCAATACAGTGCATTTTTTGGTGCCAGAGTTTAATTTTTTATACAGAGAAATAATTCTTGTTTCAAATAAATGTACCAGTCTCATGAAAATGAATAAAAAAAGGTAAAATGGACAATTGCACTAAAATGATTAAAAATTTACTTTTAAAAAATATGACTAAAAACCATTTGTACTATGTAGTAATAACAAAAACATCGACTATGTATAAAATATAAAATTGAAACAGAATCCAACTAAGAGTTGATGTGTATCAGTATGTGCTTGTTTGACTTCACAGCCCATATAAACTTTGACAAGATGACAGAATTAGGTTTCGTAGCATTCAGACTGGTATTAATATTTGTAAAAAATTGTTCATTTTAATATTAAATAAATCTCACTGACTATCAAATTGCTACCACAGAAAGAAAAGGACATCATCGATTCATATTATATTTCTCAATTCTGCAGATTCTATTGTAAAACAGGAGTGAAATATGTTTCTATATTCAATAATGTACAAAAGAAAATAATATCAAAACTGGACTTCCCGTGTGTGAAACCAAACAAGAGAGAAGACTCCCAGAATGCATGTGTTTCATGAACCGTATATTTTTAGTGCTTCTCGATGTCTTGGTGGAGCATAATACAAACAGAAATCAAATATTTTTTGAGATTTGAATCTTTTTTAAATTGAAACAAAAGTGAAATACGTATTGAACACATCATCGAAAAAATTGAAGTTAATTCCAGATAAAAATAATCTAATTTTGATATCTCTATCTAATACTAAAGTTTATTCTTTCAACAAAATAATTGAGATATATCGTGATAACTTATTTACTTGCAAATACTAATAAAATAATCTGATGAATCATATAAATATAAAGGCACGGATTTTCATTTTTTTAAGTAGAAGGTAAAGTGAAAGTCAAATTCAGAGGTTTAAACAAATCGTCACGCCCAAAACGCTCAAGGAAAAGAAAAATTCGGAGAGCTGAGGAGGACTACAGTCTACAGTACGCATCTTGTGAAGGTTAGAGACAAGCTATACAAAATCCAGTTATACGTACCGTTTCCATTTCCTGAATCATTGCAAGTAAATTCACGCGTTCCATTTGTGCAGTAGCAAGCAAACGAACCCGAATCCAGATTATGCCCACAAAGCCCACCCGATAGGGCACAAATATTGCAGTTATCGTTTTCCGCCGACCACTGGATCCAAAACCCATTCGCAAGAGCATCCTGTAATATACGTGTCGTTGTAGTCGTCGGGTTTGCCAAAGCCTGGGCCGCAGCTTGATTCACCGGAACAGAAATGTTACTGCTGCATACGACGCCGTTTCCCAGCCCAGATGCGTCCCTTGACAGGTAGAAACTCCAACTGTTTGTTCCGTTCACGTCGCAATTGAACTGGTTGGGGGCCGTGGGCGTTGGTAAAGGCAGCGTATTAAGTCCGCAACCATAGTACAGAGTGACATTCTGGTCATTAGCAGCCGAAGAGAAATCGAAAAGGTTGAAATTCAAGGTTGTGTTGAAGAGAAGTCTTGGGCATAAGGTGTTTGATAAATCGTCTCTTGAGACTCTGAGAGTTTGGGTCCTGTTATTAACAGCAAGGACTCGGTAGGATAATGAATTGATGTTAAGGAGGAGGATATCGCCTCGGCAGATTAGCTGGAAACCTGGATAGCCGCAGGATTCAGGCCGATCGCCTCCCCAAAAGGGATAGCCTATTTCACTGATATTGCCACACTGAAATGGCTGTCGACAGGTTTCATACTGCGGATCAATTTGACAGACACAATTGGGGATTCCTAGTAATACAAGGCCTGTGAGGATTAGGAGGGACAAAAGTCTATGATCGAATTCGTGGTTCATTTTTCGAAGGAGGGGTTGATTTTGCTGGTAAGATGAAAGTTTAAAAAAAGTTTGGTTTTTTAATAGCGAGTTTTGTATTTACAGGAACATATTGGAGAAGACAGGGGATTGACAAAGCTTGTCACTTTGCGTAGTTTTTCCAACAAATGGAAACTTCTGTTGGAATGGAGTGACGGACTTTGTCTAATGAAAGGTTTGGTATTCACTATTCACAAAGTGTTTGGCCTTGTTGGTTTATGTTTTCAACGGTTTCTTTCCAGTTTTCAACTATACATAAAAGTGGAATCATGTTTGTTCATAAAATTTCCAATGGAAATCATCATTTTCATTTTCTGTTTTTCACATAAAACAACATCTCAAACCTATAATTTCTATTCTTAAACCTATACACTACCCTACATCACTCATCATTACTTATCAATCACTATTCTCATATTTTAACCCAATTATATATGTAGGACCTACCATTATTAACTTTATCTACTTAAAATATTACTATTTTTAAATTATAACTATCTAATGGGACCCACCAACTTAATCTTACAAATATAATATTATATATTTAAATTAAAATATTGAAGTGGACCCCACCACTACCAACTTTTCAATTATTATATACATAAAATAATATTTCAAAACTATTCAAACCAAACACAATCTCATTTCCAACCCTACATAAAACACATTTCAATTCATTCATCCAAATACAATCTCAATTTCCACACGAAAACCAATAAATTCTCAAAATTCTATTTTCAACTCCAGAAACTGGAAATGGACCATAAAAACATAAACAAACAGACCCTTTGCCTTTGTTATTGGAAAATGGAAGTTTTCTTAATAATAAGTAGGAAATTGAATGGATGGTAACAAGTAGAGTTAGTCAATAATAAGCAGCCTATAGTTGTTGTCAAATAATCAGTGCTGTTAAAAGACTTTAAAGTCAACAAAACCTAATTATGGTTATATTTTTATGTGTAAAATCATTTTCTGAATGGTATTTAGTAATGTCACGTTCTTCAGACTAAGAGAGAACAAATGGTAACAAGTACCTTAATCAAGTTACAATATAAACACACTGATATTTTTTAAAACTAATTTATGTCGTTTTCACATAGTTGATTTGTGCAAATTCTAAAATAATTTCAGATTCTGTATACTGGAAACTTTATGAAACTTAAACTATAATGAAAGAATGCTTTGGTCATATGCAATTTTTTCATGTTACAGCCAAGAAGTTCAGCTTTGCTAGTTGAATATTTGTGATAAGGACTAAACAAGGCCGAGCTGGTTAGTCACAAATTTTTTTGCCTCACTGTTCCCTCTCCTCAAGATGAATGATCCCAGACTTGAAGGTCAAGAAGATGATTATCTAAGTCAATGCCCATATATCGTGGCAGATAAAGAGGTCGGGATTGGGATGATTATCTAAGTCAATGCTCAGATATCGTGGCAGATAAAGAGGTCGGGATTGACACAGTCAGATGGGTTAGTTGAAGAGGCTATCTCAATGACTATTGTTCTGTCAATGTCGAAACAAACTAATGATGCTACATCGAGAAAATTGTTTTGGTCTTATTTAAGTTGGGGACTCAAATAGGAAAATCGTAACTCGAACCCAAACGCAGAGGATAACACTGATTGATCAATTATGTTATGGAAACCTAGATTCTCCTAACAATTCCGTATTTCTCGGAAACCCTAATTCAAAAACACCTATAAGTACTCCATTTCAATGTATGTTTAGGTTTAGACTTTAATACTTAGTGAACTTGAATTACTTATTACTTTTCTCTATGTAAAGGCTTGTTCGAATTGAGCGTTGGAGAGTATACGTCGGAAAAAGCCTCTGGCCCTCTAATTGTGAGGTTGTCCGCATGCGTAACATTTCTGAGAATTGTTCAAATTAACAGGGGAAAGGTGTATAGGAATTTAAGAACAGGGAAGTCTTTCGACAAGTTAATCACCTGCACCCCTTCTCATCTTGACAGGATAATGAGAGAAATTTTGATTGGAAAAAATGGTAAAGTGTTGAAACACAATGTGAAAATAAAATTTGAGAACAAAAGTTTAAGATCTAATAAACCAGAAGAGGACAATCTGGGACTATTGAATGTGTGAAAAGGAAGCCGGCCCACAGCACCCATGGTGACCAACAAACTGTCACAACTAAATACAATTTTCCAAAGTTCACAAGGAAGTTATTTGGTAGGGATAATTTCATTTTTGATACCCAAAGTTTACCACATTTTCGCTTTTGGTACCCAATATTCCCACGTAATCAATTTTGGTACGTAATATTTTCCCATTTGATCAATTTTACTACAATCCGTTAATTTGCCATCCAAAACAAACGGTTCACCTGTTGTAGTAGGTGAAACCGGTTAAAATTAGTAAAAATGAAGAACAAAAAAACTTTTGGGTACCAAAAGCGAAAATATGGTAAATTTTGGGTATCAAAAGCAAAAAGATGGTAAATTTTGGGTATAAAAAATAAACGTGATTTTTTTTTCATAGGACTTTTTTTTATAATTTTCAAAAATTGATTCAGTTTGAAAGAGTAGTCAAGTTTATATATCAAATAAAATTATCCCATATATATATATATATATTAATAAAATAAAAAATTTAATTTTTCTTTTTTTCTTCTCTTCCACTTCGTCCTCTCCGTTTCATATTTTTTCCCCATTTTCTTCACCCAGCAATCGAAAACCTCTTTTAATTTGATTTTGGAGTTTTATGGAGTCCTAAATAAAAAAAATCAAAACACTTTTTAAAACTTCGAAATATGTTTTGAAAAATTCTGTTTTTAAAAATTATCAGATTTTAATATCCCAATTATGGAATAATTTTAAGACTTTTAAATAAATTTTTGATTTTTTCAAAACAAATTTCAATATTTTCGTTAATTTTTATATTTTTTAAATAGTTTTTTAGTTTTTTTGAAAAAATCAATGTTTTTACCCTTTTTGGATTTTTAAGTCAATCAGATTTTTGGTTAATTTTTCAAAATCTTATAGTTTCTGATTTTTAATCCATTTTTAGAATTTTAGAAAATTTCAGTTTTTAATTTTATATTGAATTCATTTTTTAAGTAGTTGTCGATTTTTAACACAACTTTTAGTTCTTTAAACATTATTTTAGATTTTAAAACATCATTTATTTTTGAAAATAACTTTTTGGAAATAATATTGAGTTTTTAGTTTAGAATTTAAAATATTTTAAATAATTTTGGGTACCAAAATAGAAAATGTGGTAAATTTTGGGTATCAAAAGTGAAATTATCCCTAACTTTTTACCTGAAGCAACATGTTAGCCGTCAGTTTTGGATGGAAAAATAACGACATGTAGTGAAAGTGACTAACGTCTGAAACTTAGGGTACCAAAATTGATTAAGTGGGAATATTGGGAACCAAAAGCGAAAAGATGGTAAACTTTTGGTATCAAAAGTGAAATTATCCCTTATTTGGTACAAAACTCAACTACAATCAAGACTTGGTCTAAGTTTCTGTCCCAATCCAAATTATCGAACGAAACATAGAATATCTGCTATTTGTACAAGGGCTGGATCCGAGCGTACAAATAATTTTTCTTCATCACTTTTGGTCTCATTATCCCACTTCAAGTCCAATCCACTATAACTTAAAACAGTTAGCAATTGTTTGCAAAATCTAAAAAAGTGATTCTCAGCTTCCAGGTGGAAACAAAACACTGACCGAAAAACTTTCCATTGTAAAGGAAGTACAAAAATTATACGTACCCGGGGATTGTCTGTTGGCCGGTGAGGCACCACTAGCCATCGGACAAGTATCAGAAATATACGGTGGATCAGGGCAAAAGCAACTCGTTCGATTAGTTTCAAAATTATACCCACACCGACCATTCGACTCTGTACAATCACTGCAAGCTTCACTACCAATCTTCCACCTAACCTCAAAACCCTGCTGGATAACTTGTTCCAACCTCGTACTATTAATTGCTCCATTTCCAGTTACAAGAACCGGAACTATAACACTTCCATTACAATTTCCAGGGCCACCCTGAATTCCAGGCAACAAGTAAACACCCTTGTACTCACTATTCCGACAAGTTATAAGGTCTAAACCCGGAATGTTCAGTTCAGGACAGCCGTACAGAAACGTAAAATTCGTGTACGTAGCAGAGTAGTCGAAGAGGGAGTAGTCTAGAGTGGTGTTAGCCATTTCGTTCGGACAAGTTCCCTCCATTACATCCTCTCTCACAATTCTCATGGTCTGTGTTGTCTGGTGAATTTCCAGGACCCGATACGTGGTGTTCAAGATATCGATGGTGGTTGCATTGTTTCGATCATAACAAGTGAGGACGAAACTCGGATGGCCACAGTATCGAGGATCGTCGAATCCTCGGAAAGGGTACCCGATTCGAGTGATTGTGTCGCCGCAGCTGAAGGTGTTGTTACAGGTGTGGTAATATTGTTCCGGGTTGCTGGATCCATTTGGGGATTGAAATAGAATCAAGAATTTGATGGTGAATAGGAGATGAAGAGAGGAAAACCATGGAAAGCTTTTGAAATTCATGGAAATAGAAAATGTTAGTTTGGCTGGTGGTATAGAAGATTGGTAATGATATAATTATCCAAGGTGGTTCGAGGAAATCAGAGAAGATAATTTAAGTTATTGAAGTAGGTAATTTCAATTCAAAGACAGTGATTGAATTAGAAGGAAAACTTTAGATCCTTATACTTAAGAAATCACCAATAATGTTGTAAGGGAAAAAAATTGTAACGGGTGATTGATTTCAGAACTCTTTTGTCAGAGAAAATACTATAGTAGCACAGGACAGGAATTCCACTTTTGCTCAATAAAAGAGGTGGTTTGTTGAGCGTTTTCTACCTAATTTTAAGACATAATGGAATCAACTTGTTACTTATGGAAGAAGTACATTTCTTTTCGTCTAGGTTGTTGGTTGGCAGTTAACTAAATAAAGTTTGAATTCAGTAAAGTTATGAATTGTAGAGCAATTTTTATCAATCAAATTAATCATATGATTGATCGATCCTTTTAGAGTTGGCGTAGGGAATAAGGAAAAGTACTTAAAATCATAATATTTTGTCATTTTGTGCTGAGTTACATATTTTGGTTTACAACACGTTGTTTAAATAATAATAATAATAATAATAATAATAATAATAATAATAATGACGATGATGATGATGATCATAAATTATGTCCAAAAAACGCATATCATCTTATATTCAAAAGGGGATATAAAATCAAATAAAAAATGAAATACAAAATCTCAAACCATTTAAATTCTTTCACATATTATTACACATCCCGCTTATTTTGTAAATAGAGCTGAAATAATTGGTTAGAATATATTAAGATGATTTTTTAGTGGATTAAATATATAAACTTTATTATTATTCCTCTTTCGCTCATGAATTAATAGTTTGTTGGGAATCACATGATCATAATTCATAATGAAACTAAATGGATGAATTTGATAGAAAAATACAATTTTATTATATTTCACGCGAATAGATTTACAGGGAGATTTACAAACTCACAAAAACTCTCAAAAATTATCACGCAATCTCTCAAGGATTGATTTGATCACTCTTAAGTATCTCTCTGCTCTCTATGATATTTCCACTTACAAGGGATGTCATTTAACTGATGAAATGTATTCTATTTATAGAGATGGAAGAAGGTGTGAATGGTTGGAAACTTCAACCATGAAAAAACTGATGCACCTTGTTTGCCAAAATTCAGCTGCTATAAAGTGAATAGGACGGCTATAGATGAGGTTGCTTGTTTTACGGATGGAGGTGAAAAGTTTGAATTGAATTCTTCAATTCTCCCCTTGACCCATATCCGAACAAGCATCCTGTATGTACATGCATAGCTCAAGTTTTTCTCGTGTAACCACCTTCGTCAATATGTCTCACTTTGGATTCTTTTTTGTGTGTATCTTAACGAGTTTCAATTGTTGTCGTTCTATTGTCTCGTGTATCCAATGATATCAATATCAATATGTTTCACGGGAATGGTACATGGAGTTCTTGCTCAAATCCGAGCACTCGATCATCGCGGACTCACGGTGTACCTTGGAGTTAAGCATCGGGTTAACACCCTTCAACTCTATGGGATCGAACAAATCTTTCTGAGTAGATCTTCCATCAGGGGTTTCCATAACGTTTAATTGGTGACATTGAGAATAATCATAGCTCCTGAAGATGATGTTGACTCATCAGTGGTCATTTTCACCTTCCAACAATTAATTCACAAATATAGGGTTGAATCTCACAAAACGGAGTGTACCGTTATGTTTGGAATGGTAAAAAATAGTGGAATAGACACTCTGGGTTACAATTTTAATTTCTGAAAAATTTGGGATTGATCTGCAGTTTTCTGAAAATAAGGACCAAATTGAAATATCAAGACGTTAAGGGGACATTCTGTAATTTCTAAAAGTTTAGGGACCATAATGAGTTTTCGGAAAGTTGATGGATCAAAATGAAATTTTCAAAAAGTTGAGGGGTCACAAAATGAAATATATAGAACTCAGGGATTAGTTTGTAATTTCAGTAAGTTTATCTGCCGGCCCGGCAGACCCCCATTTATACCACCACTCAAAACGACCAATAGGTATAAGCATGAAGTAAAGATTAGCTAAACTCATCCCTATTCACTTAGGAAGCAATCGGACTGGCCTCTTGCTTTTTCTTTATAGAAAGCGTGTTCAAGGCGTCAAGTCCTTTCGTTGGTCAACATTCTTCGCTAGCATGAGCAGGATATGGAAAAATGGATCCTCCTCCGGCTCTGCATAATCGAAAGCCATGTTGTGAAAGGAGATCAGATTGTTCCAAAAGTGACAACTCGAGACCATAGCATAGACAATCATTATGTCCGCAAAGTCGACCTGGGCAAGAAGCTAGTAGACCATGAGGAAAAAAAATGGTTGCCTCTGTAGAGAAAAAAGGTCCAATAATGTATATATATTGGACCTTTTGAGGCAATTATAGACCCTGGGAGACAATTCAGATTGATCAATAAAAATCGATTTCAATGCTTTTTTTTTTTGGTTTTTCTGAGCTTATCCAATTTACCGTGAAAAGTAAAAAGGGATAAAGTAACCATATGTTGATTGTCTTCTAAAGGTAAGTACCTCGCTGAAATGCGAAGATTCCGGAGAAGATGACTTTTCCTGTTCACGACTCTGCTGCCATTTCATCCGCTACAGTTAGCTCGAAAGTATGTAAAAAGAAATAAATAAATCAATCAAATTACGGGAGGCTTCATGAAGTGCTTCTTTCGGAGTTAAACTCCCATTTGTCCATATTTCGAGAAAGAGTATTTCTTGTTTTTCATTCTCATTCCCATAGGAATGAATACTATGATTCACATTTCGAACAGACATGAATACAACATCTAGAGGATAACTTCCATCTTGAAAGTTATGTGCAATTTTTATAAGATATCCGCGATTTTTCTCGATTTCTAATCCAATACACAAATTAATTGGTTCTGTCAAGCTAGCTATATGTTGTGTATTGTCGATGATTTCTACATAAGGTGGTAATATGATATCTTGAGCAGTTACATATCATCATCTTCTCCAAAGTTCCACAACTCGTGCGTCTTCGTTCGATGTCCGTTTTTGATCCAAAAATATGTACCGACTCGTATTGACGAGATAATCCAATGGAGTGCTTAAAATTGAGTTTTGACCAACTTGGCAAAACTCGAAATTTCCAGACCTTGCAAATTCCGACGAGCACTCCGACGAGGCTCTGATAATTCTTGTTGGGAATCACATGATCATTATGAAACTAAATGGATGAATTTGAGAGAAAAATACAAGGTACACTGTGACAGTCAGAGTGTTATGAATTTGAGCAAGAACTCCATGTACCATTCCTGTACAAAATATATTGATATTCGATATCATTGATACGCGAGACAATAGAGCGACAACAATTGAAACTCGTTAAGATCCACACAAAAAAAGAATCCAGCAGACGTGTTGACGAATGTGGTTACACGCAGAGATGTTAAACGGGTCACGGCCCGTTGGCCCGGACCGTTTAAACTGGGAAAAAAGAGGGTTAGGGCCGAATTATTTTGGCCCATTTAAATTCGGGCCTTCTTTGGCCGGGACCGTTTAACCCGCCAATTGTGTTTTTTTTGAAAAATAAATATAATTGTAATATTATAAATCTATTCTATTACATATTACCTATTACTAAATATATTTTTTCAAGCTCACATCTCCTCATCCTTAATAGGTTTAAATATATAATTCTTAAAAATATGACTTATAGTCATATGAATATTTTTTTTAAAAAAGTATTATTTTTTTCATTTGATATGGGTATATATTATATAATGGTATCTTTTATTATTATAGTTTTATTTTAAAAATTTAGATTATATATGGAATATTTAAATTTTATAATTCTGTTAATGCAATATAATTATAAACTATACAAGATTTTTTATAATAAATACTTTAACTTAACATGTTAAACTTAAATGTTATATATGTCGAGTTTAAAATTTTAGATTTAAATATATAATTTTTTATTTTTTTGACTTATAGTCCGATAGTGGCCCGTTTAGCCCGAAGACCGCTAGGGTTAGGGTTAGGTTCGCAATTCGCAATATGCTAGCCCGTTTAATAGTGACCCGTTTAGCTCGAAGCCCATTAGGGCTAGGGCCAGCCCGTTTAATATCTATAGTTACACGACAAAAACTTGAGCTACGCAGAGACATTGCAGGGATGCTTGTTCAGGATATAGCTGAAGGGGGAGAATTGAAGAATTCAATTCAAACTTTTCAGCCTCCATCCAGAAACAAGCAACCTCATCTATAGCCATCCTATTCACTTTATAGCAGCTGAATTTTGGCAAACAAGGTGCATCAGTTTTTTCATGGTTGAAGTTTCCAACCATTCACACCTTCTTCCATCTCTATGAATAGAACACATTTCATCAATTGAATAGCATCTCTTGTAAGTGGAAATATCATAAAGAGCAGCGAGATCCTTTAGAGTGATCAAATCAATTATTGAGAGATTGAGTGAGAATTTTGAGAGTTTTTGTGAGTTTGTAATCTCCATTTAATTCATTCTTGTGAAATAGAATTAGTATTTGTCTCTCAAATGTTGGATCATTAATCCAACGTTGGGCTTATATGTGAAATAACTATGTATTGGGGACTATCAATTAAGGTTAAGCCCATTTTATAAGTGATCAAATAAGGTTTAAGGAATTGGGTTTTAATGTATCTAATAGGGTGTGGGCCTTTATGTTTGATAAATGTTTTTATCATGATTTTGATGATTTTGTTTTTATACCAAAACAATGTTTTTAAATGTTGTCCAAATACTCCTAAATGATTTAAAATGGTTTTAATATTTTCTGGAGTATTTCTTCAAGTTTATTTTCGACAATATTGGACAACACATTTAATGATTTTGTGTCAATGATTTTTTTCATTGAAACTATGTTTCTAAATGTTGTCCTAATACTCCCGATTGGTCTAAAATATTTTTACTATTTTTCGGAGTATTTCTTGGAGTTTATATCGGACAACACTTTTGATGATTTTGTGTTAATGTATTATTTCATCAAAACTATATTTCTAATGTTATCCAAAATACTCCCGATCGGTTTAAAATATTTTTCTTGAGGTTTATTTTCGACAAAAATCGGACAATATTTCATTTTGGAAGTCGACCGGTCGACCAAAGAGGCGATCGGTACCGAGAATGAGTTTCTTGAAACAGAACACACGAAACTCTCAAAATTGGAAGGGGTGACCGGTCCCTATGGGGGGCGACCGGTCGAACCCATGGTCGACCGGTCGGACCCCCTAGAACCGGTCAACCAGTGTATTTTTGCTGCGTTCTTCTTTTCTCTGTATTAGTGCGCGACCGGTCGCCCTAATGTTTGACGACAAAATTCTAACCGTTGTGCAACAGACAACTTTTCCTTAATTTGTGGAATTGATTTCTACCAGATATAATCTTAATTTTAATTGCAATTTTTTTGTAGATATCAGATTCCAAGAGGAGCCTATCAAGTATCAATCATCTCCTATAAATAGAGGAAGATTTAAAGCACAATATTATGAGAGAACAATACAACACAACAAGAAATACTCAAGCAAACACTTGGTCTTATATTGTCATTATTCTTGTTATAATTTGCCTATCTTATCTCTTTCACATTCTTGAGGTCTAGGCTATTCTTGATTACACTTGCACTCAATTGTATAATTCATTATCGAGTTGTAATCTTGAATTTTTGGGTAATCATTCAACACAAGATATCCTTGTGAGTGTTCTTGTGGTAAGAACACACTTGGGTGATCTAGGTGTTAGGAGTAAGAAGATTGTGGTAATCTTCTTGTTGATGTGTTGAAGAATTTGGTATTCTTCAAGGTTGAAGATTGTGGTAATCTTCACAAGGTGCCGTTGGAGATTGTGGTGATCTTCAAGTGAGATTGTGGTAATCTCAAAGGTGGTGTTGAAGAAGGGTGTGGTGCTCTTCAAGGTGTTGTTGTAAGTTGAATTTGTATTAATTGTGGTAATTAATAAAATTCTTTTTCTTTTTCGAAACCCATCCCGGATATACTGGGGTGGTAGAACACGTAGTCCCTAGGTGGGGTGAAGCTCTATAAATTGACGAGTGTTGTTTACATTCCGCACCTTTATTATTGTATTGGTTGTTTTGTTCGAAAAAGAGGGCGAAATCGAAAAGATGGAGATAATCTATTCACCCTCCCTCTAGATTATCGTAGCCGCTTGGACTTACAAGTGGTATCAAAGCCAAACTCTTTGGCAAGCTCGTTTCACAACGCGAGTGAAGAGGAACGATCGTCGGCTACGAATGAAGCTCACCCTTCCGGCACCTCCACCACCAAGCCACCTCGATTTGATTCCAAAAATTTTTGCATTTCGGAAAGAAATAATGGAATGCTATTTACAAGGTTGCGGGTTCGATATTTGAAATATCGTCATCAATGGAGAATCCATTCCGATGAAAGACACACCATACACCTCCAAAGCTCTCAAGGAGCTCAATGATGAAGAAAAAAAAATCATCTCCTTAAATGGTAAAGCTCTCAATATTTTATATTGTTCACTTACCAATTTGGAATATGATCGTATTGTAGGAATTCGATCGGCTCATGAAGTATGGCAAAAATTAGAAGCCATTCATGAAGTATATGCAAATGATAGGAGCAACTCAAAAACATCTACTTCTCAAAGGGATACAAGGCCAAATCTAAGGGACAAGCCTTTTACAACTTCCAACTATGAAGTAGTTGAACAATGTTTTATGGGCATCGAAGAAGAAAATGAGGTATGTCTAAAACCCTCTACTTCCTATGATATTGTTATACAAAATGATTATAGTGATTTGCAAAATGATTTTGATGACCTTCAAAATGAATTCCAAAGCTTACTTGTTAAATACAAAAATTTGAAAAAGGAATTCAATGGTTTGAAAAATGAAAAAGGATAGTCTATTTACTTCATATGAATCACTATCATGTGCTCACACCACCACACTTGATAAGGTTAGAAACCTTGAAAAAGAAAATAGTACTCTTGTTGAGGATATTAATTGCATGAAAAAGGATTTATCAAAATCCAACTTGAGTACCGATAAAATGACCGATATTGTTGATATTCATAGTTGTGATAAATTGAAACAAGGACTTGACCATAAGCCTAATGTTGTTGTTAATCATATGAAAATAGTCATGTCTCTAAGCATGTTGGTCATTGCACTTTTAGAATTATTACATGCTTCTATTGTGGTAAAAAGGGTCATACGGTAAATAATTGTCGGGCTAGAAATAGCTCTAATTATTGTTGGAAACCTAAAAGTCTCAAGACTAATCCCAAAGGACCCAAGCATTTGAGGGTACCACAAAACAATGTTATATTAGGTACCCGGCGAAATAATATTCGAAGAAAATTCATACCGCCAAGGAGACATCAAATGACCATCTCGTTTAATCAAAGGAGAAGATATCACAACAATGAATTTTCAAGAGAAAGACACTTTCAAAAATGGGAAGGCCACAATGCTTGGAGATGGAGCAATTGGAGAAGCCATCATCAACAAGATGATTTTCAAAGGGGAAGATATCATCAACTACGGGAATAGCACAACCCATGGAAATGGCGTAATTGGTAAATCGTATCTCCCCATTTAAATATGCATTATGCATGTCTTTATTTGTGCCTATATTTTCAAAATGAGTTTTCAAAATGTTCTTTTTTTAAAATTAAGGTCTTCAATATATATTTGTGTTTTTAAAAAAATTCCTTGAAAAGAAGACCTTGTATGATGCTTATATTAAACTCTTGTGTATTTGCTTAAACTTAATTGATTTATCATTTCTTATGAATTTTTATGGCATGAGCTTACTTGCGGTATCTTTTATTGTTTTTGCCTACACTTGTATCATTTTTGTTTTGTGCAAGTCTGGTTAAGGAATTGTGTAGGAATTCATATATCATCACAAATGGCCATCTACGTCATAATATGTCAAGAGTAACATGAACTATCGAGGTATGCTCACTATTGTTATTCATCTCTTAGACTCAATACATGTTGTGCCATATGCCTATGTGCTTATTTTATACTAGTGCCATTAAGAGGATGTTTTGATTTTTTTTAAAGGCATTATTTGACATAGCTTATTTTATCCAAGAGTTGTAAAGGATTATATTTTGTTTTGATAAAATAATTGATCTACTAAATTATGCATTTTATTGCACTTATAAATGCCATTATTCTTGGGTGCTTATGTCAAAGCTCTTGTTCATATGATTCTTGTAAATGAGGTCTCAACTATGTGCTCTCGTATTTTCATATTTCAAAAGAGGCCTTATATAACTTTCTACAAGCTTATTTGAACTTACATGTTTTTATTGAACTCTTAATGATTTTCTTTAAAGCATAGTATGTGTTACTTGTTATAATGTCTACATTATTCGATATTGCTATACTCTTGTGCAAGATACCTTGTTAAGATTTTGCAGAAATTGTTTGAGATTCCGGAACAAGTTTGATAGCCAAGGCAAGGTTAGTAGCTCAATGGTCTTGTCAAATAGAAGTTGATATAAGGTGTATTTAAGATGATCATGAAGAGGGGAGCTTAATTTATTCATTGGAATTCAAGTTCAACAAAGCCAAGAAAGTGGTTATATTCCACACTCAAAGTATACAAAAGAAGAAGTGAGGCATTGAAGAAGAAAGAACCATCTCAACCTCTATGACTACCATGAAAAGATTGACAAAGGTTGATGAAGGCATATCGGTCGACAAACAAATTCAAGGTATGTTCATTCACTTTTATTACTCCCATAGACTTGACATTCCGTATGCCTTACGTCTATATGCTCGACTTCAAAAACTATCCCAACGAATCTCATTAAAAGTGCCGTTAAAAGAAATTTTCAAATATTTGAAAGGCATTTTTCCTTATGGCTTGTATATCCAAAATTTTAAAATGTTCATATTTTTCGGGATAACAAGTCCAGTGATTACAATTTTTCAAAACATGGTTTGTCATAATTAAACTAAAAATATTGAGATTCGATATCTTTTTCTAAGGGATTGCATGTTTAACAAAAACTTGAGATGTGTTTAATTCTGTCTCAAGGATAACTCGCGAACTTTTTAATCATTCACCATCGAGTATTTTACCACATTTCGAGCTTGATTATGACATAATGTTTATTGAATGATGTCTATGTTTGCATTTTGCACGTTTTTAAAACTTAGGGGCGAAAAATCGGATTTTTGGATCAAATTTCGGAATTTCAAAAAAACAGATTGCAGAATTTGCAGAGTGGCCGGGCCGGCCGCTCGACCGGTCGCCCATACCCTGGATCGGTCACCCTAAGAGATCTTTTGGTTAAAATTAGTTCTGTTTCCAGACTTTTGCCATTTTGGTGTTTTTCTTCTCTATTTCGACCATGAATGAATAGATTAAGTCCATGAGGGACAATGACGAGAACTTTTCCTATTGCCTTAAGGTGTGAAAATCATTGGTTGCAAATGGATATTTAATACCAAGAAAGATTCAGGAGGCAATGAGGGAAGATACAAAGCTCGTTTTGTGGAAAATGGCTTTACACAGAAAGAAAGCATCAACTATAAAGAGACTTTCTCTTCAGTTTCTTTGAAAGACTCTTTCAGGATTATAATGGCATTGGTAGCACACCTTGATCTTGAGTTACATTAGATGGATATAAAGACACCGTTTCTCAATGGTCACATCGATGAGGCGATTTATATGGTGCAACCAGAAAATTTTGTGTCGGAAGACTCAAAAGATATGGTTTGCAAACTTAAGAAATCCAACTATGGACTCAAGCAAACATCTGGACAATGGTATTTAAAATTTCATCAAGTGATCATCTCGTTTGGTTTTTGAGATGAATTTGGTCGATGATTTTATGTACCATAGGTTCTGTGGGAGCAAGTATATATTTCTGGTTTTGTATGTCGATGACATTTTGCTTGCCATCAACGATATATGCTTATTACACAACACCAAGAGATTTCTGATTAAGAATATTGAGATGAAAATTTTTGGTGATGTCTCTTTAGTGTTAGGATAGAAATACAATGAGATCACTCTCGGAGTACTATGGATTATCACAAAAGAACTATATTGAAAAGGTCCTTCAAAATGGCATGCAGGATTATAAACCAAATGATAACCCTGTGGCTAAGGGAGACAAGTTCAGTCTCAAACAATGCTCTAACAATGATTTGAGGAAAATAAAATGCAAAAGATTCCGTACGCGTTAGCAATATGGAGTCTGATGTATGATCAGGTATGTATGCAGTTGGATATTGTGTACATTATAGCGATGCTTGAGATATATGGGAAAGTCGGGGAATATACAATATTTGAAAAGCTTGACAAACAAAGTCTAAGGTACTTATGGATAAAGAAAGGTACATGCTCACATATCGAGGTCGATCGGTTTGAGATCATTTGGTATACTGACTCTGATTTTATTGGATGTCAAGATAACATGATAATTAAGTTAGCCTATGTATTTTTGCTAGTTGTGGAAGAGTCCTAAACAATCTTCTATATAGACTCTTCTATCATGGTAGCAAATTTCATAGCGTGTTAAGGGACATCCAAATTATGGATTATAGCTGCGAAAGTTTGTCACGGGACTGTGTATGTAGGCGGTATTAAAATACCACTAAGTTTGTGACATTGAGTCAGCAATGCTATATTCCAAACAACAGGAACTCGACGAAGAGTAAACATAAAGAGATCAAGTTCCTGATTGTTAAAGAGATAAGTCAAAGTGGACAGATGTCTATAGAACATCAATACAAACTTCATAATTGCGGATCCGTTTACTAAGGGATTGCCACCCAAAAGGTTTCACGAACTTATTGTTCATATGTGTGTCAAATCAGTTCAAGATATACAGTTTTTAAAGATATTAAGTTCTAGTGGGAGTTTGTAATTATAATGTTCTTTTAATGTAGACACATTTTCAGTCACTTCAATTTAAGAATATATTAAGGTTTTACTCTGCAGAGATAAAGTTTCAGTATATTCACACTTTGATTCTGGCATATAGTTTGATCTCACTAAGGTAAGGTGGACCAGTTGGAAATAGACATGTTAAGATCACATTGCATGAAATTTCCATGCTGCACATCCACATCATGATCCATGTCTTTAATTGTATTGGGATACGTGACCATTGATGGGTCGAGTTACGATAAATGTAACGAAGGCCGCTTTGATCCTATGTTGGTACGATTAACCGGATTGGTTACAGATACATTTGGTATGACAAAGCAAAAGTTGAGCTCATATGGTTATTTTTACAATACATATTTATAATGTTACACATATAGCCCAGTGGGAGATTGTTGGATCATTAATCCAACGTTGGCTTATATGTGAAATAACTATGTATTGGTACTTTGTCAATTAAGGTTAAGCCCATCTTATAAGTGATCAAATAAGGTTTAAGGAATTGGGCTTTAATGTATCTAATAGGGTGTGGGCCTTTAATGTATAGAGACTTAATGAATTATTCCTATTTTAATGATGGGCTAAAATAGGATACCCAATATAACGATTATATAAGGGTTATGGTCCCAGGTCACACGTCTACAAGATTCTATTATGCTATCCCATCGATTAACGAAATCTACGGAGAAAACTAAAGGGTTCTCCTCGAAAAGCTTCGAGACGTGTAGATCTAGAAGGCCAAATCCAAGGATTCAACTATCGCTATGGAAATCGGGTATGCTTCCGCAATCTAGTCTTTGATTCTTGATAATTCGATATGAACGCTCCTGGATTAAAGTGATTTAATTCACTAAAGTTTATTCAACATCAAATTCATCCATTTAGTTTCATAATGATTCTATAATTCCCAACATAATTATCATCATAGGGGTGATTTAATTTAGTACTTTATCAATATTAGCCTAGAAGACGGAGTTTGCAATATCTTGATAACTCCCCACCCCTCAAATGCCCCTCTTCAATTTCACCAAATCATGTTTTTTAATTTAAAATTAGAATTTTATTTTATATTTAAATATCACCAATATATGAAGAAAAAAATATTGAAGATATATGACATATCTTGACATTGCGACGTTGATAGAAGTGATAAAACGTTATTTTGGATAATTATAAATACTATCCTAAGATTTAACCTAATTACGTACAAAAAAAATTCTCTTATATTTCAAAATGACAAGTACTCCCTCAGCTGTTATAAACACCCATTGATGTTTGTATATATCTAACAAATACTCATCTATAGATAATGCAATTTGTAAAATAGAATAAATATTTAGGGTACGATATTTGTAATTTTGATAGACAACTGGTTTTCTTCTTTTTAAATTAGCCTAAATGTCATGGTAGTTTTTGTAATTATCCTTTTTAAGTAAAAAACAAATCCAACCCCCCAAATTGCAAATGCAACCAATATTTTCCACAGCTGACAACATCCAACTCCCATGCAATTATTAATGCAAAGACACCCAAAAGTGACCTCGCACAATATTTACCATCATGTTCACATTGCACCTAAAAGAGACATATTCTAATGCATTTGTCATGATGCAATTTCCGGCGGGGGGGGTTGGGACCGGGAAAATTAAAAATTTGTACATATTGTTATGCAATGCATGAGGGATTTTCAGTATCATTCTGTATTCTATATTATATTCCTAATACACTAAGATAAAAGTTATGTGTACGAAATGATATCATTATTATACATATAATATCCAATAATATATTGAAACACTATATATAGAACAAATAATGAAATAAGAAATCTGAGTTGGCCTTTTGAGTTCTAAATCCACAATCAAATGAGTCTTTTATGTAGGGTGAGACATGCCATGAATATTATGAAACAATCTTCTAAAAACTTTTATGGTACCAAATTTTGAGGATGTCTTATATGAGACCGTCTTATGGATCTAAGTTCATGAGGCGCATCCTAAACACATACAAAAATATGATTCTTTTAATGGGTATGAGTTTGTATCCAAGTTTATTAAATATAAGATCTGTCTCAATAATTATATCCAGGGCAAAATGCCTCACACAAGTTTTTGTCCCAAATTTTATAGATATACACAAATATTACTAGCTCAAGTGCGAGTCGAATAAAAATAAATTATATCTCTACTGAGACCAATAAAACTCATTTATGTATAAGGTTACTAATTAAGTGCATGAATACCTGATGCTAATGGTGCCACCGTCGATGCTCGAGGATGGTAATTTCCAGCACCAGCCACCTCACCACCGCCGCAGGTCCTGGACTCCGCCGCCGCCGACTGATCGGGGCAAAAACAGACGAACTGATCCGCCGCAACATCGTATCCGCACCTCCCACCGGACCGCCGGCACTCACCGCACGCGCCGCTCTCCACCTTGAACCGCACCTCGAAACCCTCCCCGACCACCGCTTTCAAATCCTTAAAATCAACGAACGACTTATAGCTCACCGGAACGACGACGTTCTCACGGCAAACCCCCGAAAACCGCGTCCCAAATTCCACGTACCCGTTCCTCTCCGCCGTCCCCTTCACGGGGCAATCGAATCTGTACGGCACCGGAAAATCGAGATCCGGACAACCGTAGAGAAACGTCAGATTCACGTAACCGTTAGCGTACTCGAAAAGCTGAGAATCCAGAGTCGTGTTTTTGAGTTCCTGCTGGCAGAGGGTCTGCGAGAAGTCGTTTCTGCTGATCTTGAGAAGTTGCGTTTTCGGATTTAACTCCAAAACGCGATACTTTAAATTGTTCATCTGTATTGTTGTGGTGGTGCCATTTTCGCAGGCCAGTTTGAGGCCCGGGTAGCCGCATTCGTCCGGCCTGTCGCCGCCGTAGAATGGGTAATCGATGCGGGTGAGTTTGCCGCAGTTAAACAGAACTCCGCATTTTGTGTATTGTTGGTCGTTTTGGATTCCTGAAATTGGAGGAAGATGAAAAATTGTGACAAGCAAAAATAGTGTGAAGATTTTGGTAGTTGAGAATGAGAAGTATTGGGGCTTCATGGTTTTTAATTTTGGTTTTCCTGAATTTAGATATTAGTACCTTTTATGCATGATGATATATTGCTTAGATGTAACAATTGTCTTCCTTAAAACTTGTGTAAATTATAATAAAGTTTAAATAAATTAAACTATAGAAGATGAAGCTTGTTTGAGATTATTCATTAGATTTATTAATTTGTGAAAATATTGATATGGGAAAATACAGTTTTGCCCTTCGATCCATGAAAAATTACTAAAGTACTTGGATTCTGGACAAGATCCGTGCTTTTTTACGTGGATCCGGACCCAACCTAGTATGGGTCTCTATCAATCATTGATGACAAACACGTGGAAGTCCACGAGATGATACATGGTAGAAATCCTTCCGCGTCTGGCGACCCAAGCTATAAATAGGTGATTCGACCTTGGGAAATGGTATGCAATATATTAATTTTGCAATGTGTTGCGGTTTGTTAATCGACGAAACTTGACTTAAGCATCAAATGATTTAGTTGGTGGTCCCGGCAAGCCTAACAATTTGTCTTTTTAGGTCATTCTACTCTAAAGTATGGAAGGGACCTAAGTGATCTCTCATAACGTGGATCGACCCTTTGAGCTACACTGATGTTTAGGTTAAATCAAATATTAAACCGATTTAAATATTTATTTTTTATTCAAATATAATTTCAAGCTCGAAAATATATTCGAAACAAATTTAAAGGCGACATTGTTTAGCTCAATTCAATTATTTCACACTTAGAAAAGTACTATTTCAATGAAATGTGTTAGGCATTACAAGTGTGAGTAATAAAGAGTGTTGGAGTTGGGGGACAGGAAGGAAACAGTCAACTTGTTTGACTTGTTAGGCTTCCTCATTAATGAAGTAGCCTCTGTTCTAGATGAGTTGTTTAATAATAGGACACAAAATTGTTGTGAACCATTAGAGCAACTAACTAATAAATCTTCCTCAAAAAAAAAAAAAACTAATAAATCTTTACTGTTTGTATTAAGTAAATCATTCACTACACTATCTAAAGTCATATTAGTTGTGTGATCCTTTGGTAGATCACACCGCGATTTTTTATTAACAAAGTTTATTATATTTTTAAGAAACAATTACCAAAACTACCTTGAGATTTAGGTTAATTTTTTTTTTAAAAAAAAATGGATGTTTGAAAATTACAAAAATCCTTTGAGATTGATTATGCGTTAAAAGTAAGGGGATTATTGAAATATTTATATAAATATAAGGGGAGTATTTGAAATATTTTTGCTTATGAAGAAGGTGAAGTGTAATATATAATCAAATAACCTTACGGTTTTTTTTTGTAATTTTCAGAAAACTTGTGGGGTTTTTTCTAGGCTTCCAAGCAAACACAGATACTGGCAGATTTTTAGAGTGTAGAACCGAAGCTCCATGAGCTAAGAGTAGTTAGTAGTAGTGGGCTGTATTTGTAGCCTCTTTATTGCAAGTTCTCATAATTTCCACCTATTAACGGTTTAATCACATATAGCAATTCATATGGTTTTAATTTAATGCTCAGTTTGACTGTACCACAAATTATAATATGACCAAGTTCTAGTCTTAATTTATTGCTCTTCTGATTATAATTTAACACTCACCTTAACTGTACCAAACCAAAACAAGAAGAAAAATTACAAAAAGTAAAATAACTATTGGTTTTAGAATAATATAGGACAATAAAAAGACATTTTTTACATTAAATCTAGAGGGGAAAAATGTATTTTTGACCTGAAAGTGGACCTACTTTTGTTTCTTTTCCTTTTTTGTATAGATAGACTCCAAACTTGCGTCTGACCAATCCTATGGACAAATGGACTAGCGTCATCCTTCTGCTGCCGGTCAAACTCGGATGCGATCGCAACTTATACACACTCGGCATAGACATTCGATTTTTCCAAAATCGAAACCTTGCTTTCAGAGACCTTGCCTTCCAGGACCTACCTACTTTCTTATCATTTAAAATGAAGGTCCACAATTTACATACAATATTTTGAATTTTCATTGAAACGGCTTATGTAACTAACTTGGACTGTAGAAATTCCATCAAGTTGACAAAAAACATAAAAAAACATGAAGACTATTATAGATCAAGGGGTGTGAGTTCATTGACTATGCCATGAATTTTTCTTTCCAAGACTTCTGAACAAATGTGGCCCATCATGTGGTAGAAAGACAAGAGATCAGATAGCTTTTCCACTGACATCTTCCCCATCAAATTCCAGGCTAACTTCTCCCTCTCTTCATTCAATTTCAATCTTTCCAAGTAACAAGATGCATTTCTTACAGTTGCACCCATCTGCTTTAATCTAGTCTCTTGTTGCTGGCTCAAGGCTGTATTTGACTGCATTCGAGAAGAACGAACCGAAAACAAGATTAGTACATTTGCTCCTAGGCACATGCATGAAAAATGAAACAACAACGAAGTTTCGTGGAATAAGATTGCCAAGATTAGAGGTAATTGTAGACAATGGCGGAGCCAATACACAAAAGTGGAGTGAGCTGGATAGAAAACTCAAAAAAATCATATAAACTTGTACTTTTTTTATTTTTTATTTTTTAGTGATATACAACATGTTTGGAAGACTTTTGAAATGGACTTTTGGATCTAAAAACGCATTTTCCATAATAAGCGTGTTTAGTGATTAATTTAGAATGAATTTTTGGATAAGTCACTTCTCCAAAAAAAATCCATCCTGAAGGCAGGAATTAGAGACTTTTTGAAAAATTTCTTATCAAAAAGTCCATTTTCTATATGGACTTTTGCAAAAGTGCTCAAAAACAGGCACGTAGCTATTAAAAACAAAATTGGGGGGGGGGGGGGGCACACATGGTCCCCCTACTCCTAACTCCGCCAGTGACTGTAGAAGACTGCAACATTAGAGGCTAGGAGCCTGTCTGAGCAATGACTCTCAATAGAAGGTTAAATAGTAGATTGGCGATATTTTATTATTGGTAAATTACAAAAACTTCCGATGAGGTGCAGCCAAAAACTCCAATTATCTTTCAAAGTCACAAACACCACAGCTGATATATATGTGTGTATATATATCTATATTGTAATTAGGCTGAACCAAAGGTTATTTTTTGTTATTAACCTTTTTATTTTAAACATGTTGTCAAGTGTTGGTCACGTTGTTTTATAATTACCGGAAATTTTATAATCTTGACATGTAATAGCAACATAGGATAAGAGATCAGTTGTAAACCATAATAGACTGTGTAGCAATGAAAGCAAAGAAGGTGATATATACCTCTAGGAACTCTGCTCCAGCTTCATGTTCTGATTCTCTGCAAGAATTCAACCCATGGCCTTCTTCGTATATGTTCCTTGCGAGCGAAAAGCTCCTGATAATAATTCTTCTCTTCTTCTCCATTTCTCCGTCAAGCTTAAGAGACTTTGGCATACTTGTGAAGCTATTAAGTTTTTTCTGATAGGTAATGACTGCCTTAACAAACTCCTGCACCAATTCCAGAACCAAATAAACACAATTAACAGACAACAAATTTAAAATAAGGGTTCATTACAAAAATACCATTCATATTAATTACCGAACAAACTCAATTATCTTTCAAAATTACAAATAGTCAAATACTACATTGACATTTATTTCTATTTTACAAATTGCATCTTCAAGAGTGGTTTTTTGTAATTAGACTAAACCTTAGGGCAGTATTTTAATTTACCCTTAAAGTAAACGTTTAAATAACACAGAGACAAAAAAGTTGTAAAGCTGAGATATAAACTGCAAAATATCAACCAAACAATCACCTTATACGCGAAAGGGCAACCAGGGTAATCGAATTCATCAGAATCCAGCCGTCTCATTCTCTCTGGATGAAATTGTAATCCCATTATGAACTTACCCTCTTCAGGATTATAAGCAACTGGATCATAAAACCCTTCGATCAAACCATCAGGGGCGAACGCCATAGGCACAAATCTTTGAGCCAATCGCTTAACCCCCTGATGATGATAACTATTAACCCAAATTTCCATTTTCCCATTTTCCTCCAAAGAATCCCTAAACCACTCATACAAAGGGGTGTTCTCTAAAATCCTTACAGGATGCCGATGAACATCATAATTTTCGTAATCCATATGTAGTACCCTCTGACTTTCGGGCACTTTGTCTGCGAGTTCTTTACCAATGTCTCGATAAAGGGTACCCCCACAAGCCACATTCAGGACCTGTGAACCTCTGCATATTCCCAAGTAAGGAATTTTTCTTTCTAGGCAGAGTTTTGCAAGTCTTAGTTCGATCTTGTCCTTTTCTTTGTCTATGGCGGTGTCACTCGCGTGCAATGTGCGAATTTCTTCCAATTCTTCCGAGGATAAATTTGAGGTTTCGGATTCGTAAAGAGATGGATCGATGTCTTCTCCTTCACAGAGAAGAACGCCGTGAATTGGCTCGAAGCTGTCTAGCAACATGTGCACTCCGGTTACTCGTGGGACGATAACTGGTACGGCACCATATCTTACTATGAGATCAAGATGATATTCTCCTACATAATCAATGTAAATATGTATCAGTTTTCTCATATATAGTAGCATAAAAGTATAAATTTCGGTCAATTAAGTTATTGGTGAGCTGTAAATTCGACTTAATTGTTGATTATTTATTTAATTAATTGTTTAAATTCGAGCATTATTACTATTACCCAAAATTGTTATTAACGGATTAATTCATAATTGTTATTAAATGGATGGCCCACGAGGCTCAATCTACTAAGCAAAGAACATGAGGCTCAATTGGACCAAAGACCAATCTGCTAAACAATGCCCATAAGTTCCAACATCCCGAGTATAAACAGCTCATCACTATTGTAAGTAATATAAATTAATTTATTATGACCTGTTTTGGATTACATTCAGAATCATTGTTGACGTAAGCATCATAGTTATTTACAGTGGCGAAGCCACAGTAGGCCCAGTGCGGTGCTCTATGGAATTCGGGTTGTACCGCACTGAAACTTGGAATAGTCCTGTTAAAATTGGGTTGGACCACTGAAAATTCGGCCTATAAAAAAAATTAAGCTAAAATTCAAAGGCCAAAAAAATTAAAAATCCCGTGACCCAGTTAAGACATTGAATGCTCCAAAATTGATAATATACATTTGTTTGGGAACATTTTCAAATAAGCTTTTGGATCTAAAAGTCAATTTTTCATAATAACAGTTGTTTGGTTGTTAATTTAGCATTAACTTCTAGATAAGTCATTTTTCCAAAACGTTCATTCAACATAAGCCGAAATTAGAGAGAAGAAAATTGGCAAAAAAATTGCTAAAGGTACGACCTTCAGATTTACTTTTTTTATTGAAATATTTTTTATTTTTTAAAATTTTGGCTCGATAATCGCCCAGCCGAAACGAATTTTTTTTGACCGCACTGGTCAAATATCCTGGCTACGCCCATGGTTATTTACTCAGAGTACCTCCATGAACTTCCCAAAATACCTTGACAACTAGGCGTATCAGTTATGTATTTCACTTCAAACATGTACAGTGTTAGTTCTTCATGCAGGTTGGCTTCGCTTATCAATTTTTCAGTTTGTATAAAAATTCTGAAAAAAATCATATCACGAGTTGAATGGGAAAAAAAATCCCAATATTAGCTTCTCTCTGTTTTTCCTAATCCTGTTGCATTGAATCTGGGCAACTAAGACTAATGGGTTATTTTTCTTCTTTTTTTTTTCGCAAATCAAAGTGTACATGAATAGGCAAGAAACTAATTTCACCAATTAAGCAAAATTAAACAATAAGATTACAGGAAAATAGTGTTGGTGAAACAATGTAGAGAATATAATAAAAAGAGAATCGGCATACCTACAAAATCCACAAACTTGTTCTTGCGAACGCTTCTTCTGGAGACAATAAGAACACGAGGCAAGCTCAGCGAAATATCAGTGCCCATGCGCTTTTACAGAGAAATTTATGTAAATCAAAGAGAAATTATATTATAGGGTTTGAAAGTTAGCAAATAGGAGGGCTAATTACGATCTTGTTTTCGTTGTGGAAGAATTCCTGGATGATGTAGAAAAGCTAAATGGAGAGTAAGACCAAAAAAAAAGACTAGTGGTGAAGTCTAGGCGCCGCGTACTCATATATACATTGATGACAATAACGTAAATTGAATGGGAATACAATAGGAATCTTCCTTCAGGATTCAAATAGGATTTCTTATTCCTAAAACTACGAATTAATAATCATTCCCTCTTTTTCATGAATTTTTTTTTAATTTTCAAGTTTTTAGAAACATGCTTTCAAAAAATAAGTACTTAAAAAACTTTTTTGATGAAATTATCCTCACTTAGAGCATCTTCAACCCAACTTCAAATCCCACTTTATTACACCAAATATGCAAAAAATCATCTCCAACTCACTCTAAACCTTACACCAAATTTGGTGTAGTGAATAGTATTAACAATAATAAAATATAAATAAATGAAATAATTGTATAAATAAATCAATTTGGATACTATAAAATGAAGAAGAAAGAATGAAATATTCATTTGGTGTAAAAAGTACGCCAAATTTAGTGTTTTGGTGTAATTTTGTCAAAACAATCTTAAATCTATTACACCAAATGAATATTTTCTTTCTTTTTTCATTTTAAAATAAAAAAATTTATTTATTTATATAACTATTTCATTTACTTATATTTTATTACTATTAATGTAATTAACTACATATTTACATTTAACCAATATTACATTAATTAATTATTACAAAATTAAATATTATATTAATATGAGCATCACTTTTGGTTAAATTCTAATTATTTGATAATTATTATTATATATAGAGAATATTAATTAATTATAAAACCATGTCATATGAATTCATTATATATAAAATGAGGACACAATTGGAATGTAAATTTGAAGTAGAAGAGAATTTGAGGGCAAATAGGAAATATTTTTGCCCGACCCGCCCTCGCTCGCTGTGTTTGGGTTGTCCAACCCGTAACCCGGGGGTGCAAAGCGAGTTTATGTATCACTTTTGTCCCGTGATTGAGTACCCCCTCGTCTAATATTTTTATTTTTCAAAATATATTTAATACATATTTTATATAACATATATATATATATATATATATATATATGACAATGTAATTTTTATGTACATAATATGTTAAGTAATATTTTCTCTAAAAAAAAATATGCTAAGTAATATTATTTTTAACCATTTTTTTTAGTACAAGGTCTTGAAAGATGTGGGACTGGTGGGATTTAATCTCAGGTTAATGACCTGAGTTACAAATGTTCAACTAACTGAGCTACAGACTACAATCATTTTCCAACCATTTTAATTTAAATTTTTATGTACTTATTATTATCTAACTTATACACATTGATAATGATAATTTTAATAATTTAATATGATTAATAAAATAAAATACGAGAAAAAAACATGTGAATCAATATGCTTATAAATATATTTCTAGTTTATAATAATTTATAATTATTGTTCCTTGTTCCTTCTTATTTCGTTTTTATTTGACTTATTGTGTATTTTGTGATATGATAATAATTTTTTTATTCTACATGGGTTGGACCGTCTTGTCCAGACCCATTCCGCGACCAGTGGCGTGTTGGCCCGTACCCGCCCCGCCTCACCCCGTTGGATGGATGAGGCGGTTATGGATCTTCAAGTATGTGCCGTGCCCCACCCACTGCTATCTCTATCACTTATATCTCAACAAGTTATTACAATTTTTTATTTAATACGATAATTGGACATTAATTACTTTTAGAGACAAAAAAACAATCAATTCGAAGGAGAAATGAGAAATATTTGTTTCACCACATAAAATTATTTGATTCTTTTCTTTCAAAGAATTCTGGCTTCACATTTGTTTCTCTCTTATAAATCACTCGTCAAGAGAGGAAGTTTTTGCCAAGATAAATGTAATTTAATGGTGCAATATAACAAAAAATTAATTTCAGGGTGCACAATGCCAAATGAGTATAATTCTAGGTGCATACTTAAGTCCTACACAATTAGTTTTTTATTGCTTTCTTTATAGTTGATTCATTTTTTATTTTCTTTTTGGATTTCTTCCTTTGATCTTAATTGTAATGCTTGTAGACTTTATAGTAATGGCCATGTGTAATGACGCATATGCCATTTTCCCGTCAAAAAGGTTGAAGGGTTTTTGTTTGTGGGATTAAAATTGAATTTTTTAAAAAAATATACAAAAATAACAAGTTAAACCCTTGGGACTGAAAAATTATTTTTTTCTGCGCCAATTTCATTTACACGACTTGCAATTATCCTTTAATAAAAAAACCAACAAGAGAGAAGATGATAAACTGAAAAAGAATATTGAGTGTTGCAAAAACTCATGTTGCTACATCATAAGATCACAGCATTCCTCATTAACAAGCAGCTAGCACAAAAACATTGACTAAAGTACTGTTAAAGGTAGACAGAAACCATGACTTAGAACATACTATCCTTCAAGAACGAGTTTATCATGCCTACCTCTGTTGACAGAAAATATATATCACTGCTTGAATATTTCATGCTTTCAACTACATTTCCTTGGCGCCCATAACTCGACAACCCATTAATGTTCTCACTTTGGTAAATTAAAAACTCCTGCTGCAAATCAACAAAGAGTTGATTCCCATAGTCGGCGCCAAAATGAAATGTGACGGGTTCTTCAGAAAACGGATAGGTATAAAGACTCCAAATTAGATTCAAATGTATCCAAATAAATTCAAGATTGCATTGTAATTCATTTCAAGATAGCAGTTAAGTTGGTTACTTACTGTTACATTAGTTGCAACTTCCCAGCTCTATATATGAGACTGATAGATCAATGTACAGAACATCTTTTCCATTTTCAATAGTTCAAGTGTTAATGTCAAATTCTCTCTTTATTCACATGGTATCAGCAGATTTTTCTTCCGCCTAATCTCTCCAATTTACATCTGCAGAGTATCTTCAAAGATTGTTGATCAATCTTCTCTCTGATTCTTCTTCAAAGATTGTTGATCAATCTTATATCTGACTCTTTTTCAAAGATTGTTGATCAATCTTCTGTCAAACCTCATCTGCTATTTTTGATATCAAGAATTCGATCAAAATGCCTGAAGATCTTGGCGATGAAATTCCCACTACTCATGCTACTTTTGCTCATCAACTTGATGATATTAATTCTCCTATTTCCTTCATCCGGTGACAACCCTGGTGCAGTGATAGTCTATGATTCTTTTACTGGAGACAACTACATATCCTGGAGTCGAGCTGTAGCCATGGCGTTGAGTGTTAAGAACAAGAATGCATTTATCGATGGATCACTTCCTATGCCCTCTCCTTTATCTCGGCTACACAATTCTTGGAAGAGAGCCAATAATCTGGTTCTCTCATGGCTCTTAAACTCTGTCTCTAAGGAAATTAGACAAAGTTTACTTTACTTCTCCACTGCACAGGAAGTTTGGGATGAACTCAAGGTACGTTATGCTAGAAGTGATGGTCCAAGAGTCTTTCAACTTGATAAGGCTCTAAGTTCTATCAGTCAAGGAACTAGCTCTATCACCAATTACTATAATTCTTTTAAAGGATTGTGGGATGAGTACATAAGTCACAGACCTATCATCAAATGTTCTTGTGGACTCTGCTCCTGCAACATTCCTTCTCAAATGGCAATAACTCAACAACAAGACTCTGTCATAAAATTTCTTGTTGGCCTTAATGAATCATATGCTCCATTAAGAAGTCAACTTCTGCTACAATCCCATTTACCATCTCTTTCTAAGGTATATTCCTTGTTGCTACAAGAAGAAGCACAAAGAGGATTGCATAATTCAGACAATTCTGTGAATACTATGGATTCAATGGCCATGTTGGCAAGACAAAACAATTTTTCCAAATACACAGCTCCTAAAGACAAGAAAAAGGCTAAATGCACTCATTGTGGCTATAGTGGGCACACTGTGGACAAGTGCTTTCAATTAATTAGCTATCCTCCAGGATGGAAAGGACCAAAAGGCCCAAGAAATGCTAAAGAATCACTTGCAGCCCATGTTACATCCAATTCCCCTTCAAAGGAAGCTTCTCAGTCTGTGGTAGAACACCCTATTTTTTCAAAAGAAATGGTAGAGCAATTTTTAGCCTATGCAAAGGATCTTAACATCTGTCAATCTGCTGCAAATAACTCTCATACTGCAGCCACAGCTGTTCACTTTTCCACAAATGCATCAAATCAGTCAGGTATAACTTCTACCTGTTGTACTGTTTCTATTTCTAAATTTAAGTGGATTCTTGACACTGGAGCTACAGATCACATGATTTGTGATCCTTCATTGTTTATAAGTAAGGCTATACCAGTTGATATTATTATTCATTTACCTAATGGTAATACAACTACAGCTTCTCACATTGGAGATGTGAAAATTTACGAAAATCTAATCTGCAAAGAAACTATGTGTACCTTCATTCTCTTTCAATCTTATTTCTGTTTCTCAGTTAACAAAGTCAGCAAATTATGCTCTCCATTTTCTATCCTCACATTGTCTTTTTCAGGACATGAAAACACTGAAGATGATTGGTTCTGCTGAACAACATGATGGTCTATACTTGTTTAAACCCCAGTCATTTGCTTCTATGGCATCTTCAGATTCCTTCTTATGGCATTCAAGGCTAGGTCACACATCAACTAGTAAAATGGCTTTAATTCCTGACATTTCTGTAAAACATTTTACTTTTCATTCTTGTGACATTTGCCACTTTGCTAAACAGAAAAAGTTGCTTTTCTCTAAAAGCACTTCTAGTTCTAATGATGTATTTGATTTGATTCATTGTGATATTTGGGGACCCTTTTCTATTGTTTCTCATTCTGGTTTCAAATATTTTCTTACAATAGTGGATGACTTTTCTAGATGTACATGGATTTACTTTCTCAAATTCAAATATGATACAAAATCTTGTCTACAAACATTTCTTAAAATGGTTTTAACTCAGTTTCAAAAGAAAATCAAGGTTATAAGGACTGATAATGGTTCTGAATTTTTGTTACATGAATTTTATAATTCTAATGGAATTGTGCATCAAGTTAGTTGTGTTGAAACACCACAACAAAACGGTCTTGTGGAACGTAAACACCAACATTTATTACAAGTTGCTAGAGCTTTATTATTTCAGTCCAAGGTGCCTCTTTCATTCTGGGATGAATGCATCCTTACAGCTGCACATATTATCAATAGGTTGCCTACTCCTGTCCTTAATAACAAAACTCCTTTTGAGATCCTGTTTCACAAACTCCCTGATTACTCTCATTTTAAGGTTTTTGGTTGTCTTGCTTATGTTTCTACTCTCACTGCACATAGACACAAATTTCAGCCAAGGGCTTCAAAATGTGTTTTTATTGGATATCCTCTTGGTTCAAAAGGTTATAAACTTTATGATCTTGAATCACACAAAGTTTTAATATCTAGGCATGTAGTATTTTGTGAAAACATATTCCCTTTTCAAGATAGTGTTTCAAAATTTATTTCTACTGACACTCCTATGTTTCCTATTTCTAATCACTTGCCTGAATATCCTCAAACTGATGCTGCACAAAATACTCAAAATATTCCTGATGCTGCAGAAAATGTCCCTGATGCACAAAATGATCTTGTTGCACAAAATGTTCCTAATGCACAAACTGATCCTGTTAACTCTGAAGTTGAACATTTTACTAATCCTAATACTCTCCCTGCTAATAATCCTACTCTTAGAAGGTCTTCTAGACATAGAACAAATCCTTCTTATCTTCAAGTCTATGACTATCAAATTCCTCCTTCTATTCGATCACAGTCCAAGACAAAATATCATTTCGGTAAACAATATCCCATACAAGAATTTCTTTGGTTGACAAACTTTCTCAAAAACACAAAGTTTTTTCAAAGACAAATTTCTCAAATAATGAGAACCCAAGTCATCCGCCCAAGCTATCAAACAAAAGGAATGGCAAGATCTTTATGCAAGCCGAAATAAAAGCACTTGAAAAGAACAAACTTGGATTATGTCGATCTTCCGCCGATAAACATTGTATAGGATGCAAATGGGTCTATAAAGTGAAGTATAGATCAAATGGATCCATTGAAAGATACAAAGCTCGTCTTGTAGCCAAAGGCTACACACAAGAAGAAGGGCTAGATTACTTTGACATATTTTCACCTGTTGCTAAAATAACCACTGTTAGACTGTTGATTGCTTTGGCAGCTGCTAAAGGCTGGTTTCTACATCAACTAGATGTAAACAATGCATTTTTGCATGGAGATCTACATGAAGAAGTATACATGCTTCCTCCTCCAGGTTATTCACAATCTAATGACAAAAAGGTATGTAAACTGACAAAGAGTCTATATGGTCTAAAACAAGCTTCAAGGCAATGGTTTCAAAAGTTAACTTCTTGTCTTCTTAACTATGGTTTTACACAATCAAAATCTGACAGCTCTTTATTCACTATGTCACATGATGATTCTATTACCATTCTTTGTGTTTATGTAGATGATATAATCTTAGCAGGGAATGATATCAGTAAAATAGAAGCAATAAAACTTCATTTGGATGAAAAGTTCACTATAAAAGATCTAGGCACTCTTAAGTACATTCTAGGTATTGAAGTAGCTAGATCTACTAAAGGCATTCATATATGTCAAAGAAAATATGCCTTAGACTTGCTTACAGAAACTGGCTTTCTTGGTTCCAAACCAAGCACTACACCTATGGATTGTAAAGCTCAGTTTTCAAGTACTGATTCTTCTTCCCTTACTGATCCTTCACAGTATAGAAGGTTAATTGGAAGAATGTTATATCTCACTATAACTAGACCTGAATTATCATTCAGCATACAAACCTTAAGTCAATATCTATCTAAACCTACTACTACTCATCTTGCAACAGCTCATAGAATTTTGAGGTACATTAAATCAACCCCAGGAAAGGGGCTTTTTTATTCATCTGCTTCTTCCTTACATTTGAAAGGTTTCAGTGATGCAGATTGGGCTAGATGCCAAGAAACAAGAAGAAGTGTAAGTGGATTTGCAGTCTTTCTAGGGATTCTCTCATTTCATGGAAATCCAAGAAACAACCTACCATTAGCCGCTCTTCTGCTGAGGCTGAATACAGGGCAATTGCTCTTATTACTTGTGAAATACAATGGCTATCATATCTACTTCAAGACATGCACATAGATCATCCACAGTCCCTAGTGTATACAGACAGCAAGTCTGCTTATAGCATCTCACAGAATTCATGCCATCATGAAAGAACTATTGTTCAAATTGATATATATCCCCTCAACCCAACAAACGGCAGACATATTTACTAAGCCACTACCACCTGTTCAGTTTAATTATCTCATTAGCAAGTTGAGCATGTTGAACATCCATGCTCCACTTGAGGGGGGGTGTAAAGACTCCAAATTAGATTCAAATGTATCCAAATAAATTCAAGATTGCATTGTAATTCATTTCAAGATAGCAGTTAAGTTGGTTACTTACTGTTACATTAGTTGCAACTTCCCAGCTCTATATATGAGACTGATAGATCAATGTACAGAACATCTTTTCCATTTTCAATAGTTCAAAGTGTTAATGTCAAATTCTCTCTTTATTCACAATAGGGTTCAAGAACTTCAGTGTCGAAATTATTCGGATAATTATCCATTTCATCAATGCCGACATTCTTGGTTTTATTCATTGAGCGCCATTCACTAGTTTTAGTTCTGCAGTACAAGAATGAGTTGTTTCTAATTTGTTGCTAATGTGCTTCGGCTTTTCTTGATCACATAGAAACGTAAAAGAAAAGTGAGTTTGTGCATTCATGAGAATGCCACTGATTGGAGTTTTGAAATTTGAGTAGTGTTGGTATTTTGTTCTGTGTTCAAACACCATCATATTTCCTATTTTTTGGAGAGTGAATTTGATTTGAAAAATAAGACTGTAAAATTTGAATATGTGGGGGCCTAGTGGGAGGAGTTCGATTTATAGATTATTTGGTGGCATCAGAAGTGCAAAAATTAGAACGATTTGAATGTTAGGATTTTGGAAATAACTAGTTATAGGATAAATGTACAGTGCCGTTGGACAAATGCAATTAGTAATTTCGGGATATATATATTTATCTTTTTAATTAATCTGACGTGCTTAAAAAAAATGAAGTTGATATATATAGTGGGTTTTTTTTTTCGGATGGGATGTTCTATTCCAAAATTGTGTCCCATCTCCTATTTCAACCATGTGGATGATTGACACATGTATTACACTTACCATATTAGAACCCCACAATTTATGCTTGAAAATAAACAGGTAAGTGTAATACACGTGTCAATCATCCACACGGTTGAAATAGAAGATGAAACACGATTTTGGAATAGAAGATCCCATCCGATTTTTTTGTTCATGTTTTGAGAAAATCCCATAAATACAAGAATCGTACGTGTGTATTTAGGTGATAGCAAATCAGGGCCGACCCTGGCTATTCGGGGTCCCATAGCAAAAAATAAAAAAGGGGGCCTGTATATAAGTATAAAAATAAGAACACTACACAAATAATTTTCTAATTGTCATCATCCAAAATATTAAAAGAGAATATTAAAAGAGTGCAACGCATGCAAATATACAAGAAAATATAAGTATTAAATAATCACAGAAAAAATCTAGATCTTTTAATATTTTTATAAGCCTTTCAAATCTACAAGGGAAAAAAATTAAGATCAACGACATGCAATAAGAACAAAAATTAATAATTATAAACAAATAAAACTATTCTAGAACATGAAACAATACACAAGAAAATTAAAAGTATTTTTTTTAATTTCAAGTGGTTTAACTAATGCAGTATTACCATATGCTCAAGAAACCATAAAATAATATTCATATAATAACCCTCAAATCTGATTAGTGATTATCTGTGTGGAGTGAGATTAATTGTTGAAGATTTAATGAAATTTTTTGTTTTTTGGTTTAGCAGACTAACAGAAAGAGTTTCGACAATTTTGAGAATTGAAAATTAAGTTTGTAACTTGTAATTTTAATGTGAAAGTAGGTAAAAATAATAAGGTGTTGTACTAGGCTCAATCCAAACACTTTTTATTACTAGCCCAACTATTTTCTTTGATGGCTAACTCACATTCACACTTACAAATTAAATTTTATACAATATATTATGTATATACTTATACATAAACTTGGGGCCCCCAAGCCAATGCCCACTTAGCCTGGGCCTGTAGCAAATATAGAATGGAGAATATTGTAACCGAATAAAAGGAAAGAACAACGGTTATTTTTCTTGGCTTGCATATTAGTTTAGGAAAGGAATATCACATTAGATGATTGCATTCAATATCTGAGTTGAATTAATTACTTCAAGATTCTGTAAGTAACTTCAGATCAATATGTAGGATTCATCTTAAAGAATTAGTCAACTTTCAGCTTAATTAAGAGTAGTTGGATGAGAATGAAATTAATCAATAATTCTGGTGGAAATATTATACCCAGTAAAAATACATAAATATCCCTGCTAAAATACATTAATATCCCTGTAAAATCAAACCTTTTTTATATAACGATGATGGTAATGAAAAATGTGTGGACGTATAAAGCGGCTGAAGAATTCAAAGTTTGCACAGTGTCTGCATAATATCTGAAAGCAACGTTTTGGTTCATATAGACGTGCACAGTACTTGCATAGTACTTTGATAATGACATGTACCTATTATAAATAGACGTCGATTGATTCATAATAAAACTACATCTTTTTTTCTCTTATCTGATTCTTCTTCTTAAAGGCTTATTTTGCAATATTAATTTCTTTTATTTACAACACGTTATCAACATAAGTTATTGCTCGAAAAAAGGTTTGTATATTTCAAGTTTGAATTTCTTTGTACTAATTTATTTTATTTTCTTTGTAGAAAAATGACCGGTATCGAAAAACAAAAATTCCAAACCCTCGATACCACTGGCGATAATTATTTATCATGGTGTCTAGATATTAAATTGCACCTTCAGGGTCAAGATCTGGCAAATAGCCTTTGAAAATCGAAAAGGCCAATATAAAAGATGAGGTGAATGTAATGATAGTTATACGTCATCATCTATCTGATTATTTGAAAAATAAATATATATAAATTGAAAGGCATTCTGAGCTGTGGAATAAGCTCAAAGATAGATTTGATCACAGTAGAATTCCCGCAGGCACAATATTATTGGCAACAACTGAGGTTGCAGGACTTCAAGTCCATGGTCGGCTATAATTCGGCATTATTTAAAAATGAGTCCCGACTAGCTCTTTGTGGGACAAAATTATCTGAATACGATAAATTGGATAAAACATTCTCCAATATGCATAAATCAAATATTGTGCTCCAACAACAATATACACAACGATAGTTTAAAACATATTCTGAGTTAATCTCGGTTCTTCTCACGGCAAAGAAAACCAATGAATTGTTGTTGAGAAATCACGATTTGCGACCTTCTGGGTCTAATACAGTGTCTGAATTACATGTTAACTCCAGTAGAGGAGGGGGCCGATTTAGAGGTCGTGAGTATAAATCCGGGTGTGGTGGCCGTAGGGGTCGTGGCCGTGGTGGTCCACATCAAAATACTCACAGATATGATCGTGACTGTCGTAATTACTATAATCGAGATAATTATCATTATTCCCACCAAAATGATTATACGGTCAAACAAGGCCATCCAAATCAGTCAAATCGTGATAAATAAAAAATGCCTATGGAAAGAACTGGTGGTGATCTTTGTAACAAATATGGTATGACCGGACATTGGGCCAAAACATGTCGAACTGCCCAACACCTGGTAAATCTATACCAGGAATCGAAGAAAAATAAAGGCAAGGGTGTTCAAACATATGCAACTGAGGCAGTAGAGCCATTTAATATTACTGAGGCCCACACATCTGAAATTATACACGATCAAAAATCTTCTCCAGGATTAGAAATCACTCGAAATATCAGATTTCTTTGAAGATCCCATTTCTGAGGCACAAGATGCCAAATGGTTAAAATAAATCCAGACGTAATATTTGTATGTTATCTCTCTCGGAGGATATATTCCCGAGATTGAGTTTATATGATTGTACTCATGTTTGTACTTTTTTCGGATGATACATTCCCAATTTTAAGCTTTTAATATGAAATAACAAATCTATTTGTATCTAATATTTTCGGTCATAAAATATCAGTAAATTTCTACCAAATCATTCACAAATTTTACATTCAAAATTTTCACTTTAATTTCTCTCCTCCAACGGCTATATTAAACGGCTATGAATAGTAACTTTTATATATAAATATACCAATATTTCATTCAACAAATTCACACATATTTTCTCATCTTTCTAAAACTTCACATTTCTTTCATTCCAAAAATGGTTAATTAATTTAGTGGTAGTATTTCTCATTACAATGGTCTTCATGTACACTATCCTGCTTTTTGTTGGAGAATATTCTCCAGGATAAGTTTTGCTTATGATTGAGCTTCTTGTCTTCATAATTCTTCCTCTGTTAGCCATAACAATTTATTTTAGCACGTTGCAATAGTTAGATGATTATGTATGTTATGTTGTCGTATATAATTTTTTATATTTAAAATTTTGTTGAGTATTGATATTATTTAGTTGTTTTCCATTTCAATGAAAGAATTTTATAATAATCACATAATATTAATTTAAATAATGATTATATCAGGTACATATGGGATACACCGAGAAAATGGACTATTGTCTACTTGATAGTACAACAACACACTCAATATCAACCAAAAAAGTATATTTCTCGAGTGTGAAACTGTGCAAGGCACAAGTTACAACTATATCTGGTCTCGTTGAGATTATTGATGGCTCCGGGAATGAAACAGTGGTGTTGCCTAATGGTTCAATATTGCATATTGAAAATGCATTATTATCTAGTAGATCAAAAAGAAATCTACTGAGTTTTAAGGATGTGCGTGATAATGGATATCACTTTGAGACACCAAATGAAAATAATAAAGAGTGTCTATGTATCACATCCTATAAAATGGGAAAAATAATTGCTCATGAGAAACTTGAAGCAACAACTTCTATGTTGTATTGTGTCCCAATTAAAGCTTTTGAATCCTATGCCACCATGCCTTGGAAGCTGATGAATCCTGATATATTTGGGTTATGGTATGATCTCCTAGGACACCCTGGAACAACTATGATGCGTATGATTGTTGAACACACTAATGGACATCCATTAAAAGGTACGAAGATGCTAATGTAAAGATTATTTCTATGAATCGTGTTCACAAGAAAATATTATTACTAAACCTTCCATGGAAGAGGTTAGTTTTGTATCACCATCATTTTTACAACATTTTTCATGGTGATATTTGTGAACCAATATATCCCGCGAATGGACCATTTAGATATTTTATGGTTCTAATAGATGCACCGTGTAGATGGTCACACGTATGTTTATTATCTACTAGAAATATTGCATTTGCTCGATTATTAGAGCAAATTATTAAACTCGAGCACATTTCCCTGATTATCCCATCAAAAATATAAGAATGGAAATGCCAGAGAATTTACATGAAAAAGTTTTGATGAATATTGCCCAGCACTGGGAATTAATGTTGAACACCCACTAGCATACATTCATACTCAAAATAGATTGACAGAATACTTGATTAAACGAATTCAAATCATTGCTCGTACACTATTAATGAGATCAAAGCTCACGAGTGCATCATGGGATCATGCAGTATTACATGCATCTGCACTTATTAGATTATGCCCCACTGCTTATCATGTGTACTCTCCAATGCAATTAACTCTTGGGTTTGAGCCAAATATTTCGCACCTACGCACGTTTCGGTGTGCTGTTCAGGTGTTGATTCCACCTCCTCAAAGGAAAAAAATGGGTCCACAACGTAGGCTTGGTATATATTTTGGATTTGATTCTCCGCTAATTATTCGGTATTTAGAACTAATGATGAAAGATTTATTTACCGCTAGATTTGCAGATTGTCATTTTGATGAGACAATGTTTCCATCAATGGGAAGGGATAAAGATATTTTAGATAAACTAAAATCAGTTGAGAGTATATCCTGGATTGAACAAAGCTTATCCCATTTAGATCCACGTACTTCTGAATGTGAAAGTGAGGTGAATAGAATCATTCATTTACAGAATATTGCGAATAGACTTCCTGATGCATTTAACGATGCTAGTAAAGTCACGATGTCTCATATTCTGACTGCAAATGCTCCAACCAGGATTATTGTTCCAGATGACAATAAGAATGATGATACCCCAAGACAAAAACGTGGTAGACCTATAGGCTCAAAAGACATTATTCCTCAGAAAAGAGAGGGGAGAATTGATACTAACGAGCATGCTCCAGACGAATCTGTAGAGCCGATATCTCAGAAAATGTACAAATCAAAATTTTTGATAGCACCCAGAATCCCATGAGCTATAATAATGAAATATGGGATCGAAATGAAATAATTGTTTATGATAATTTTGCATTCTCGGTTGCTCAAGAAGTCATAAATGATGATTATGATTGTGAACCACGTTCTATAATGGAATGTCATCAAAGGCCTGATTGGCCTATGTGGGAAGAAGCAATAAAATATGAGTTAGCTTCTCTAGAAAAACAAAATGTATTTGGGAAAATTACTCGAACTCCAAACAATGTAAAGCCCATTAGATATAAATGGGTATTTGTTCGGAAGAGAAATGAGAAAAATAAAGTCGTGAGATATAAAGCCCGACTTGTGACTCAAATACTCTCCTTGAAACATGGGATAGATTATGATGAAACATATTCACTTGTGATGGATATGATCATGTTTCGTTTTCTTATCAGTATGGTTGTCCACGATAATTTAGACATGTGTCTAATGGACGTAGTGACAACATATCTATATGGTTCACTAGATTCTGATATTTATATGAAAATTCCAGATGTATATAAATTGCCAAAATCAGATACTCCTCGTGAATTGTACTCGATCAAATTATAAAGATCGTTATATGGCTTAAAGCAATCCAATCGCACGTGGTATCATAGATTTAATGAATACCTTTCTAAGAAAGGTTATAAAATGATACTATTTGTCCATGTGTTTTTATTAAAATATCAGATACCAGATTTGCTATCATTATTGTATATGTCGATGACATGAATTTGATTAACGCCCCTGAAGAATTATCTAATGTTGCTGAATATCTAAAGAAAGAATTTGAGATTAAAGACCTTGGAAAAAACTAAACTTTGTCTTGGTCTTGAGCTAGAGCATAAAGACAATGTGATACTTATCCATCAATCTACTTACACTAAACGGATACTCAAACGATTTAATATGGACAAGGCTCGTCCCTTAAGTATCCATATGGTCGTGCGCAGTTTAGATCCCAAGAAAAATCCATTCCGACCAAAAGAATTTGATGAAGAGATTTTGGATCGTGAAGTGTCTTATCCTAATGCTATTGGAGCATTAATGTATCTAGCACAATGTACTCGACCTGATATTTCTTTTGCAGTAAATCTACTCGCACGATACAGTTCTGAGCCAACTCGAAGACACTGGAATGGTATTAAACACATTTTTCGATATCTGAGTGGTACTATAGATTTGGGGTTATTCTATTCAAAGGAATCCATTAACTATGTGTTAATTGGTTATGTTGATACGGGATATAGATCTGATCCGCACAAAGCTCGATCACAAGTTGGTTACTTATTTTGCTATAATGGTACAGTTATATCATGGCGATCTACCAAACAAATATTAGTTGCTACTTCTTCCAATCACTCTGAAATCATTGCTTTTCATGAAGCTGGCAAAGAGTGTGTTTGGTTAAGATCAATTATAACTCATATATGAACTGTTTGTCAGCTGATACTAGTTACAGACACTCCTACTATTATTTATTAAGATAATGCAACGTGCATAGCACAAGTGAGATGTGATTACATAAAAGGTGATAGGACCAAACATATTTCACCAAAGTTTTTCCACACACATGAACTCTTGTAGGTTTTCTTGAGTGGCGGTCACCCATTGCCTCCCGTGGTCGCAACATGGAATAATTATCGCCATGAATGTGCAGCAAATTGGAAGAATTTGTATACTAAACAACTTGAATTGTATAGTGGAAGTGTAGGAAATAGTCCCATTGTCCGTAGTACGGAGACTATAAACTTAGGTTAGAATTATTTGTTTGTTATGTATTGGATAAGTTAAAGAACTTTGTTGGAAATGCATGTTTTTAATTGCCGTGATTGCTGTCGGAAATACTTGTTTTAAGGTGGCACATTTTTAACAGGCATTCTGTTAAGTAGACTGTCAACTGGCACGATGGTGGCACGGTCACACACTATGATCATGCCTACATAGACACGATGGTGGCACGGTCGCATACTATGATCGTGCCTTTTTAGGCACGATAGTGACACGGTCACACACTATTATCGTGCCTTTATAGGCACGATAGTGGCACGGTCGTAACTGCAATGATCGTGTCACATGCGTTGATCTATTATAATATTGTCACGTTGAAAACGTTTCATAACAACTTTATTATTACATCACAATCCTCAATAGTACATTACCAACCTTCATAGTACATTACAACCTAACAGAGTACATTACCAACCACAACACAAGCAAAGATTACAAACATAGCGCACAACCACCCAACTAGTACACAAATGGACACCAAGAACCAGGCTCAATCGGTGTCAACTTCGAGCGTTCAAAGATCATCCTGAGAACCTTCATCAGAAGAGTAGCCATCAAACTCCAACGGATTGTCACGGGTGTAACCTGGTAGCCCCTCAAAATCAATGTCCGGCGCCTCACGAGTGTTGAAAACTTCAACACAGTCACGGTACCTTGGGAAGCCGTTAGTCCGGAAACACCATTGCATGTTGTTCTCTTGCCTAACATGAGCCCAATAATATGGAGTGATGGAAAACCTGTTAGTGTACGGGTTGAAATTAACACCGACAATCTTTGTAAAATCTTTGGTAGTCATGAAAGTGAGTGCGCATCATATGGATATTAATCTTGACTTTAAGGACAGGGAAATCCTTTTGCATGGCTTCAGATAGCACGCGACTCAGTTCAACAAATATGTCGTTGAAAACAACAGGGCGCCATATGTTGTTTGCCATACGACATAGCATGAAGAAATTGTCAAAGCAGGCTTCTTCCTCCTGGGAAGTCCAACCAACACCACGCCTATTGGACATACGCGTGTATTTATAAGTGTAATGCATAGACCCATGTGTAATGTAACTTATTTTCACCATTTATTGCATGGACCCATGTGTAATATGTAACTTATTTTCACCATTTAATGCAAGGACTCAGTCAACATGTTACTTATTTTCACCATTTAATGAATGGACCCATGTTATATAAGTAACATAAATCTTACTCTGGATGGAAAGATTGCCTGTCCCCAACTAACAAGTCCATTTAATGGATGGACCCAATTGAATATGTTACATACTTTCAGCATTTAATGCAGGACCCGCATAATATATTGCACGATAGGCAATATTATGATCGTGTATTAACAGATTCGCTCATGTCACAATCTCGCTAATTTATTTACAAAATCATTGCCGACATCTACACATGAGAAAATAGTTTATGGCATTGGAATGAGAAGAGTTAATACGAAGCAAGATTGATGGATCAGTTATGGAGCTGATATTCTTCATTTCAGGGGAAGCGATTATAATGTGTGTTGTACTCTTTTTCCCTTTTATCTGATTTTTATCTCATTGTATTTTTCCAGCTTAAGGTTTTTAACGAGGCAACATATACACAAAGATTGGATTTAAGTTATGTACTCTTTTTTCTTTCTGTCCGATTTTTCCCACTGGATTTTTCGGCTCAAGGTTTTTAATGAGGCATATTCATCCAATGTACAATTAAGATACGTCCAATGGGGAGTGTAATGAAGAAAAAAGTGTGGACGTATAAGGCGGCTGAAGAATTCAAAGTTTGCACAGTGCATGCATAGTATCCGAAAGCGACGTTTTGGTTGAAATAAATGTTTCTGCTGAAATTTCTAAAAGTGCACAGTACTTGCATAGTACTTTGATAATGACATGTAACCTATTATAAAGAGACGTCGATTGATTCATAATAAAACTACACATTTCTTTCTCTCATCTGATTCTTCTTCTTAAAAGCTTATTTTGCAGTATTAATTTCTTTTATTTACAACAATGATATGTTTCTTTTTGATTTATCATCTGATGAATACATTTCAAGACAAAATGTTGAACTATTTTCCCACATGTAATTAGAGTTGTCAAAACGGGCCGGCGGGGCGGGCCGGCCCATAGCCCGCCAAAACCCGCCATTTGGTGGGGCGGGGCTGGCTGGCCCACCAAGGTGGCGGGCTAGGAAAACCTTAACCCAACCCAAACTGTCTTGGGCCGCGGGCTAGGCGGGCCGGCCCACCATAAATTCAAATTTTCATTTTTTTTTTCAAAATTGACATTTTTATATTTCTTTTACATTTATTTTTCTGTCAATATTTTAATTTAACATTAAATCAAATACTTGATATTAAATTTATATGTTTAATGCACATATCAAATATATTTAACGAACGGAGAAAAAAACTAAAAGCTCATCGTGATGAAAAATTATAATTTGAAAGACCACATTGTTGTGTTGAAACATTTGTTTGATGGTATTTACAGTGGACCTAACTCTCTAGGCTCCAAGATGTAATTATAGAATAATGGCCCTAAAGCTTATCTACATAAATAACCAACAATAGCTTCAGAATATTTTAATGACAAATCCAAAGTTCAAAACTTAAAGCATGGCTAAGGGATTTTAGAATCTCCACAATTCCATGAGTACACGTTCTAGTGTGCCATTAACAATTGATTGGCCGTGTTTCTCTTAACTACATAATATTCTAATTTTTTTATATAAGAAAAACAGCAATCACGCCGGGCCCCGCGCCGCTGGTCAGTTGGCTGTCTCAACCCACGGCCCAAGCGGGCTAGCCCATTTAGGCCCGCCTCCTGGCGGGCCACTAAACTCTCAACCCACCCCCTTACCCTCGGCAGGGCGGGGCGGGCCAGCCCGACGGGCCCGACCCATTTTGACAGCTCTACATGTAATATCTCATACGTATGCAAGTGTATGTATGTTTGCATGCCCTTGACTACTAGCTTTAAATAGGACTGTTCATCTCCCTTGACCTTTGATCTTTGGAATCCACTTCCTGGGTTTTTTTTTTTTTGATAACTCAGTTTCGAAACTTACGCCTAACTATGTCTGAGGATTTTTTTTTTTTTTTTTTGGGGGGGGGGTAACTCGGCTTCGAAACTTACGCCTGAGAACAGTAACTCTGGCCCCTCATATCTGCCACCAGTTATGGTAGGGTGTGCTAAGGGTGGTTGCAATGGTACAACCCAAAAAGCAACTTGAAAATGTCACCTCACTGTCACGTCAAAAGTAAAAAACTCAATTCACCTATAAACTTATCTCCACAATCATAAACCCAAAAAAACAACTTTATAATGTCATACTATCAATTCACACATCATTATTCATCTATCTAATTTTTATTTATTATATTTAATTTTAATTTTTACTTACTAAAAACAAATAGAAATATGTTTGCCAGAATTTTGTTATATAATATATTTTATCTTATTATAATAAATATTAATGTAAGAGTATATATTAAATTGTTACTTTCATAAATAACTTATATATTTTTTATTATATAATATATTTTATCTTATTAATGATAAATATTAATTAACTTATTAGTATATATTTTTTTTTGAGTGAAACGTACGAGTATATATTAAATAGTGTCTTTCATAAACAATTTACATTCAATATTATATAATAAATTGTGGTTGATTTCTAAAAAAAAAATGGTTGATAACCCTTTTGTTGCTGCTATTGCACCCACGTGCTTCAAGCGTGCAGTCCACCATCCAATCAATAGCATGCGTATGCTCCACTCCCTCATTTCCTAAATTGCAGGTTTCTTTATTAAGTTGGGTTTGAAAAATCAAACCCAACTTTGTCTTTTCCAATTCAAAGTCACCCCACAATGGGAGTTAAATTATTAAGTTGGCTTAAACTCTTTTTGAGTTGGTTTTTGAGCTACCATTGCAGCCACCCTAATGTATAACCAGATCCTCTAAATAAAAGATATCCATATTTTAATCAAAAATCCAAGTACCTGCTTCAGTATGTTTACATCATCTCCCGTCAATGTAGAAGTTTATTACAATGACACTAGTAATCACATTTTACAACCCATCTCCACGCATTGAGACGATTTCTTCTTATTTTCCTCATTAAAACTCATGTTTCAAACTGGCTCACAGTTAACAGTTCCTATAATAAAAAAACATATAAGCTATCAAAGGCCATGCAGAATCGTACATAAGTGACTAAAATCAAGCTGCCACTACTTGCCAATAAATTAGACCAACTAGAAGGAATTTTATTGCTTAAATTGTAAGAAACACAAGTTTCTCAAATTAATTAAATTTATTGAGTATAATTTCTCTCCTAATATCCCACTGTGACGACACGGAATTTCTCTCCCAAAAATCTGAAACCACTAATAATGCGGACAAAATACACATACATATAATATATTATAAGGAAAAAGAAAAAAAAGAATAGCACGTAATGATTATTCTCTACATAACAAATTTTCTCTTCTTTTCCTGCCATTTCCTCGACAAAAGCCATCCCCCACTCATTCACTTGGTTGAATTTCCTCATTGCTCTTAGTTCTCCCCCGGAGCATATCTGAGAAACCACCCCTCATAATCCGTCGAAATCTCGTGTCCTCGACTGGTGGTGGTGGAATAGCTCTGGGGGTCTCGGTCACCTCTGACAGTGGACTTCCTGAATCTCCAATTTCCTTTTTCCCAAGTAACCCACTTTCACTGAAAAAACTGCTAACAGAAGATGCAAGCCCGAGATGAGCACCCATCACCTTACTAATAGCCTCGAATGTTCCACCTGATCTTTCCTTCAATATAATTTCTAGAGCTTCCTTGTGAGCTGGATCGAGTGCATCAGTGTCTTTCAGTAGATTTTGAATAGCAGGGAGGAGGAAATCCCTAACACTGGAAGCTGAAAGGTCTGCGCCAACAGATAATTGATTAATTTACCAATAAATTAAAATAGTTGGAATGGATACAAGCAATAAGATGCAGATACCAGAGTCGGGAAAACGAGCATCGAGATTCGTATAATAGATTGTCTTGTTCAATACTGATTTTCAGGAATACAAAACAAAAACTTAAAAGGGTAGACGAAAATATATATACATATTGCTGTCCCTGCCAGATATAGAAATGCATCTTGTGTGAAATATATTTCAGAACCATAAATGTTGGAGAATATCGGTCAAAAGTCTGAAATCAACAAAAGTTAGACTCTAGACAATACCAATAGACCTTTTATTCGTCATAATATTCCCATCTGCCTTCCGTACAGAATAGCAGCGAACATACTACAGGTGGCACTTCTCCAAGTCGAACTTTTTTAAACCCCTTGCAGGCTCAATGAAATTTCAATAGGTTGTGGAAAGGATATCAACTAGCTGGTTTTAAAAATGTTGTTAAAGTTGCCCACACTAATTGGACTTGAAGCTTCTGAATGCTATAGGATAGCAGTGGTTAGTGTATCAATTTAACAAGTTCTAGGACCACCTATACAGATCTACAGACGCAGCATGAAAATAACTTCAATTGAGCTGAAATCCTGGAAGATGCTACATAGAGAGACGATTTTTATTTGACATTTTCTGTCCATCATATGCCGCAGCACACAGTATATTGAACCATATAAAATTTTATGTTTTAGAAGCATGACATTACTAATATAAAATTTAAGCTTACAACAAACACGTAATTGCAAGCTATGTAATTCAAACTTAAAAACTGGAGCTTTCTTCAACATGATTCTCACAACTTTATCTCTGAGGGGTTGATACATGATATCATTTTGTTCTCAATATTGAATGATAGTATCAGAGTAAAAGTATGTTGAACCTTTACAATCTAATCCTTGCAACAGTCAATGAAAATGGATGGTGCATCATAATTTTGCCAGTGTGGTAACCCTTTCAGATTCATCTTCAGAAATGCAGAATGATCTAGAAAGTACAGCTTTGTATTGCCTCCAAAATCAGGAATATTCAAAGTTTCACACTAACATAAAATTCCCCTAAGAGCTCCCACTAATGCGTGCTCCATCGAGTCTAATGTTTAGGGAGGTCGCATTTTTCAGGTTTCGTGAGATGACTCGAGAGAAAAGACAGACTAAATATAATCTTGATTGAAAAACTAAGATCAGACAAGCTATTTTGTCTAAGAATTATAGAAGGTAGGATTTTTGTTTTCAGTGTATGTGGCCAATGCAAATATCATCAAGATTGAAGTTGATACTTAGCCATCACTTCCTTTAATATTATGATTTAGGTCTTTTAATATTATGATTTAGGTTGGAAACACCAAAGCAGCAAAATAAGGCATCAACATTAAAAATAAGGATGAGCTATAAGAGTATGCAGGCAAGTAGACATGCTGCACATACTTGACGCAAGTTAACCTGCAGAGAAATGGCATAACAAACTACCTACGTAAAATGGGAGTCTTGTGTTTTTCTGTTTTCTTTTGACATGAGCAATTTAACGTAGAGGTAAGAAAGTGATAAAGGAATCTTAAGAAGCGGACCTGTTGCATCAAGAGCACGAATTGATTCACAGAAGGCATTAGCTCTGTCTCTCCGGCGTGTTACATCAGTTGAAGGGGATGGTGATCCCGTGAACTGAAAAATCTTTGACAAGAGATGTACACAAAATTAAAGAAAACAGATGCACATTGTGCACTGCACTACAAAAGAAAGTGTATTTTCATTATTATTTAAAAGGAAAACAGAATCAGTATATCCAAGAGAAAAAGTATTCATCATTATTGAAAAGGAAAATAGACTTAATAGTTAATAAGCCCAAGAGAAAGTGATAAGGATATAATCTCGCAGCCTATCGGTTGTATGTGGCACAGCTACTGACAATGAACGAATCACAGCAATGGTAGCTTCATGTGATCCATCTTCAAGAAAAGTATCCATCTGAACGCGTATCTTGTCAACAATCTATGGAAAGAAACTTTGGTTAGTCAATTGCATCATCAAACTGACCATCACGTCAGCCTAAACATAATCTAAATGCCATTTTATACCATGTCATTCTTAAAATGTTGTGCTACAGAACCAAAAGCATCAATGCTTGCATATTTAACTTTCAGGTTTTGGTCAGAACCAAGAGTCACAAGAGCAGGTAAAACATGAGACGAGGCAACCTTTGCATCAATATATGGTACCTAGAGAAAAAGGAAGTATTATAAATCTGAGCAGAAAAAAACAATTAGGACGAAATGACATTCCTTTCAGAAATTAAATAATAAAAAAAGGCCTCACAATGACTTTCAGAAGATTGGCCGCACCAATTTTCAAATTTACATCAGTACTCGCAACCATTTCCCATAGGATGTTAAATATTATATTATGGTTTTCTTCGAAGGTACTGCACCTCAAAAAAATACGTAGTCAGCAAATAAAGAATACATAATGGCTCAATAATCTGATATGTTCTGCCAATACAAACCAAATAAAGCGAACAGAATTGATGATCTCATGATTTGCTGACTGACTATCCTGTCCAGAACTTTGAATCAGCAACTTCCTCAAGTACTCTATCAACTGTTCACGCTTGCTTGGATGTCCTAGTATGCCTGCCAGGAGAAGTGGTAGGACACACATTGTAGCAAGCCTCAGAGCCATTGCAGATTGAGGCCTCAAACCTGTATAGACAAAACACGTTACTCTTAAGATAAATGGCAGCGATTACTCATAAAAGAATAAATATGTAAAGAACCATTGCCTCTTTATAAGACAACAGGCAGTAAGTACTCGTAATTAAAGTATACAATTTTAAAGATCCATTGCCTCTAAGTTTTGACTGGGCTTTGAATGGGAAGAATTTTAAATCAGCATCATCTCCAACGGCCACTAAAAACACAGGCAGCGTGATGTGTGTCAAATACGGTTCCCCAAAACGTTCAGCCACTGCCAGCAAAAACTGCATTTGGTTGTGCAAAACTCTCAAATGTTTATCAAACAGAAAAGAAAGAAAAGCCACAGCCAAGAGCATTCATGGACATTCCATGAAAATCAAAGCAAGTAAAATACCCTCGTTATACGGTTTCTTATATTATCTTCCTTCTGAGGCAATAAAGAGGACAATTGAATCAAAGTGGGAAAGCATTCAATATGCAACCACTCAAAGGCAGGCCACTCCACATTTCCCCTGACAAATCAATGTTAGTCTGTAAGTTCTAAAGCCAACAATCAACATTCCACAACCATGAAACAGTTGTTTTATATAAAAGCCCATGGTGGAAGAGGACATTAGAGAAGACTAAGTAACAAGCTTACCCTGCATATTGTTGAAGCAAAGACAGAGTAGTAAACGATATCCCTGTAGTATCTGATTCTAAGGAAATTGGACAAGTCTCAACAGCTTTCTGGTGAACATATGAAAGAAGGTCAGCAAGCAGCCGCAACAGAACATCAACATTCCAACGTTCTCTTTCACCTAAAACATGAAGATGCGACTCAATGGAACCTTCAACCCCTGAAAGAGGTGGGCAGCGCTGCAAAACAACAATACCACCAGATAAGCATAATAAGCATGATGCCGACTAATGATAATAATTATGCAGAGTACAATACCTGAGCAGACCCCAAGATATGAGAGAGCAGAACTTGTAGAATATGATCCAACTTGTTCCCCCAATTTATTACAGCAGGAACTAAATCCTTGATGGTAGTTTCGACAACTATACCAGAGGGATCACAAACCAATTGAAACATCATCTCCTCAACCTATAAAAAAACAAGAGAAAGTATTGGAGAGAATCTTTTTATTATTTTTCTTTTTTCTATCTTTCTCTTGTAAGGCATCATATTATGACCACAGAAAATGCTCCATTCTCTAGATCACGGAGCTTACGTTGTAGGCAACTGTCAAGTCAGATATCTTCTCCATGATTGCCTCGAAGCATATTTAGTGAGGCTGACCTTGAAATATTTGTCCGTATTGGGGAAGAGCGCCAGCAACAAAGCCAGATTATGAGCAGAAGCCTCCCTGACCACTGTAGCAGAATCCTCAATAAGTTGTTGCACAATGGACAAGATAAGGGAATCTCGTATCTCCGGCCGCACAAATTCCGCAAGCTCACCGCATGATTGAGCAACGAGTAACCTACGCTCCTCGTACATGTGATTAATCTACAAGCAATAAAGTTAGCGTTCAGACTACATTTCATTTATTTTTGCTTCTTAAACCAAAGAAAGAAAGGTAATGCTAGAAATTTTTGGATGGTTCTCACTTGTTCCCAACACTGGGGTAGCAATTCTGTTTCTGTTCTTAACTCTCCTACATTCTTGGCAAGAGTAACACAGGCCTGAAATGATAAACAGATCCATGAGTGCAAAGTGTAAGACTTAGTAAACGGTGGTTGCTTCACTCAGAATCATACATCCATTATAATTCGTCTCTGCTGCTCATCTGGACGCTTTATTAGATTAAATAATGTGTGGGTCAAGGAATCTCGAGTCGCACAGTCTGGATGACGCTCGATTGCACACATAATCAGAGGAAGGAGCTCCTGCAAGGGATGACCTCCAATAAAATTCACGACAAGAAAGAAGTCAAGAAGTCCGTACGATGCTGTAGTTTTAAGTCCGAGTAAATAAATGAATATTTCAAAATAGATTCGCAAACCTCTCGATGGTTGATTAGAACATAAGGTACAATTTTCGGCAATGCATTTGAAAGTATCTCAATAGTTCCCAAACCCTGAAAAGTAAAAAATGAGTTCTGAATGTCAGCCTGATTTAAACTATTTTTTGTCAAACCATCAGATTAGCATGTTCAAGAGGAACGAGGATTTACCATCATTTCAGCATTTGATTCAGTAACAAGGTTCCCTGACTTTGTAACTAGACTTTCAGTTTCTGGGGAAAGTTGTCCATTGTCCTTGCAAAAACTTTCCCTCTTCCCTACAAACCCACTTTCACCTGAAGAAGTTAGTAACTCTTTTGGCACATTCTCAGATCTGCTAGTGGTATCATCAGAATGCAGTTCCCCCTTCAGCCCAGTATCTGCAGTTAATAAATCAGCCAATGAACCAAGTGGCGAAGATGCATTATCATTTACTTGTGGCTCTTCAACTTCGTCTACTTCTCCATGATTCCCTTCCTCTCTCTTCATTGACTCAATAGGGTCCGCATCCACAGACGTTTTGGCTTTTGACATCTCTACTTCATTCTGAAGAATATTTATAGTGCCATTCTGACTCTCTGGTAGTGGTTGCATGAGAGCGGAGCCTGTCGCCAAAACAAGTTTTCCAGTTCGAGCACCTTCAATATGCATTTTCAGTGAAGTTATTTCAGCTCTACAATCATTTAGTTCCTTTCTTTGGCTTTCCACAGTCTTCTTCAAATCATGGATCTGATAGACGTTCTTATTTATTATATCATGAATAAATAGAATGAAAAACAAACATAATAGAGATTCGATGGAGAGAATTACCAGATTTTCTTTGTCCTTGATATCTTTCTGAAGCGCCTCTAACGATCTGGTCAATGCCATGGCTTGTGCATCTGACATTTCTTTGCTTCTTAGCAAGGACTGTCTATCACTTTTTAGCCTGTCATTTTCTTTCAGCAATGATTCATTTTCTCGAAGCATTGCTATTTTCTCCTACAGCACAGGGAAAAACTACCAGCATCAGAGACTCAACACATTAAAATTAGGGATAATTATAAAAACTATCCCTGAGGTTTAGCCTTTAAAAAACCCAGTTACGTATCAAAATTACAAATACCCCCTTGACATTTGTTTCTATTTTACAAATTGCACCTTCAAGAGGTGGATACTTGCTATGTAAATACTAAATACAAACCTCAAGAGGATGTTGTATTTGTAATTTTGAAGAAAATTGGGGTTTTTCGTAATTAGGCTAAACCTCATGGGTAGTATTTGTAATTATCCCTTAAAATTATTGACATTGAAGAAGATATCATATATGGATGAATTCCATTCAAACAAAATGTTGACAAGCTAACGAAACCTCCATATATCAAACAGTTTCCTCAAAAATCTGGAAAGAAAAATGCTTCAGATATACATCAAATAAAAGTGTCACAGCTAGTGCTGATATTTCATCACCTTACTCAAAGGATCAAATCTAAATGACAATGGTGTCTTACAAATTTCAAACCCTTTCCACCTGCAATGTGGTTTTAAATCCAGTATATTGGCAATCCTTTAAAATGTAAATCATATCTTCTAAAAAAACCGATAATCCAGGATAATGAGAGTAACAGAGTAAATTCAATAAGATTTTTTTTTTTTTTTCCATTTGAGGTTTGACAATCTGGGATTGCAACTTATATTTCAGCATTAGAAGTTGGTAGCCAACTTCCATAAACACAATAATATGAGGTGACTACTGTAATGTGTTTATAAGCAATATGTTATTTTCTTTTCTTCCGGAATGTGAGAAAAGGGAGTCACAGACCAGTTAACAGGTAGACTTTAGCAGAAAACCAAGAAGCAAGGATGAACATCCGATATCTAATCATGGAACCTGAATACTAATTACATCAATTTAAATGGTTTATAGTCAATCTTTATTCAGGTTAAGCAACACATAAAAAATTCACTTCTCCATGAAATTTCAAGATGTACCTCAGCAGCCTCTGTAGTAGAAGAAAGATATTGGTAATAATAATGCCGCAATGCATCTGGTACAGAGGCAGACGAGTTTTGCCACACATCCAAATTCTGGTCAGTGACCTGTTAAGTAATTAGATTTTGATATCAGATATATATTTATACTCATGCGTAAGTGCAACAGCTAAATGACGAGGACATAAAAGACTATGTGCAAATGTTACATACTTTTTAAACCTTGTCTTTGTCTAAAACATTAACTAGGACATTTTGGTGTAGTCCTACTTGATCGTCTTAATGATCACAAGGAGAGTGGACCTAAGTAAGAAATTCTAAGACCTGCTTAAAATGAGAAGTTCCGCCAGACAACGAACTAAAAAGTATTATGTTATCTACTTTATGATATTAGAAATCATCATTTAGAAAAGAAAAAAATCCCAGTGAACTAGGACTCCATATTCTACTGAATCTCATACTTTATCACAAAAGTGAAGTTTCAGTTAGATATGTGCCTTTTAAGCTAATGCTTAATGATCAGAGGGTTAAAGCTAATAATCAAAATTACATTTGAGTTCATTTCCTAGCGAGAACGAGAACGTTTTTTCATTGCTCACTAACAACATGGACTAACCAGATCAAACATGGTTTTAGAATGCCATTTAGTATATTGTACACAACCTCCTGACCAGACTCTAGATAGGAGAGACTACAAAAGCACAGAACACCAATCATAAAAAATTAAGAGTCTTTGATTAAAAGTACCTCTTCATAAAATGTCATTGCAGTTAAACGGTATCCCGCTAATAGTAAATACTCCTTCACTGCGCAGTTGATATCCACTCTTTCATTGTCCTTCAAAGGACCCAAATCCAAGAAAGACACGTCCCTCTTTACCGGTTGAACAATTGGTCCATTATCTGTGGTACTATTAGCATTTGGCCCTGAAAATGCAACAAACATATAAATTCATGAGAAAACAGAAACAACGCCTACACTTAACACGAATAAGCACATATTAGATACAAAAAATATAGGTGTAAGAAAACCTAAAGAGTTAAGTCAACGTCACGTTGGTGAACTGGAATAAAGATGTAACAGGACTCTAGTCACTGCACCTAAAAAGAGGTATCATTTTCTTATGTGCATTAATGTAACATTAGGAACACTTGAAAATATGCTGAAAAGACAAAATAAATGCAGTTGGCGCAATTACCACTAGATTCATCCAAGTTGGTCTCAGTTTTCTTCAGCAACTCCTCCTTGAGGTTAAGAATGTCTTCTTGAGCTATACGAAGCTCATATTCACGGACAGCCAATTTTTCTTCCATTGATTCCTTTTCTTCAAATAGACTCTGGGGGTCTGCCACTGTTCCAAATAAACAATAGATGCAAAGGAAATAAATTGACAAGCCCCATGAGTAAATCTCTGATAAAATATGAAATCCAAACTCTTTATGCCAAGTTAACAAAGAACAAAATTACAGATGAAGAACAGTTTCAGCATTGAGTTTATAGTATCAATCAACTGCATTAATTTTTCAGATGTGAAATGAAGACAATGGGATGCAAGCTGCTAATTGCATCCTCTATTATTAATAAAATGTTTTGTTTAAGTAAAGTAATTACTGTAGTATTGTTCACAAACTGCTGTAGCATTACTTTCATAAATTACGTTGGCAGTCATTTTGTGATGTCTTTTTGTCTTCAACTATTTAATAATCCTGTCTCAAAGCTAAAAATTATCAAAGGCCAAGATTTATCTTATACTGATGTTTACAAACTGAAAAGTCATTGCACCCTTAAGAAAAAGACGTTATCAGAAATTCTATTCGAATTTTGTTCTCCTTTCTATGATTGGCTATTAAGGATACTTCCTGGAAAATTACAGCAATAATAAAATGGGTTTCGATTTCCTTTGTATGTTCTCGATGGGAAATTTGGCAACCCAAGCCATAATTTTGTGTGTTTGTGATACATTTAAATAAAACAAGGATAAGAACCACATGCACACTGCCGAATCACTCCCCACGATTTCATAAAATATGGCTGTCTTAAAGTTGGGTGTTTTTTAACCCTCACACTACGATCTGTCCCATTCATCATTTGAAAATGCTTCCCCTACGTATGATGATATGTTCATTCAGTTTTGCTATACATATTTCTAATTCCGTAGTCTGCAAGGAATAAAAGCTCTGCATATATATAAACATGCAGTATAAATGCGGTCAGAGATCAATTCTAACACAAAAAATCAACAGCGCTATATTATATAATCAAAATGCATTGCCGGCATATTCACGACCAGATCAGAAAATGATAAATGCTCATTAGGCAACAGGACCTGCGGAAAATATGCCCTCCACATTTGTGTCATTAGAAGGATAACAAAATTTATAAATACCTATAGTACAGTTGCCTATTAGGCTTCACACTTTATGTGAAACTTCCTTCGAGGTTGAGCCAGACTACATAGAGAGGTTATCGAACAATAAATGAGACTACCTCATTTATCACTTCTAACTACTTATTGGAGAATCCGTTTACAGATATTTAAAAATGGAAAGACAAGTCCTTAACAAGTAAACTTGAAACTGCTGTAAGTTATTCATTATTAACTAAAGTAATATAAAAAAAAATCATATTATCACTTTATTTTTTAAGCATTCCATCAGCTCCTTAAAGTTGTGATTGCAACTGGTGAACTAGCTTAAAGCTCGAACTGTCTGTGGAAAGTTTTAGTACAACACGAGTAAATCAAATATGTACATTTTCAATATTCTACGAAATGGAATTATTAGTTTGCTTCTCATCCCCTATATTATTTATTGTGAGACTTGGATATCTCATTTTTCAGAGCATTGACATTAATTTATCCTGCATAAACTGCAATCATTAGTCATAAAATGATCCTGGCTAACAACAGAATTTATTAAGATACAAAATCACAATTTTTCTAATTGCAATTTGCATGTTATGTAGGATGTTGTCCCGAGAATTATACAGCTAATAAAGAAAAGATCAACACTACAGTACACTAAATTAATTAGACAGCATCAAACAGTTATGTTTCAACTTCTTAGACTAATTACAAGTGACGAAATTTGACAAATTGGCGAAGGACGCCTCAATGCTAAGGAGTAAATCAAAAAATCTAAATCAAATAACTTAAAACAGCGTACATTATAATTATAAAAAAATAAAAGGAAAAAAGAAGTCCGAATTAATCCAGAAGCTGATAGCACCGCCACCTGTAATACAATTTCACTAAGTAGAAAAATGCACGCACAAAAAATTGATTAAACAGCCGCACCGACACAAGTAGCTGCGTGTGTGTGTGTTATATTTATACGCATGCATAGAGCGAACCTCGAATAGAGTTGAAGCGGGAGATCTGATCGGGAGGAAACTGAGTCGGATCGGAGAAGAATTGTTTGAGGCGAATAGCCTGATCGTCGCGGCCGTCATCAAGGAGCTCATGGAGAAGCTCGAACGCCGACAACAAGTAATTCTCTTCGAGCAAGAAATTCACCACGCAATTGCAGAGTGACGATCTCTCCACGTCCATTTCGAATTCTCGACCTCAATTCCAACGCCGCTTATCGCTGTGGGGAATCACGCCATATTTTTTTGGTGTTGAGCTCTCGGTGAGATCTGTGAGCGTGGAAATTTGGTCAGGGGAGAGTTTCAGAACTATTTCTCTATTATTATTTTGTTGTAAATTGGGGAAGGTGTTGAGGATTTATATGAAACAGGAGGGGACGGGGTACCGGGTAGGAGTGATCAGATACTACGCGAAATGTTGGGGTAGTGGGGGTTCGTTTCGTCGTGGATTTAAGACGATTTCATGTGCAAACTGTCCGTACAACTTTTGGAGTCACCCAATTTTGATGGTCAACGTTTTAAAAAAGGATGAACCTCATCCGCGGAGGGTTCACGCTGCTTCGCTTCTGTAGCCTTGAACGTAAAAAGCGCGGGTTATCGCCAACTAGTCGGGGTTTGGTACATCGGTTTAAAATTGAGTCATCACACAAGAAATTTCCTCCATCCTGTAAATCGTTACCAGAGGGTTCAAACAACCACACTGTGAGTGCCAGCAAGCAGACATCACGTCACCCAAGTCCTTTACCAATTGAGCTATGCCCCGGGGGCGATGGTCAACGTTTTAAGATTCTAAGCTCTAAGGTGATTCGCGAAACAGGTTACCCCTTCCTCACATTAGGAATTTTGTTATATAAAATTTTAAATTTTAAATGTTCTAGATTTTTATTTTGAAAATGAACTGTTAAATTATTCCCGTTTTAATATTTTATTTATCTTATTTTAAATATGTATTTATGTAATATTAGTTTTTAAATAGAGCTTTCCAATTTTTTTATTGGTTAATAATTTTATATTATTTAATTTTTTTAAATTGTAAAGAAAATCTACCCAATATTTTTAAATTCGGACCTTGATGCTACTCAAAATTGACAGATCACTCTAAATCAACGATGGTCCATCTCCTTCTCTCGGGTTGAACTTACCTGCAACACCAACAAACATTAGACGGACCCTGGGGTTGTCCCATTGAGCCCCTCTGACGCTTAAGTCAGTACCACAAATAGGAAAATATTAGAACAAAAAACAGTAATTAATAGTAATTAATCTGAACGTACTTACAAATAATGAGGAGGGGCCTCTTTTATACATGTGTTAATAGGCCGCAGGGTCCTTGTAAGATAAAGTGGGTCGCTTGGGCAGTTATGGGTCGCATAGGCCAGTATGGGTCGTTTAAGCCAGTCTGGGCCGTGTAGGCCGGAGAATCATATTTGCGGCCCAATAATTAGTAATATTGGGTAATTAATAAATGAAATAAATAAATAATGGCGATAATTATGAAAGGACAATTTTATCCCTCAATAGACCATAAGTTGAACCGGACAATCAATTGATTCACTAGGTTACTAGTTCCATCGGTTGAACCATTGCAAAAAAAAAAAAAAACAGTAGAATCTAATATATATATAGGGATTGGATCAAATGAGATCATATTCCTGGGATAAGACAGTGTGGACTAATTCTGTCCATTTATTTAATTTTTTTCAAAGGCTGAGATTTAATTGATTTGTAAGCATTTTTTTATTTTATTTTGAATAAGGGTAGATTAGTGATTTGCCATATAACTGATTCTCTAATTCACGGTTCCCACATGTTTTTGTTTGACAATTTTAATATGCAGTACGTATATGTTAAACATGCAGTATAATAGTGTTAAATATGCAGTAAATATATGTTAAATATACAGTATAATAATGAGCGTGATTCTCTCTCTCTATATAACTGATTCCTTAATTCACGGTCCCCACGTGTTTTAATTTGACAATTTTAATATGCAGTACATATATGTTAAATATACAGTATAATAATGAGTGTGATTCTCTCTCTCTATAACCGATTCCTTAATTCACGGCCCCCACATATTAATGAGCGTGATTATCTCTCTCTCTATAATTCTTTAATTCACGATCCCCACATGTTTTTGTTTGACAATTTTAATATGCAGTACATATATATTAAACATGCAGTATTATAGTGTTAAATATGCAGTAAATATATGTTAAATATACAGTATAATAATGAGCGTGATTCTCTCTCTATAACTAATTCCTTAATTCACGGTCCCCACATGTTTTTGTTTGACAATTTTAATATGCAGTACATATATGTTAAACATACAATATAATAGTGTTAAATATGCAGTATAATCATCGCTGAGCATATGCACGAATCATATACACCATATTTATATAATACATACATTATAACAGCTCTGACTATGCAGTATATATATGCTAAATATACAGTGTAAAGAGAATTTCCATTTTTCTGGAAAGAGGGTCGTGATTTTCTCTCTCTCTCTATAACTGAATTCTTAATTCACGGTAGCAGCATGTGATTATCTCTCTCTCTCCATAACTGATTCCATATTGGACGGTCCCCACATGTTTTGATAGACAATTTTACCTTTATTGGGGATTTAATTAATTGGTTAATGTATTATTATCCTATATTAATCCTAGCATTTGATGTATATAGGGGATGGTTGAGATCAGTCCACACTGTCTCACCATAAAATGTGGTCTCATTGGATCCTCTCTCTCTCTCTCTCTATATATATATATATATATATATATATATATATATATAACAATATAACATATAAGTTAAAAAAATAGTTACAACATAAATTTGACAGTATCAATAGAGCAAATTGCTCAATATACCCACTTTGGATAGGACAAAGACTTTTCTAACATGTGAGATAAAAAACTATATTTTCTACTCACTTTTATAGTTCTTTAACCCAAATACCCCTGACACTTGAATGCAAAGCCAAAAAGTAGGTGGGTCATATTTCTCTCTTTACATTTTCTTTATTTTTTCTCTCTTTACTCTACTCCCATCTACACAAAATAAAAACAAGAATACCGATAAAAAAAAAATAGCAACAAGAATTTTGGGTTATCTCTTCTACACAAAATTGTATATACGATGTATCACGTTATATGAATGAATTTAATTATAACTAACAGAAACTGATAAAAAAATTAAAGACATGTAAAAAATATACTTAAAGCAATTTTTTAGCAACAAATATGCCATGATAAGCCAAGTTATACTAGTATATAACATGGCACGATATGCCACGTTATACTAGTATATAATGTGGCACGATATGCCACGTTATGCCACGTTATACTAGTATATAATAAGGGTGGGCAATCGGGATCGGGTAGTCGGGTCCCTACCCAACCCGGTCGGGTATTACCCGAGCGGGTCGGGTATTTTCTTAGAAAAATCGTGTGGCGGGTACCTACTACCCGATTAATGAAAAATCGGGTCGGTTAGCGGGTAGTGAAAAACTACCCCGAATAACCCGATCGGGTACCCAACTTCCATTAAGAAAAAAAAAGCTGAAATAGAATAAACACATTTCCTCTTACCTAGGCTGTCTATTTCATTTTCACTCCATCTTCTTCACGCAGAGATAAGGGCGCACTCACGCACACCAGGCATGCACCAACATTTGAAGTTTAGAGAAATCAATCAATTGTGATTTGTGAGTTGGCAATGGAATATTGTTTAAATATTTTCTTGAACTAATGAAACTTTTTTTTTCTTCTTTTGACTGTTGGGTTAGTTTAAAATGATAATTCTCCTTTCAACTATTGTGTTGGATTTGGTAGGAGATTTGGGTGTCCATTTTGAGTCTTTTCCTACTCCTCGTCTGTTCGAGAAAATTCTTGAAGTAAAAGAATAAAGTCACAAAAGTTGAGCAGATGATAAGGTTGTCTCTACGCATCATCAGTGAAAAATTGAACAGTGCAACTTTTGACTGGAAGGATTTCACTGTAACATTTCCACAAAAAATGTTTCACTTTCCCTTTAAACCTCCAACTACGATTCCTAGTGCAAAGGTTAAATTGATGATCCTCACTACCCTCAGCCACATTTATACCGCAGACATTGTCTTTCATAAGCACCCCATACAGCATTTAACAGACATCTCTCCTTTCTTATCAAAATGCCACCATAGTTTATCTTTTTTTTCCATTCTCAATCCCACCAATATTCAGAATAGAATTAGAATCTACCTCAGAGAAGGTAGCTCTAACAAGGTCCTCATTCCAGTAACAGTTATCTTTGTCAATAAATTCATGCACCCACACAGGACCATTAATTTTAAAGGTACTCCCCTCAGGCTTGAAGTTAGTAGCCGAAGGGATCCAAGGAGATTTCCATATATTAATAGATTTACCATTACCCACTTGAAATCTCAACCCTTTTTCCAAAGTATCTCTAGATTTCATCCAGCTATTCCACATCCAAGAGTCACCATATTTAGAAACAACCTCAAAGAAATTTCCTTTTGCAAAATACCCTGCCGATTTAATGAGATATGAGAAAACCTCAGAGACAATGAATAAGAGAAAGGGAGAGATAGGATCCCCCTGCCTTAAACCCCTCCCTGGAAGCACATACCCACTAGCAACCCCATTAATCATAAATGAAAAAGAGGAAGAAGTGACACAAGACATATTCCATTTCACAAATAAGTGGGCAAAGCCCATTTTAATCATCACAACTCTCAGCACTTTCCACTCAACTTTATCATATGCCTTTGCCATGTCCAATTTAATAGCCATAAAGCATTTTTTACATGATCTATCTCTACTAACGAAATGCATAGCTTCTTGAGCAATTATAACATTATCATGAATCATTCTTTCAGGAATAAATGCAGCTTGGTTCGTGCAAATGCATAAATCAAGACAACTTTTAAGCCTATTAGCTAAAATTTTAGAAATCACTTTATACGCAATATTACACAAGCTAATAGGACGAAATTGGGACATGGATTCAAAATTAATTTCTTAGGGATCAGATTAACAAGTGTGCGGTTCATGTTCTTAAGAACTCTACCAGAATCAAAGAAATTGCATACGGCCTGACAAAGATCAAATTTGATAATATCCCAAAAGTATTGAAAGAAGAGAGGGGACATACCATTAGGGCCAGGTGCTTTGTTTGGATGCATATCAAAAAAGACATTTCTGATTTCAGGCTCTTCAACCTTGGCAATACACTTGCCATTAATCTCTTCAGAAATTGTGTGAGGTATTTTCCCAATGATATCATCCTGATCAACAGACCCTTCAGAGGCAAACAAATCCTTATAGAAACCCACAACAACTTTTTCAATGTTCTCCTGAGTATCAGCAACTGAATGATCTTTCCTAACCAATCTGGAAATGCAATTATTTTTCCTTCTTTGCAGAGTAAGGGCATGAAAAAATTTAGTATTTTTATCACCCTCCTTAAGCCACTGAATTCTAGCTTTCTGCTTCCAAAATTGCTCCTCTTGCAAGTACTCAACATCCAAATCACTTTTCAGCTTATGCCACACATTCCAATCTCTGTCACCCTCTTTTTTCCTTTCATTGTCCATCTCCTGGTTGAGATGCTTCAATCTAGCACTACTAAGGTTTCTAAAATTTCTGCTCCATTTCAAGAGTTGGATTCTACACTCAGTAATTTTAGATTGGACCTTGAATATAGGAACCCCAACCATATCCAGATTCCAGCTTTTCTGGATAACTTCATTGATCCCCTCTTTATTAATCCACCTTTTATCAAAAAGTAATATCTTTTTAAAGGATTTCTTAATAGGAGAGCAATCAAGACAAATCATGCAGTGATCAGAAGCACTTCTAAAATTCACCTGAGTAGATGCATTTGGAAATTTGGTGAGCCACCCCAGAGAACCAAAGAACCTATCCAGTTTTTCCTCAACAAAACCCTCACACTCTCTATTATTTTCCCATGTTAGCTCATTACCAGGAAGTGAGATCTCCTTCATCCCCATACATCCAATGAAGGCTTTAAAATTATCAAAGCTGGATTGAGTCCTTTTCCTACCTCCTTTTTTTTCCTCATTACCACATATATCATTGGAATCACCTCCCATAATCCAAGAATTTTCCCATTTTGGGCTGGCCTTCAAGAGAAAATCCCACTCCTCAAGTCTCTCCTTGGCTTGAGAGCTACAATACACAAAGATCATCCACCAACTATATTTATCCCTATCCAGCTGCACTTCCACTTCCAGACTGAAAAAACTTGGTATAATATTTAGAACATTTACATCCTGATTCCAGCATAAAAAGAGGCCTCAAGTTTTCCCTTGAGGTTCCACAAAAAACCAATTCTGATCAACTCTCAGCTTTCTAGCCACCGTTTTAACAAAACCCATTTTCTTTTTAGTTTCACATAAAAAAAAAACATCTCCGGGTGGTGGAGTCTCCAAGACTCCTTAACTTGGAAAACTGTTGAGGGCCCTCCTATACCTCTACAGTTCCACACATTGACCTCCATTGGTCAATTTGGGGACAATTATGGTCGGCTACCTCCACCTCAATATCCTCCTGATTATCAGTTTTACTATTTTTACCCGGTTTTGTTGTAGATGATTCTGCATATTCAGTGATCCTTACAATTTTATTCTCACTTGCCTTCCTTTTTTTTTTTTTTTTACCACTGTGAATCTTATCACCCTCTTCCATCTTACAGCTATTATGGCCATTGTCAGGAATGTATTTCATTCTAGCCCATGTTTTTCTTTTCTTTTGTTTGAATATTAGATACATCAGACATAGGGGTTATGTGTTGGCTTTCCTTGACCACTATGTCAAAGATATTCTGCTCCATCCCAATCACATTCTCCTTACCTTCCTTAATAACTATTCCATTGGACCCATTCGGCTTTTTCCTTATTTCCTTGTTAATCAACACAGGGTTCCCCACAAGTATTGAATTTTTTCCAACAGAACATTCTGCAGAGGTGAATTGATTTGCCTTCTAGACTCTCTTTCCAGCTTAGAGGGACTAGACTCCAGGACTTCCATTGTTTCTATACTTGGAGAAATAGATGCCTCTGGGGGTCGACCTTTGATGATCATCTCTTTTCTCATTCTCAACAGATTGCCTAATTACTAGGGCCCCATGGGAAATAGATGTGGGAGCTGGAGGATCTTGGTTCGGCTCCTTGAAAAAGTTATGCTTACCAATGGGGAAGTATCATCGGCCTTAATCCATTCTCCATATTGCCCTTCACACAAACTCCCACTGTTTATATCCCTCTTCCTCACTTCACAACTCCTGTTTAAGTGCCCGATGCAACCACAATAGAAGCACATATTAAGCAATTTTTCGTATTTGAAGTCAATCCAAACCATGTTCTCTCCTAGTCTAACAGAAGTCCCTCTAGGAAGGGCCCCTCCAATGTCAATGGTAACCAAAGCTTTCAAGTGGATACCATTTAAGCTTTCTTTATCCGATATACTGACATCTTTAACCTTAAAGAACATTTTCCCACTTTTAACCCAACCTCATAACATAACCAATTAGAAGAGATGTTCCACATTTGCACTCACAAGTATAACTGATTGAGGACCTGGCTATCCACAGATAACCCATTTTCCCACTCTTTCAAAATGAGATATTGGTTATCAAAAATCTATTGCTTCCCTTCTAACACTCTTTTTTTCATCCAAAATATTGAAAACAAATTGAAAGAAGTTGAGCCTAACTCTTTCATAGTAAATTGTCCCACTATCAGTCAAATCAAAGAGAGAGTCTTCTTCAAACCCCCGAAATTAACTCTTTTCAAGCATATAATTTTCCCAAATAAACTCTTACCACACACTTCTTCACTGGACATAATATCCTTTTCCTCTAAACATATACCATTTTTCTCCTTTTCAGAAAGTTTAAACTGACTAAGCTTGAGAACCATCTCTTCCGCCATGGGAGAAAACCTCACACAACCTCATAGATCAGCCCGCTATGCCAAGAATACAGAGCCTGAGAAGAAGAAAAAAAGAACAAACCTGGAGCAGGGGAAAAGGACAAGAAACAAGACGGACAAAGGACAGAGAAAAACAAAGGAAGAATAGCAAAAAGAAATAAATGAAACAGTAACCTCGGAAAGTCAAATATGAACAATATGAGAATCTAAAACACAGTTAATAAACACATTCTAGGTAATAAATGCATTAATGGCAATTAATTTTTCCATGCAATGACAACAAATAAAAACCTGAAACCACACCCCACTCACAAAAGCAAGAAAGAATTTGAAAGTTTGAAAAGGAAGAAGAAAGAACTTTCGCCCCTAAAAGAGGATACACAACTCCCAAGAGAGAGAAAAATCCTCCCAAGAGAGAGAAAAAAACATCTGCCAATTTTCTTCTGCATAGATCTAGACTGTCTCATTTATCATTGTTGTTGGATGCTGAAAATATTTACTTCTCTTTCATCTTTTTTTGGTGAATTGAAAAAAAATGTTGAACCGGGTCAACAGGTGGCCCGATTCTTCAATGGTTTTCTTTCCACCATGTTGATTACGGAATTGGACTGGTGTCATGGTTTGTTTCCGATTCCAACTCTGACCAGTCCTTTGGTCTGGGTTTCAAAATAATGATCTAACCCGAACAAAAAGGATTTGGGGCATGGCAGGTCATGGGATTTAATCGACCACCCCCAACTTACCACGTCATTTTGTCTTCACTAATTTATATATAATTAAAAAACTAACCCTTTCTTTTAGGAAATACCTTCCAAAACTAGAGATGACAAAATACCCCGAACCAGACTGAGGAACCTGTTCCCGCCCCGAACCCAATGGGGAATCTCCATCCCATTTGTCAATGGGGTGGGGATGGGTTTAGGTCACCTCGCCCCGCCCCTTTTCGGCTTTATATATATAATATTAAGTATATTTCATATTGTGTGTGTATATATATATATATATTATATGAAAATATTATTTTCTAAAAAATTATCATCTAATATTCATATTTTTATATATTTGATCATAACTTCTAAATGTGTTAACAATATAACACACAAATTTAACAACATATGTATATGTTTTGTTAAAATATATAAATTGAGAATTAAAAATACTATTTATTTAAATTATAAAAATACAAATAGGGATACACGCTCCCGCCCCGCCTCCAATTCGCCCTGCCCCGATCATGCTACGATCATTAGTGGGGCGCGTACGGAAATGCCAAAAGCTGCCCCAACCCGCTCCGTTGTTACTCCTATCCAAAATAAAATTATGAGATCGCTCAAAACGAACAATTTATCTCTCATGTCAAATTTTTTAATTGAGAAAAAAAAAAAAAGATACAGGGTCTTCATGTGCCTATGCTCCATTTGCTCAAATATTTTGATCTTCTCTAAATCACAACTTTTTATCAAGTGGAAAACGCCTCAACCTCGTGATTTATTTTTTTTAACAACAATTTTACTACATTCAAACAATAATATTTTGGTAACGTGGTCCCACACCACATCAATTTGGCGCATCTCTCGATAAATCAATTTTAATGTAAATAGTAAATACAGTGTCCATATTTCGTTATCCAAACAAGAGAAATTTTTCGTTCAAAAAAAAAAAGAAAAAGAAAAAAAACATGAGAAAATCTCAATTTCATTTTCATCCCCTTTTACTAAGAAAAATGTATGTAGCCAATGTATGCTATAATATTTGTATTTATGTATTTTCATTAAATAATATACATATACAAGATTAATTAACTCCTCTCAACTATACAATATATCTCATTTATCATCCTAAATCGATAAATGTAATACTTATCCCCTAAGCTAAATGTGTAGATTAAATCATCCTTATATAAATGCGTATTTATATAGTTTCCAATGCAACTTGAACCTTTTACTTGCTAAATTTGATTTTTAATAAGCATACTCATTAATTGTACAATGGTAAAAGTAAACTCAGGCAAAACTACGCAAATGAGTATAAAATATACACTAAAATACTAGGTATATATTATTTTGAAAATTGATTAATTTGATTTATTACATATTTAATCAAGTTGAATTTTGGAATACTTTGAAATAAAAAGGAATGACTATACATACTTAAAAAAAAAGGGAATGACTATACTTTCGTTGACTTAAATATAAACTAGTTTTTTGCCCATGCGATGCATGGAATATGTCTGTTAAGCCTCTATTTTGTATTGTTACATGTACATTTTTCTAATAGTTCAATGAATTGTATCTCTTGCATCATCCTAGCGGGAACCATCCTCGATAGTAACCGAACAGAATGGGTCAGACAATCCCGGTTAATTCAGGGATGTGAGGTGGGATAAGGAATCTCTGCTTCTTTAGAATCATGAATGGAATAGGGACGTTATTTATATGCCCGTCCTCCTTCCTATTCCGATTAGATAAAACGGGAATTCTCTGTTCTCATCCATATTCCCCAAATATGTATATTATATAATAATAATAATATTAAATATATTTATAATTTTATTAATTCTAAAAATTAAACCTAAGAATATTTTTATTTTTTATTCTTTATTTCACAAATCATGGATTTATGTTATTTATGTTTTAAAAGAATAGTGATTGTAAAAAGTTTAAAATTCCAAAAAATAATTAAAATATAAAGATAACGAATTTGATTATAAATCATACGATTAAACAATAAAAATAAATTATTATATACCATGAGAAAATCTCTTTAAACACGAAATATTTTGTTGTGTGAACATAAATTGTATCTATTTATGAAACATGTTTATCTATGAGAAGTAAAAGTTTGAAAAACGTTTTAACTGCCCAATATTGAATCGTATTTACTACCCTAGTCCTGAATATTTAATAAATTATATTTTAAGTAAAATTAACAACAAAATCATTTCAAATTATAATATTTTTTGGGGTTTAGAAAACTGATCAATTATCAATATTATTAAATAAATTAAACAAAACCATGCTTTATATTTAGCAACGCAATTTTAAGGGAAAACGAAATATTTCAAAAAAAACAAAAATTATTTTATCTTTATATATACACATATATTAAAAAATTATCAAACATACAAACTCATATCTAATTCCAGATGTACAACTTTAAAACTGGAGTATCAAAATACTTTGATAAATATAAAAATTGATTTCAATCAACATGAAATTATGTAATTATATAAAAAGTAATTTTCTATATATAAACACTATTATGAGTATAATTTCATATTAAATAAATCTTAATTTTTTTCTTACATAAATATATATAGTGTTATGCATAGATACATGTGTTTGATAAATGGTTTTATCATGATTTTGATGATTTTGTTTTTATACCAAAACAATATTTTTAAAGGTTGTCCAAATACTCCTAAATGATTTAAAATGGTTTTAATATTTTCCGGAGTATTTCTTCAAGTTTATTTTCGATATAAATTGGACAACACTTTTGATGATTTTGTGTTAATCTGTTTTTACACCAAAACAATGTTTATAAAATATTGTCCTAATACTCCCGATCGATCTAAAATATTTTTACTATTTTTCGGAGTATTTCTTGAAGTTTATTTTCGATATAAAATTGGACAACACTTTTGTTTTGAGGCCAATCGGTCGCCCTATAGGGCATCCGTACTGAAAGTTGTGAAAAAGCAGTGAATAAGCTATTTCTTTGAAAAAAAAAGTTCAGTTGGCCAGTCAACAGGGTGGTAGACCGGTATAGTCGGCCCGTCGCTGAGGCGTCGGCCGGTGGGCGTCGTCGGTCGAGGGGTGTCGCCGTGCACAGGAGCAATTTACAAACAGAACTTCTGGACTCGTTTTTGGGTTTTGCTCGGCCATTTGGGCATAGGGTCGGCCGGTCGGACCCCGTCGGCCGTGCGCCCCTGTGTAAATGTGTATTCTCATTTTCAAACGTCTATTTGTCTTGCGACCGTCGCCCTCAAGTTTAATGACAAAATTCGACCGTTGTCAGCGTGACGACTTTTCCCTAAATTGTGGGATTGATTTCTAACAGGTATAATCTTGATTTTGATTGCAATTGTTTTGTAGATATCAGATTCCAAGATGAGCCTATCAAGTATCAATCATCTCCTATAAATAGAGGAAGATTTGAAGCACAAAAAAAAGAGAGAACAACACAACACAACAAGATATACTCAAGCAAACACTTGGTCTTCTATTGTCATTATTCTTGTTGTAATTTGCCTAGCTTTTCACTTTCACATCTTGAGGTCTAGGCTTATTTCTTGATTACACTTGCACTCATAATTGTAATATTCATTATCGAGTTGTAATCTTGATTTTGGGTTATCATTCAACACAAGATATCCTTGTGAGTGTTCTTGTGGTAAGAACACACTTGGATGATCTAGGTGATAGGTGCAAGAAGATTGTGGTGATCTTCTTATTGAGGTGTTGAAGAATTTGGTATTCTTCAAGGTTAAAGATTGTGGTAATCTTCACAAGGTGCCGTTGGAGATTGTGGTAATCTTCAAGAGAGATTGTGGTAATCTCAAAGGTGGTGTTGAAGAAGATTGTGGTGCTCTTCAAGGTGTTGTTGTAAGTTGGTGTTGTATTAATTTTGGTAATTAATAAAATCTTTTTCTTTTTGAAATCCATCCGGATATCTTTGGGGTGGTAGAGGATTAGGCCCTAGGTGGGTTGAACCTCTATAAATCGACGTGTGTTGTTTACATTCCGCACCTTTATTATTGTCTTTGAGCATTCGATTCGAAAAAGAGGGTAAAATCGAAAAGATGGAGATAATCTATTCACCCCCCTTCTAGATTATCGTAGCCGCTTGGACTTACAAGTGGTATCAAAGCCAAACTCTTTGGCAAGCTCGTTTCACATCGCGAGTGAAGAGGAACGATCGTCGGCTATGAACGAAGCTCACCTTTCCGGCACCTCCACCACTAAGCCACCTCGGTTTGATTCCAAAAATTTTATATTTTGGAAAGAAAGAATGGAATGTTATTTATAAGGTTGCGGGTTTGATATTTGGAACACCGTCATAAATGGAAAATCCATTCCGATGATATACACACCACACACCTCCAAAGGCCTCAAAGAGCTAAATGATGAAGAGAAGAAAATCATCTCCTTAAACGATAAAGCTCTCAATATTTTGTATTGTTCATTTACTAATTTGGAATATGAACATATTGTAGGAATTCGATCGGCACATGAAGTATGGCAAAAATTAGAAGCCATCTATGGAGTATTTGCAAATGAAAGGAGTCAAACAAAAGCATCTACTTCTCAAAGGGATACAAGTTCAAATCTAAGGAACAAGCCTCTTACAACTACCAACTATGAAGAAGTTGAACATTGTCTTATGGGCATCGAAGAAGAAAACGAGGTATGTCTTAAACCCTCTACTTCCTATGATATTGTTATTCAATGATTATAGTGATTTGCAAAATGATTTTGATGATCTTCAAAATGAATTCCAAAATTTACCTGTTAAGTACAAAAATTTGAAAAAGGAATTCAATGTTTTGAAAAATGAAAAGGATAGTTTATTTACTTCCTATGAATCACTATCATGTGCTCACACCACCACACTTGACAAGGTTAGAAACCTTGAAAAACAAAATAGTACTCTTGTTGAGGATATTAATTGCATGAAAAATGATTTATCAAAATCCAACATGAGTACCAATAAATTGCCCAATGTTGTGAATGTTTATGATTGTGATAATTTGAAGAGTAAACTTGATCATAAGTTTAATGTTGTCAATCATATGAAAAAGAATCAAGTCTCTAAGCATGTTGGTCATTATACTTCTAGAGGACCCAAGCACTTGAGGGTACCACAAAATAATGTTGTATTAGGTACCCGGCGAAATAATAATCGGAGAAAATTCATACCGCCAAGAAGACATCAAATGACCGATTCATTTGATCAAAGGAGAAAACATTTTCATCAAAGCCAATTTCCAAGAACATAATCAAAAATGGGAAGAACACAATCCTTGGAAATGGCAAAGACATCATCAACAAGATGATTTTCAAAGAAGAAGAGACTATCAACAATGGGAAGGACAAAATCTTGGAAATGGAGTAATCAAAGAAGCCATCATCAACAAAGTGACTTCTCAAGGGGAAGATATCATCAACAATGGGAACGACACAACCCATGGAAATGGCGTAATTGGTAACCCGTATCTCCCTATTTAAATATGCATTTTATTTTGTTATTATTCATGCTTTTACTTGTGTCTTAATTGCAAAATGAGTTTCCAAGTTTTTATTTTTTAATTAAGGTCTTCAATATATATTTGTGCTTTTAAAATATTTCTGAAAAAGAAGACCTTATATGATGTTTTTAAAACTCTTGTGCATTTTTGTAGACTAAAGTGTGTTATCATCTCTTATGGATTTTTATGGCATGAGCTTACTTGTGATATCTCTTAGCCTACACTTTTATCATTATGATTTGTGCTAGACTTGTTTTAAGAATTGTGTAGGATTTACATATTTTCACAAATGACCATTTACGTCATTATTTGTCAAGAAATGCATAAATTATCGAGGTACGTTTACTTGTGTTATTCTTACTCTTATAGAACTCGATATATGTATTGACATATGCCTATGCGCTTGTTTTTCATAGTATTTCATACAAGTGCCATTAAGAGGATTTTTAGATTTTTTGAAAGGCACTATTTGATATTTGATTGCACATATTTACTTTGTCAACTCTTGTTCAAATGATTCTTGTAAATGAGGTCTCAACTATGTGCTCTTTTATTGTCAAATTTCAAAATAGACCTTATGTAGCTTTCTTAAGCTTATTTGAACTTGAATAATTTATTAGACTCTTGATGATGCATAGTATGTGGTGCTTAAAACAGTGTATCTATTATTCGATATTATTATGCTCGTGTGCAAAATATCTTGTTAAGATTTTGCAGAAATTTGTGATATTTCGCAACAAGTTTGATGAACAAGACAAGGTTAGTAGCTCAATGATATTATCAAGAATAAGGTAATGATTTTGATGTAATATTTGCACTCATAGCACATTTAGAAGTTATTTGCACTTTACTTGCCCATTCTTGTTTTGAGAAAATTTCAAGCTTTACCAAATTGATGTTAAATCCAATTTTCTAAACGGTTCTATTCAAATAGAAGTCTATCGAAGTTTAAAATTTTTTTGGCCAAATGATTTTTATAAATGGCCTTATACGGTTGATACAAGTACCCCGAATATGGTTTGATGGACTTAGCTATTTTTGCAAAATTATTTTACAAAAGGTAAAGTTGATACTACACTTCTTGTTTTGAAAAAGGGCAAGGTTATTTACTTGTGCAATTTTATGTTGATAATATTTGTGGTGCTACTAATAAATATTTGTCCAAGATATTTTTTCAAGTCAATGCAAGGTGAACCTAAGATGATCATGATGAGGGAAGCTCAAATTTGATCATTGGAATTCAAGTTCAACAATGCCAAGAAGGTGATTATATTCCACACTCAAAAGAAGAAGTGAGGCATTGAAGAAGAAAGAACCATTTCAACCTATATGGCCACAAATGTGAAAATTGACAAAGGTTGAGGTAGGCATGTTGATTGACAAACGAATTCGAGGTATGTTCATTCGTTTATTACTCCTTAGACTCGACATTCTATATGCCTTATGTCTATATGCTCGACTTAAAACAATCCCAATGAATCTCATTAAAGTGCCGTTAAAAGAAATTTTCAAATATTTGAAAGGCACTTCTTCTTATGACTTGTATATCCATAGCTTTAAAACGTTCTTAGTTTTCGGGATAACAAGTCCGGTATTTATTATACGGTTTTCCGTATTCAAAATATAGTTCGTCATAACCGAACTAAACATATTGAGATTCGATATCTTTTTGGGATTGCATGTTTTAACAAAAACTTGAGATGTGTTTAATTCTGTCTCAAGGATAACTCGCGGACTCTTTAATCGTTTTAATTATACGAAAGTATTTTAATCCATTTCGAGCGTGATTATGACATAATGTATATCGAATAAAGTCTACGTTTGCATTTTGCACGTTTCTAAAACTTAGGGGCGAAAAATCGGATTTTTGGTTGAAAATTCGGATTTTATTAAAACTAGCAAGACAGTGAGCTGATGAGGTTGAGGACAACCGGTCGCCCTTAAGCTAATTTTTGGATAAAAACCGTTCTGTCCAATGCCTTAGTCATTTTACATCATTTTTGCCATTTTTCGTCCCCTTCATCAATTTCACACACATTTCACTTCAAATGTGTTTTATTGCATACATTCCATATCTTGGATGTTTTTAGGCTCGATTATCATCATCATTGCTCGTCTTTACCGATTTAATGGTAAGAATTCTACTTCTTTATCTCAATTGGGTTGAACCCTTGAGAACTTGGTTTAAATGTCTATTTCTTCATGAAACTTATATATGTTTGTGATGAGGCTATTGATTGTTGATGAATGATATGTATCAAATTGCTTTTGGTGATGAAAAACTTGGCTTGATTACATTTACAAGGGCTATATATATCTTCTTCAATTTTTGACGCCCGCCAAGTGTTCGATAAAATGTCTCAATGAAAAATTCATCACCTACATGATTCTCTCGATTTCAAAAGTCTCATATATTTATAGAGATCATGTTTTTGCAAATCAAATGATTTTTCATAAGCTTCTACAAGTCGTATGATCGACTTTTCCCTTCCATTTGGCCTATAAGCTTCATTGTTCAAATAGCTCGATACATCGGTTTAGTTGCGCACTTTGATATGATTATATGATGTTTTTATCGTGCTAACATTCTTTTTGATGATTCCAAAGGGGGAGAAACATGTTATAAGCTCATTAGCTCATAAAAGCTAAGTTAAGCTAAACAATAGAAGATATAAGCTATGGCTTCCTAAAGTCATAAGTTGTGCATTATACTTAGTCCAATTGTTGTATGATGGACTTATACACTTGTCTAATGATGTTTTTTGTTGACGGGGAGCTTGCAAGCTCTTGTACTTAGGACCAATATGTAAAAGCTAAGCTTTTAGCTTGTGGATGATTGCTTTTACATTACTCTTGTTGTGCATATTGATAGGGGGAGCTTTTGCTATATATGTTTAATATCTCTACTCCCATCCTTGTGATTATATTGCGTGGAATGTTGTCGCTCACAACGGAAAGTTCCTTTTTACCGGTAAAAATGTTTTGTTTTCAAAATCGACCTCGTTAAATTGTTTTGGTTTGTAATCATCAAAAAGGGGGAGATTGTTTGATAAATGGTCTTATCATGATTTTGATGATTTTATTTTTATACCAAAACAATGTTTTCAAAGGTTGTCCAAACACTCCTAAATAATTTAAAATGGTTTTAATATTTTCCGGAGTATTTATTCAAGTTTATTTTCGATATAAATTGGACAACACTTTTGATGATTTTATGTTAATGTGTTTTTACACCAAAACAATGTTTCTAAAATATTGTCCTAATACTCCCGATCGGTCTAAAATATTTTTACTATTTTTCGAAGTATTTTTTGAAGTTTATTTTCGATATAAAATTGGACAACACTTTTGTTTTGAGGCCAATCGGTCGCCCTATAGGGCATCCCGTACTGAAAGTTGTGAAAAAAGCAGTGAATAAGCTATTTCTTTGAAAAAGGTTGGTTGACCGGTCAATAGGGTGGTAGAGGTATGGTCGGCCGGTCGGCCAGGGCATCGAGACGACCGGTCGGACCGGGGTGTCGCCGGTGCACAGGGAGCAATTTCAAAGAACTTCTGGACTCGTTTTTGGGTTTTGCTCGACGGTGGGCATAGGGTCGATTGGTCGGACCCCGTCGGCCAGTCGCCTGTGTAAATGTGTATTCTCATTTTCAAACGTCTATTTGTCTTGTGACGGTCCGCCCTCAAGTTTGACAAAATTCGACCGTTGTGCGTGACGATGACTTTTCCCTAAATTGTGGGATTGATTTCTAACAGCTATAATCTTGATTTTAATTGCAATTTTTTGTAGATATCGATTCCAAGAGGAGCCTATCAAGTATCAATCATCTCCTATAAATAGAGGAAGATTTGAAGCATAAAAAAAAAGAACAACACAACACAACAAGATATACTCAAGCAAACACTTGGTCTTCTATTGTCATTATTCTTGTTGTAATTTGCCTAGCTTTTCACTTTCACATCTTGAGGTCTAGGCTTATTTCTTGATTACACTTGCACTCATAATTGTAATATTCATTATAGAGTTGTAATCTTGATTTTGGGTTATCATTCAACACAAGATATCCTTGTGAGTGTTCTTGTGGTAAGAACACACTTGGATGATCTAGGTGATAGGTGCAAGAAGATTGTGGTGATTTTCTTATTGAGGTGTTGAAGAATTTGATATTCTTCAAGGTTGAAGATTGTGGTAATCTCCACAAGGTGCCGTTGGAGATTGTGGTAATCTTCAAGAGAGATTGTGGTAATCTCAAAGGTGGTGTTGAAGAAGATTGTGGTGCTCTTCAAGGTGTTGTTGTAAGTTGGTGTTGTATTAATTTTGGTAATTAATAAAATCTTTTTCCTTTTTGAAATCCATCCCGAATATACTGGGGTGGTAGAGGATTAGGCCCTAGGTGGGTTGAACCTCTATAAATCGACGTGTGTTGTTTACATTCCGCACCTTTATTATTGTCTTTGAGCATTCGATTCGAAAAAGAGGGTAAAATCAAAAAGATGGAGATAATCTATTCACCCCCTCTAGATTATCGTAGCCGCTTGGACTTACAACATGTGATATATAAAATTTGGATACATATTTTGAGATATTTTCTTCAGTTAAATTTTTTAATTGAATTTAATAAATTTAAATATAATTCCAAATAATTATTAAGAAATGGGCTAAGCCCAAATAACAACTATATATAGAGATCACAAATAGCAAAAAAAAAAAAAAAATACATGAATATACAAATTAATGTCTAATAGCTCAAATGCATAACTTTTAAAGCCAATTACAACAAAATGAATAGTATATATTTTTTATATATTTGTCTTTATTATGTTTTTGTTATTATATTTTATATATGTAATATGGATGTCAAACTGAAGGTAATAAAAATTTAATTAATTTGGTATATTATACATAAAAACGGATCAAAAATAAAAAAGTTATTAATTTTTTTAAAAAATAAAAACATAGATATAATAATTAATGCAGTAAACACTCATATTTGGAAAGCTAATTTTAAATAATTTTATTTTTTTATATTATTTTAAAAATTGATTATTTAAGAAAGTTGACTACCAAAAATAATGAAATATCAAATATTTATCACTTTTTTTTATTTTTACACATCTTTTTTACTATTTATAGTAACTACAAAAAGGCGGAATTTTTTTTCCATATTATTTCCAGAAGCGGCTGTTATTATATGTACTAGTTTTTGCCCGTGCAATGCACGGGGTATATGTCTGTGTTGAGAAATTATTTTGTAGATTTTGATGAATGCCATGTAAAACTTAGAATAGGAAGTTGGCACCCCATTTTTGTTGTAAATTGCATTGTAACAAATAAAGGTGGTCCCGGTGAGTTAAGTCACTTTGCCCAAACATGCAAGAAGACAATGGAGACTAGTAGGAAGACTCATTTGCTAGGCAATTTGAGTTTGGCAAAAAAGAAGAGAAGACGGGAACTCGATGAAGGTGCGGTGATATGCGGTGAGTGAAGTATCGATCAAGTCAACTCAAGATAGCCAAGTCTCAAGTTGAAGTGATGAAGAGTCATCCGATGATTGGAAGGCGACTCGAAGTCACCTGGGAAGGAAAGGAAATGCGGTCAAGTCGAGATAATCGAAAGAGATCGTTGCACGTAAATCAAGAGAATTACTTAAACAAGTAATATTTCCATACTATCTTTCTTAAAGTGATGATCCCGAAGCGTGCAAAAGGAATAAACCAATGGGAAGCACTTTGCACTGTGTCGAGATCTCACGAAAAAGTGAAGGATCATGTATACGAGGAAATGTCAATTCAAGAAGCGCAACAAGACAAGCCAAGCGACCACAAGTGACTTTCAAAAACAAGTCTATCTCTTCAACGGGCAAATTTTTGAAAGACCACTATAAAAGGCTGAGGAGCTTATTTGAGAAAAGATTACCTTGACCATCTGAGATTTGAATACAAGCAAGAAAGAAACATTTGTAACCTGAAATATTCTCAAGTTATTGAACGCTCAATCCTCAAGCCTACATTACGAAGGAAATCAATCCTACACTCACCTGTGAAGGAAAGACGACTTCAATCAGTTGAAGAGGAAACATTTAAAGAATTAAGGGGTCTACATTCCACGAAGGATTGTAGGAAGGTTCAAGCTCGAACCAGGCTTAAGTTATTTGGAGGGCTTCGTGATCAAATCCAAGGAACTTGAGCAAGTGGGCTGTAGTAGCAAGGCAACTGCCCTGTGAAGAAGGCCGAGTCGTATGAGAAGCCAATTTGTGTGACCAAGGCATCTCGGACCGAGTCCCAAAGGATCAAGTCGGTTGTGTGATCAAGACTTGCATGTACGGGACTGTTAACCACTCGTATATTGATCAATACTTAGTGGATTCCTCCGGGAGTTGGAGAAGAGAGGAGTAGAAGAATTACCCCATCTTGAACCTCTATAAAAACTTATTGTGTTATTTACATTTCAAAGACTTTAATTTCGCATATTACACTTATATATCTGTGATAAATTTGCAATCCAATTGATAATCAACAAAGTGCTAAAACCAAGTATTGAAACAAACTTAAACTAAAATCAAGGGTGTTAAGTCTTCCATTTGAAAACATATCACGGTCAAGTTAAGTCTTTAGTCAAAGCGGTGAGTTATTCTATCAACGGCTCGATCAGTGCATTGAGTGACTAACTCATTGATTAACTAACTTAGCATTTGTCCATCAATGACTTAGTTGTGTAGTATTAACTCTGAATATTTAAAAGGACTAAATTTGAAAAGTTGGTAAGGTTTATTCAACCCTCCCTTCTAAACCTTACACTCACACCCCTTGGGACCTACAGTCTGTGAGGCCTCTATTTTGTATTGTTACATGTACATTTTTCTAATAGTTCAATGAATTATATCTTTTGAATCATTCCCGCGAGGAACTATCCCCGTTGGTAACCGAATAGAATGAGTCGGACAATCCCTGGTTAATTCGGGGATGTGAGCTAGGATGAGGAATCTCTGCTTTTTTAGAATCGGGAATGGAACAGGACATTATTTATATACCCGTCCACCTTCCTATTCCAATTAGATAAAACGAGAATTCTCTGTTCTCATTCATATTCCTCGAATATGTAAATTATATATTTATAATTTATTATTGTATTAATTCTAAAAATTAAACCTAAGAGTATATCTTCATTTTTATTTGTTCTTATTCTTTATTGCACAAATCTATGGATTTATGTTATTTATTTTTTAAAAGAATAGCAATTGTAAAAAGTTTAAAATTTCAAACAATAATTAAAATATAAAAATAACTAATTTGATTATAAATCATACGATTAAATAATAAAAATAAATTATTATATACTATAAGAAAATCTCTTTAAATACGAAATATTTTGTTGTGTGAATATAAGTTGTATCTATTTATGGAACATGTTTATCTATGAGAAAGTAAAAGTTTGAAAAACGTTTTAACTGCCCAATGTTGAATCTTATTTACTACCCTAATTCTGAATATTTAATAAATTGTATTTTCAATAAAGTTAAAAATAATATCATTTCAAATTATAATATTTTTTGGGGTTTAGAAAACTGATCAATTATCAAAATTGTTAAAGCAATTAAATAAAAACCATGCTTTATATTTAACAACATAATTTTAAGGGAAAATAAAATATTTCAAAAAAAAACAAAAAATATTTTATCTTTATATATACACATATATTAAAAATTTATTAAACACAGAAACTCATATCTAATTCCAGATGTACAACTTTAAAACTGGAGTATCAAAATATGTTGATAAATATAAAAAATAATTTCAATCAACATGAAAAGTACGTTATTATATAAACGTAATTTTCTATATATAAAATACTATTATGAGTATAATTTCATATTAAATAAATCGTAATTTTCTTCTTACATAAATATATATAGTGTTATGCACAGATACATGTGATAATAAAAGTTTGATACATATTTTGAGATATTTTCTTTAGTTAAATTTTTTAATTAAATTTAGTTAATTTAAATATAATTCCAAATAATTATTAAGAAATGGCTAAGCACAAATAACAACTACATATAGAGATCACAAAAACCAAAATAAATACATGAATATACAAATTGATGTCCAATAGCTCAAATGCATAACTTTTAAAGCCCATTACAAATTACAAAATGATGAGTATATATTTTGTATATATTTTTCTTTATTATATTTTTGTTATTTTACTTTATATATGTATTATGGATGTCAAACTGAAGGTCATAAAAATTGATTAATTTGATATATTATACGTAAAAAATGGATCAAAAATTAAAATGTTATTAAATATTTTTTTTTAAAAAAACATAAATATAATAATTAATGCAGTACACATACAGATTTGGAAAGCTAATTTTAAATAATTCTATTTTTTATATTATTTTAAAAAATAATTATTTAAAGAAAGTTGACTACCAAAAATAATAAAATACCAAATATATATATTTATCACTTTTTTATTTTTACACATATCTTTTTAATTTTTATAGTAACTACAAAAAGGCGGGAAAAATAACCATACTATTTTAAGAAGCGACTGTTATTATATATATATAAAGAGAGATATAGATATATTCATTTTTTACAATTAATAAGTTTACATTTACTCGTTTTATTCAAAAGAACCAATATTCTTTATTCTAGTAAAGAAAGTTTGTGAAGTTAAACTTAGAAAGAGTGTAAAGTGCACAAAATATATTGTAAACTAGTATATAAATACAAAAGGTGTCACGCCCCAAACGTGACGCGACAACGATCAATTACTTAAACAGAAATAAATCAATAGTCGAAACCAAGATACAAAACTCCAAGTGAAATAGAGTCTAATGCAGCGGAATTAAAATAACCACGAGTACAAATTACAACTTAAGATGCAGCGTCCGGGCAAGATCAGAATACAACCCAAAAGATCATCTTAATTAACTTACAGTCCAAACAGAAATAAAATGAAGGAGTCCAACAACAAATAAAAGTAAAAGGAAATGTCGCTCCACACCACTGATAGGGATTCATTCTGTAGGTTCGGTGTCTTCATCGTACTCTTCATCTAAAGGTTAGAAAACGAGGGAGGGAATGAGACGAGAAATCTCGGTGGATGGGGTGATCGTGTGTAAGTGTGGCGATATAATTAGTGAATGCGAGAAACTTAGTTGTATGAAAACGCATGAGAGATGATGCATGATTTCACACACAGTCCACAAGCGTCGTGATAAATATATTAAGTAATATACTTATACAATTTAAGAAAACAGTTCATGGTCAAGCAAGCGGGCACTATGGTGCAAGCAAGCGTGAGGATTGCGTGCACGGATTTGTAGCGCCAATCCTATGCAAGACAAGTAGCGATTTGCGTGCGGTTTGTAGCGCCAACCAAGCGGGTCCGATTAACTCCGGAATCGTGTGGATCGGCGATTCCTTCGTTCTTCCTTGTAACTCCCGAGCAAGATGGTCAAGACTGTCACCTTATCGCTCCATAGGCAAAGACAAAATCCACGAGTGGAGCTAGCAAGGCTCTGATTTGTCATAATCATGATTATACCTCAAGTACTACGACCCGCTTCCCTTGGACAAACTCCGTCCCTCGGTTGCGGGATTAGGAAGATGGGGCGGAAGAGTGGAATAGCGATCGAGCTGCTGGTTCCATCCCCGACGTATCCATTCGATCGTGAGCTCGACACACCAAGTTGACTCAGCGGGAAGGTAAACACGAGTTCATGTAGTCAACAGCAATGAGTATTATTGATCGGGGAAGCGAGTTCATGAAAAGTTTTGAAAAATTTGCGTAAGGTAATTATGGCGTTGGTGGAGTTATTGGATGAAGATGATTATCGGGAGGATAGGCAATCTTCGATATCTTGAATGATTAAGTGGAACATAAGTCCCGTTATAGATTCAAATCGCAAGACGAGGAAGTCGCCCGCGATCGGGTATTAATCGGTCAAGGCGATCCGATAAGTCAAGGGATTTTTGAGAAATTAAAATATTTTAATTAAATATTAAAGTAAGAGAGTCCAGGGCTGTTTCTTTAAAAGAAAATAATTTGAGTTAGGTCCTTATAAAAATAAAATTTACAATTAGCCCCGTTTTGTCAAAACCAATACTTTTGGGGTTAAAAGTTAAATACATAAATGTCCCGACCTTGAAAAATTATGAGGTCAGTTCCTAAATTCTCTAAATTGTTCAGAGATTCAGGTTTTTAAAGTTTTGAGGTCGAGTTTTTATAGAATTCTCACATTGGCCCCAAAATTGTTAAAATTGTCATTTCGGGCCCTAAGTTTAAAATAATCGGAACTCACAAACCGGAAGGGCTTCTAATGTGATTCCAGTTGAAAAATGTCACTAAGGTTAGTGGGATATTGGGGCAAAAACAGTTTTAAAATGTCATAAGTATAGGTCCCTCAACTTTTAAAAATATCATTTTTGTCCCATTTTGAAATAATTGCCTTTAAGGCTTTTAGGGGTCCAATTGTTATGAAATTTAAACCTTGGGTCCAAAATATAATTATGTTATGGGTAAATTAGTATTTCCAGGTACATGGGCTGTATAAGTCCTGGAAATTTCATTTGGGTCCTCAATTTTAATCTTTTACAATTTGGTCCCTCAAGTTTTATAAATTACTTTCCAAGCTCTAAACACTTGGATTTTTGGAATACACTTAAAATATGTTATTTCCAGTCCCTTAAGAGTTAAAAATTCAATTTTTAAATTTAGGGTCTGGTACAGTTTCGAAATTTGCAAAATAGCCCTTAAACTTCTCAAATTTTACAATCTAGTCCTTGGGCTTTTAAGGGTTGATTATATTTATCTAAAAACTCTTAAAACTTTATTAAAATGTCAAAACATCATTTTTGAACCTGAGTACAGTCCCAAAAATCGAAATTTGCAGAGAGGTCCCTTAACTTTTATTTTCTTGCACTTAAGTCCACCAACTTTCCATTTTTGCATTTTAAGTCCAAAAATCGAAATTTAATCAATTATGCTCGACTTGTCCAGGTTATAGGCCATACAAAACATAGATTTCAAGAGTCATAAACATACATATCCATCTCATACAAGAATTTATCAAATATGACAATAAAGTGTACATGTATGTCCTAATTTTCGGTAAATCCCATTTTGAGCAACACTTGAGAAATTTTTCAACTTGATACAAGAAATAGCATGCAATATATAATATTTATCTCAAATGCTCAATAACAAAATACTACATGCATTTTTATGAATTAAAACACCTAGAAGTTGAAAGGATTTTTCCACCCACCTTGTTTGTTCGGTTGATGGTGTAAAGTGGTGTCACAAGACCTTGAGGATTTTAATCCTCACTTAAGGCAACCCCTAAGTCCAATAATACAAGGAGTTTTGAGTTAGAAAAATGAAGATTTGAACCAAGGAGGAAAAAAGAGAAAGAATAGGCCAAAGGTACCACACTTACCTTGTGTAGTTGAAAGTTGTAGTCAAAAATTGATGGTCTCTTAAGAACTTGATCACCACTTAAACAAAGCTCCAAGGTCAGCCCTAATCACCTCAAAATGATAATTTTGGTGTTAAAATTCGAGATTAATAGGGGGAGAAGAAGAAGGTACCAAAATCCCATTTCTTACCTTATTGTCCAAATTCTTCAAATTTCTTCAAGTCTAGAAGTCCTCTTGAGGTGATGGTGAGACTCTTAGTATCTTCCAAGTCTTCTATGTAAACCTCAAAAATAAAAATCCAAACTTACATTAGTAAGTGAGAGGAGATAGCTAGATGATACCAAGACAAGAAGAGGAACAAAATTTCATACCTTGTGTAGTGAGGTGTTCGAATTTTTTGTGATGGAGTAGAAGAAAAGTTCTTGAATTTTTACTAAGTGTTTAAGAGAAGAGAAGAAAATTGTAGAGAGAGGTAGGAGGATTTTTAGAGAGATGGAGGGGAAGTTGGCAAATTAGAGTTGGGTGTTGGTGAAATGAACAAGAAATTTTTGTTCACCAAGGCCAAATCGTGGCCGATCCCATAGTGAAGGGTGGGGGACAAATTTTTGTTTTGTTCTATGTCTTGCAAATGGTAGTAAGCATGAGGGACAAAGACTTTGGTCAAGGTGTAGTCTTGCATGGGAGGATGCAATTGCAAGGATAGAGAGGAATGTTGGCATGGGGTGTTGGGAAGCCTCCAACATGTTGGATGATTTAATAATAAAGAATTGGTGTATAAGATATTGTGTATAAGATTTGAATTAATGGTTTAAAAATACACAAGATGAATACACAAGGTGTACATGTACAAGAGTTGGGAGATATTTCTACACCAAAATTCACCTCATGACCGTCCACCTAAGGGTATTAGTGGTATTTGCCATATTTTGTTTTATGTCCCAAAATTGATGATAATAGGTGAATAATATCAATCTCCAAAGTAATTAGTGATTTCCTTGATCACTTATAAGTCTCATGATCACTTAATCTAAATCGAATTCTTAATTCTATAAGGTATAAATCTCTAAAATAAATAGTCTCCAAAAATTCTAAGGTGACTAATGAGATACACAAATAACATAAATGATGATCAATCAAGTGATCATAAATGCGAATTAAAATTAATAAATGATTATGATCACAAGAAGTAAATAAGGAAATTTAAAGACGAAATATAGTTATCATTAATATTTACCCGTCAAAGCGACGCGGTAGAATTGTCAAATAGTACAAAGACGATACGTGATATAAGTACATGTTCGAATAAAAATCGAGGGCTTCACAAAAGGCATAAGCAATTTTGCCAAATATCAATTCAGGAAATATGAGAGCGATGAAACATGTGTACAATGCAGTTAATCCTTCTTTATATGTTGTTTTTGCACAAATATTTTTATGAATAATTATATAATGTGTGTGTATAAATATATATATATATATATATATATATATATATATATATATAGGGAGGGGATCCTGTGAGACCACCCTCTAGGTAAGTCCATAAGACCAAATCCACACCATTAAAAACATAAATCAACGGTCAGGATCTAAATGAATCTATACAACTTTACATAAGAAACTATACATAGGAGGGGGTAAAATAGTAATCTGTCGAAATAAAATTGGTAACCGAATGCTAAAAATTAGGGACGTGATCTTGAATTGATCACGTCCCATAATCAGTGGAAATCCACCCACGTCAACCCTTCTTCTTCACCACGACATTCTCTACCACCATTGACATCAAACTCTTAAATCTCGAAAATTATACAATATACATTTGCAGACGGGAAAAAACATACAATATATTTCGTTAATTGTCGAGGTTGTCATCAATTAGAGCAAAGGGATTGTACAATGGCAGAAGATCTTCCCTCCAACGCGATTGGTGAATGTTTCCAAGGTAATTTCTTACGATATACTTGAAAAAAAAATTAGGAGAAATCACTGAAACAACACTGAACGCATAATCGAACCAATTGTATGTTTTTGTTGGTAATTTGTATGTTTAATATACAACAGATGTATATTTAGTGTACAAACATTGTATACATATTTTACAGGTTTTCAAATTTTGGAATTGTCTGTGCATTGTATATTTCTTGTTAGTTTGTATATGTAGTGAACAATGCTAGTATATTTAGTATATAAATCTTGTGTTTGAATATTTATTTCTTAAATATTTACAACTAGTTTGGAGATTGCATATATGTTGTCAACTGTTTTACGTGTATATTTAACATATTTAACTTGTATACATAGTCATGAGTGTTGTATACTTATAATATAAACTTGTATATATTGTTATATTAGTTTCCCTAATTCCATTTAGTTAGATTGGATATAAATTCCTCTCAAAAAAAAAAAATTGTATGGTGGTGTATATGAACATAGTTACTAATAATAATAATATGTATGTATATGGTTGCATATTGTATAAATAATAAATCCATTTTGTTTTTATAATGCTCTGTCTTGTTTAATGTAAAACATCACAGAACCAACAAACGATTTCAATGGACGTCGCTGACTCGAAATCTCACCAGGCTCAACTAAATATTGGATACCGTGAGGTAGAACAAGAAAAGATTCCACGAGTGGGCATGTATTTCGCTACATTGGAAACCGGTATAAAATTTTACAAAGCGTATGGAACAATTAGCGGATTTGACATCAGAAGGAGCACGACAAAGCGGTTCAAGAATGAAGTAATTCGTCTGCATTATGTTCTTCGCAATAGAGAAGGCTTCAAACACACAAAAAACAACATACCAATTGTATGTTTTTGTTGGTGATTTGTATGTTTAGTATACATATCTTGTATATTCAGTGTACAAACATAGTATACATAGTTTACATTTTTTCATATTGGGAATTGTCTATAGATTGTATATTTCTTGTTAGTTTGTATATGTAGTGTAGAATGTTAGTATATTTAGTATATAGGTCTTGTATTTGTAGATTTATTTCTTGAATTATTTACAACTAGTCTGGAGATTGCATATTTGTTCGCAACTGTTTTGCGTGTTTATTTATCATATTTAACTTGTATACAATAGTCATAAGTGTTGTATATTTATAATATAAACTTGCATGTATTTTTATATTAGTTTCCCTAATTCCACTTTGTTCAAATGAATATAAATTCGTCATTATTTAATTGTATGGTGGTGTATATGAACGTAATTACTAAAAATAATAATGTGTATGAATATGGTTGCATATTGTATACATAATACATCCATTTGGTTTTTATAATGCCCTGTCTTCTTTGATGTCAAAAATTACAGAACCAGCAAACAATCTCAATGAACGTCAACGGCTCGAAATCTCGCCGGGCTCAACTAAATATTGGATACCAGAGGTAGAACAAGAAAAGATTCCACGAGTGGGCATGCATTTCGCTACATTGGAAACCGGTGTAAAATTTTACAAAGAGTATGGAGCAAGTGGATTTGACATCAGAAGGAGCACGACAAAGCGGTTCAAGAACGAAGCAATTCGTTTGCATTATCTTCTTCGCTTGACATTTTATTAACCACGACTCCTGCAATGCAAAAAAAATACACAATCCAGCTATCAAAAACTTTATGCAGTGAAATTGTTTACATTCCACTTAACATTGTATATTTAACTTATCATATCTGTATACTTAGTATTTGGACCAATCTCCACATAAAAAAAAATCATATTCATATATCAAAACTTTATGCAACTTGCTGTTTAAATTCCACTTAAATATTGTATATTTAACATAACTTATTTGTATACTTGGTATCACCAAAACCCTCACAATAAAAAAAAACAAGATTCATATCTCAAAACTTTATATAGCTTCTTGTTTACATTCCATTTAATCTTGTATATTTAATATAACAATCTGTATAAATAATAAACACCACAAACCACACATAAAAAAGGCACGATTCATATATCTGAAAATTATACAATTTTCTGTTTACATTTCACTAAAATGATGTATATTTAACACGACAACTATGTATACTTAGTACACAACATCCGTACACATGTCGATACAAAAAAAAAAAACCTCGAGCCACAAAATTTACGGACGTTGGAACCCCGCCCTACGACTTCTCCATTTTAATCGAGCACCTTAAACCACCACAACTTGGTCGCGGCAAAGAACCAACGTGAATGTGGAGAGGTCAGTAAAATAACCGAGAAAAAAAAAAAAATCTTTAGAACAAAAAACGGGGCCAAAACCGCACTATCCTACTCCCTCCTTCAAAATCGAACAACTCGACCACCGGAATCGTTGGTAGAGACGATAATGAAGGAATTAAAAAAATTGAGAGCGACACTAACTGAGGGGAGATGACCGATTGGAATTTTGGGGAAAATTGAAAATAGGGTTTATTTGCAATATAGAACACGTTCAAGAAGGAGGGATAAACCAAAAGGGGTCAGATTTTTCAAAAGACACGATTGGCACCTAATTGGGTTTTTTGCTCCTAAAAATTGGGTAGCTGATAAAAGGAAAGATTGTGTTTTCCTAAAAACAAGCAAAAACGTGTATTATATTAAAACTGGTTAAATGTAAAAATACAATACTACCCTTATTATCCAAAAATAACAAAAAGTAATCTACACCATTAAAGGATTTAAATCAAGGGCCTATATGAGGTTTTATGGACTAACCTAAAGGGATTAGTCTCATTTGAACCAATCCTTATATATATATATATATATATATATAAATCAAACCAAGGTATTCAATACTCGACTCGAAATCAATTGCTAAAGACTCGTTTGAGCTCGGTTCGTGAACATAACGAACAAAGCTTGAACACATCTTTTTTTCTCGATAAAATAGAAAGCTAGGATCGAGCTCGGCCCGATTAGTAAAAAAATGAATAAAACATGTGTAAAAATATCAAAATACTCGAGTTCAGTTCGTGTTCAACTTGACTAAATCTTGTTCGAGCTTGATTCGATTAATCTCCAAATAAATTCAAACACAATTTTTGAAGTTCGAATTTTATTCAAACAAGTTTGAACATTACTATATTCGGCTCGACTCAATTCATTTACACTCCAATTCATTTACAAGTTCGAATTTTATTCAAACAAGTGACAGACGCACATTAACACTTGTGGGGGAACGTGTTTGATAAATGGTTTTATCATGATTTTGATGATTTTATTTTTATACCAAAAAAATGGTTTTAAAGGTTGTCCAAATACTCCTAAATGATTTAAAATGGTTTTAATATTTTCCGGAGTATTTCTTCAAGTTTTATTTTAGATACAATTGGACAACACTTTTAATGATTTTGTGTTAATGTGTTTTTACATCAACAATATTTCTAAATGTTTTCCTAATACTCTCGATCGGTCTAAAATTTTTTTACTATTTTTTCGGAGTATTTCTTGAAGTTTATTTTCAACACAAATTGGACAACTCCTCTGTTTTGAGGTCAAGCGGTCGCCCTATAGGGCAACCCGTACCTGAAGATGAATTGTGGAACAGAAAATGAGACGGAGGAAATATTGAGCAGGTCGACCGGTTGCCCTGGCGTCGGCCGAGGTCGGTCGGCCGATCGCCAGTGCGGCGGTGCACAGGAGTTTGCTTTGAAACATAACATACGACCTCTTATTTTTTGGAGTGCTCGACTGGTTGAGGTAGAGGTCGACCGGTCGAAGACCCCCTGGACCGTTCGCCCTATGTTATTTTTAGTGTATTCTTCAAACGTCTATTTGTGCGCGACCGGTCGCCCTAAGTTTGACAGCAAAATTCTAACCGTTGTGCAGCAGACAACTTTTCCCTAAATTGTGGGATTGATTTCTAACAGCTATAATCTTGATTTTAATTGCAATTGTTTTGTAGATATCAGATTCCAAGAGGAACCTATCAAGGATCAATCATCTCCTATAAATAGAGGAAGATTTGAAGCACAACAATAAGAGAGAATACTACAACACAACAAGATACACTCAAGCAAACATATTTGTTCTTCATTGTTATTATTCTTGTTGTAATTTGCCTAGCTTATCACTTTCACATCTTTGAGGTCTAGGCTTTATTTCTTGATTACACTTGCACTCAAATTGTAATATTCATTATTGAGTTGTAATCTTGATTTTGGTTATCATTCAACACAAGATATCCTTGTGAGTGTTCTTATGGTAAGAACACACTTGGATGATCTAGGTGATAGGTGCAAGAAGATTGTGGTGATCTTCTTATTGAGGTGTTGAAGAATTTGGTAATCTTCAAGGTTGAAGATTGTGGTAATCTTCACAAGGTGCTGTTGGAGATTGTGGTAATCTTCAAGAGAGATTGTGGTAATCTCAAAGGTGGTGTTGAAGAAGAGTGTGGTGCTCTTCAAGGTGATGTTGTAAGGTATTGTATTAATTTTGGTAATTAATAAAATCTTTTTTTCTTTTTGAAATCCTCCCGGATATACTGGGGTAGTAGAGGATTAGGCCCTAGGTGGGTTGAACCTCTATAAATCGACGCGTGTTGTTTACTTCCCGCACCTTTACTATTGTCTTGGCTTGTTTGATTCGAAAAAGAGGGCGTAATCGAGAAAATGGAGATAATCTATTCACCCCCTCTAGATTATCGTAGCCGCTTGGACTTACAAGTGGTATCAGAGCCAAACTCTTTGGCAAACTCGTTTCACATTGCGAGTGAAGAGGAACGATCATCGGCTACGAATGAAGCTCACTTTTCAGGCACCTCCACCACCAAGCCACCTCGATTTGATTCCAAAAATTTTACATTTTGGAAAGAAAGAATGGAATGTTATTTACAAGGTTGCGGGTTCGATATTTGGAATATCGTTATCAATAGAGAATCCATTCTGATGAAAGACACACCATACACCTCCAAAGCTCTCAAGGAGCTCAATGATGAAGAAAAGAAAATCATCTCCTTAAATGGTAAAGCTCTCAATATTTTATATTGTTCACTTACCAATTTGGAATATGATCTTATTGTAGGAATTCGATCGGCTCATGAAGTATGGCAAAAATTAGAAGCCATTCATGAAGTATATGCAAATGATAGGAGCAACTCAAAAGCATCTACTTCTCAAAGGGATACAAGGTCAAATCTAAGGAACAAGCCTTTTACAACTTCCAACTATGAGGTAGTCGAACAATGTTTTATGGGCATCGAAGAAGAAAACGAGGTATGTCTTAAACCCTCTACTTCCTATGATATTTTTATACAAAATGATTATAGTGATTTATAAAATGATTTTGATGACCTTCAAAATGAATTCCAAAGTTTACTTGTTAAGTACAAAAATTTGAAAAAGGAATTCAATGTTTTGAAAAATGATAAGGATAGTTTATTTACTTCCTATGCATCACTATCATATGCTCACACCACCACTCTTGATAAGGTTAGAATCCTTGAAAAAGAAAATAGTACTCTTATTGAGGATATTAATTGTATGAAAAGGGATTTATTAAAATCCAACTTGAGTACCAATAAAATGTCAAATGTTGTGAATGTTCATGGTTGTGATAATTTGAATAGTGAACTTGATCATGAGCCTAATATTGTCAATCATATGAAAAAGAATCGAGCTCCTATGCATGTTAGTGCTATTACTTGCTTTTATTGTGGTAAAAAGGGTCATACGGTAAATACTTGTCGGGCTAGAAATAGCTCTTATTATTGTTGGAGACCTAAAAGTCTCAAAGCTAATCCCAAAGGACCCAAACACTTGAGGGTACCACAAAACGATGTCATATTAGGTACCCGACAAAATAATATTCAAGGAAAATTCATGCCGCCAAGGAGACATCAAATGAACGTCTCATTTGATCAAAGGAGAAAACATCACCACAATGAATTTCCAAGAGAAATACACTTTCAAAAATGGGAAGGCCACAATGCTTGGAGATGAGCAATTGGAGAAACCATCATCAACAAGATGATTTTCAAAGGGGAAGATATCATTAACAACGAGAACGGCACAACCCATGGAAATGGCGTAATTGGTAAACCGTATCTCCCCATTTAAATATGTATTTTATTTAGTTATTATGCATGTCTTTATTTGTGCCTATATTTTCAAAATGAGTTTTCAAATATTTATTTTTAAAATTAAGGTCTTCAATATATATTTGTGTTTTTAAAAAATTATTTGAAAAGAAGACCTTGCATTATGTTTTTAAAACTCTTATGCATTTGCTTAGACTTAAATGTTTTATTATGGATTTTTGTGGCATTAGCATTCTTGTGACATATATTGTTTTTATCCTACATTTGTATCATGTTGCTTTGTGCAAATCCTGTTTAAGAATTATGTAGGATTTATATCTCTTCCTCATTGGCTATCTTCTCATAATCCATCAAGAAATGATTTAGATATCGAGGTACGTTCACCATTGTTATTTATCTCTTAGACTCGATATATTTGTGCCATATGCCTATGTGCTTGTTTTTCAAGTTATTTCAAAATATTTCACACAAGTGCCATTAAAAAGGATTTTTTTGATTTTTTGAAAGGCACTATTCGATATTTGATTGCACATAGTTGCTTTGCCAACTCTTGTTCAAATATTTCTTTTAAATGAGGTCTCAACTATATGCTCTTGAATTTTTCATATTTCAAAAGAGACCTTATATAGCTTCCTATAAGCTTATTTCAACATACATGTTTTATGAAATTCTTGATGATTTATTTTAGGCATAGTATGTGGTGCTTATTATAGTGTCTCCATTATTCGATATTACTATGCTCTTGTACAAAGAGATCTTGTTAAGATTTTGCAGAAATTATTTGAAATTTTGGAACTAGTTTGATGACTAAGGGAAGGTAAATAGCTCAAAGGTATTGTCAAGAGGAAGGTATTGATTTTGATGCAACATTTGCACTCATAGCACATTTAGAAGTTATTTGCTTTTCACTTGCCCATTCTTGTTTTAAGAAAATTTTAAGCTTTACCAAATTGATGTTAAATTCAATTTCTAAATGGTTTTATTCAAGAAGTAGTCTATGTAAAACAATCGGGGTTTTAAAATTTTCCTAGGCCATATGATTTTTATAGAAGGCCTTGTATGGTTTAAAACAAGTACCCCGTGTATGGTATGATAGACTTAGCTAATTTTTGCTAAATAGTCTTACAAAAGGTAAAGTTGAAACTATTTTTTTTAAAGGGCAAGATTATTTACTTGTACAAATTTATGACATCATTTATGGTGCTACTAATGAAGTTTTGTACAAGATATTTTCTAAGTTGTTGCAAGGTAAATTCAAGATGATCATGATGGGGGAGCTCAATTTCTTCATTGGAATTCAAGTTCAACAATGCCAAGAAGGTGGTTATATTCCACACTCAAAGTATACAAAAGAAGAAGTGAGGCATTGAAGAAGAAAGAATCATCTCAACCTCTATGACTACCATGTAAAGATTGACAAAGGTTGAGGAAGGCGTATCGATCGACAAACAAATTCGAGGTATGTTCATTCACTTTTATTACTCCCATAGACTCGACATTCCATATGCCTTACGTCTATATGCTAGACTTCAAAAACTATCCCAACGAATCTCATTAAATTGCCGTTAAAAGAAATTTTCAAATATTTGAAAGACACTTTTCATTATGACATGTTGTATCCAAAGTCTTAAAACGTTCTTATTTTCGGGATAACAAGTCCGGTGATAATAATTTTTCAAAATATGGTTCGTCATAATCGAACTGAACATATTGAGATTCGATATCTTTTTCTAAGGGATTGCTTGCTTAACAAAAACTTGAGATGTGTTTAATTCTGTCTCAAGGATAACTCGCGGACTTTTTAATCGTTCACCGTCGAGTATTTTACCTCATTTCGAGCTTGATTATGACATAATGTATATTGAATGAGGTCTACGTTTGCATTTTGCACGTTTTCAAAATTTAAGGGCGAAAAATTGGATTTTTGGATCAAATTTCGAATTTTCAAAACAAGATATTGAACGGTGGTCGCAGGCGGGGGCCGGTGGCCGCCCACCAGCTCGACCGGTCGTCCAAGCCCTTGACCGGTCGCCCACTGTGTAAGTTTGGTTAAAATCGTCTCTGTTCTTTTATTGTGCCATTTTGATGTGTTTCTTCTCTATTTCGACCCCTTTGTCATTTGCACACACAACTTACTCCAGATGAGTTTTATTGCATAAATTTCATATTTTGGGGATTATCTAGCTCGATTATCATCATCATTGCTCGTCTTTACCGATTGAATGGTAAAAATTCTACTCCCTTATCTCAATTGGGTTGAACCCTTGAGAACTTAGTTTATATGTATTTTTCTTGATGAAATTAGTATATGTTTGTGATGAGCTTATTGATTGTTGATGAATGATACTTGTAAAATTGCTTTTGGTGATGAAAAACTTGGCTTGATTACATTTACAAGGGCTATATATATCCTTTTTAATCTTTGACGCCCGCCAAGTATTCGATAAAATGTTTCAATGAAAAATTCATCACCTACATGATTCTCTCGATTTCATTAGTCTTGTATATTTATAGAGATCATGTTTTGCAAATCAAATGAGTTTTCATAAGCTTCTACAAGTCGTATGATCGACTTTTACCTCCTATTTGGATTATAAGCTTCAATGTTCAAATAGCTCGATACATCGGTCTAGTTGCGCACTTTGTTATGATTATATGATGTTTTTATCGTGCTAACATTCTTTTTGATGATTTCAAAGGGGGAGAAACAGGTTATAAGCTTATTAGCTCATAGAAGCTAAAATAAGCTCTAGAAAGAAGCTATAAGCTATGGCTTCTTAAAGCCATAAGTTGTGAATTATACTTAGTCCAATTGTTGTATTATGGACTTATATTCTTGTCTAATGATGTTTTGTTGACAGGGGGAGCTTATAAGCTCTTGATACTTAAGATCAATATGTAAAAGCTGAGCTTTTAGCTTTTAGTTGATTGCTTCTTTATTACTCTTGTTGTGCATATTGATAGGGGGAACTTTTGCTATATATGTTTTACATCTCTACTCCCATCCTTGTGATTATATTGCGTGGAATGTTGTCGCTCACAACGGATAGTTCCTTTTAACCGGTAAAATTGTTTTGTTTTCAAAATCGACCTCGTTAAAATTGTTTTGGTTTGTTATCATAAAAAAGGGGGAGATTGTTTGATAAATGGTTTTATCATGATTTTGATGATTTTGTTTTTATACCAAAACAATGGTTTTAAAGGTTGTCAAAATACTCCTAAATGATTTAAAATGGTTTTAATATTTTCCGGAGTATTTCTTCAAGTTTTATTTTAGATACAATTGGACCACACTTTTAATGATTTTGTGTTAATGTGTTTTTACATCAACAATATTTCTAAATGTTGTCCTAATACTCCCGATCGGTTTAAAATGTTTTTACTATTTTTTCGGAGTATTTCTTGAAGTTTATTTTCAACACAAATCGACAACTCCTCTGTTTTGAGGTCAACCTACGTCGCCCTATAGGGCAACCCGCACATCAAGATGAATTGTGGAAAGAAAATGAGACGGAGGAAATATCGCAGCGGTCGGCCGGTGCCGCTGGCGTCGGCCGTCGCCAGTGCGGCTGCACGACCGGGAGGTTTGCTTTGAAACATAACATACGACCTCTTATTTTTTGGAGTGCTCGACTGGTTGAGGTAGAGGTCGACCGGTCGAAGACCCCCTGGACCGGTCGCCCTATGTTATTTTTAGTGTATTCTTCAAACGTCTATTTGTGCGCGTGCCTCTAAGTTTTGACAATGAAAAATTCTAGCCGTTGTGCAGAAAACAACTTTTCCCTAAATTGTGGGACAAGTTTAATTGCAATTGTTTTGTAGATATCAGATTCCAAGAGGAGCCTATCAAGGATCAATCATCTCCTATAAATAGAGAAAGATTGGAAGCACAACAATAAGAGAGAATACTACAACACAACAAGATACACTCAAGCAAACATATTTGTTCTTCATTGTTATATTATTCTTGTTGTAATTTGCCAAAGCTTATCACTTTCACATCTTTGAGGTCTAGGCTTTATTTCTTGATTACACTTGCACTCAAATTGTAATATTCATTATTAAGTTGTAATCTTGATTTTGGTTATCATTCAACACAAGATATCCTTGTGAGTGTTCTGTGGTAAGAACACACTGGATGATCTAGGTGATAAAAAGAAGATTGTGGTGATCTTCTTATTGAGGTGTTGAAGAATTTGGTATTCTTGAGGTTGAAGATTGTGGTAATCTTCACAACGTGTTGTTGGAGATTGTGGTAATCTTCAAGAGAGATTGTAGTAATCTCAAAGGTGGTGTTGAAGAAGAGTGTGGTGCTTTCTTCAAGGTGATGTTGTAAGGTGTTGTATTAATTTTGGTAATTAATAAAATCTTTTTTTCTTTTTGAAATCCATCCCGGATATTCCGGGGTGGTAGAGAGATTGGCACAGGTGGGTTGAACCTCTATAAATCGACGCGTGTTGTTTACTTCCCGCACCTTTACTATTGTCTTGGCTTGTTTGATTCGAAAAAGATGGCGTAATCGAAAAAATGGAGATAATCTATTCACCCCCCCTCTAGATTATCGTAGCCGCTTGGACTTACAGCACGTGCCCCCACACCTTTTTTTTAATACTATTAATTATTTATTTTAAAATTATATATTAATTAGGAATGAAAATGAAGTCTGTCCCCTAAGCCTTTAATGTTCTATCCTTGTAATTGCTAGATTTCTAGAACAATTTTTTTGGGATGCATTTATAATTATATTTAGGTATAATTACAGAAAACCCCTAATGTTTAGGCTATTTACAAAAAACTTATAGGTTTTCTAAAATTACAAAATATATATATATATATATATATATATATATATATATACTTGAGTTTTGATGTTAATTTAAGGGGATAATTGTAATTGTTTTTTATAAAAGTTCAGAGTTTTTTTGAAATATTTTTTTGCTTATAAAAGTGGAAATTGTAAAACGAATCAAACCTCAAGAGGTTTTTACAATTTTCCAAAAACTTCTGGATTTTTCTGTAACTAGCCCGAACCTCAGTTTTTTTTTTTAATTATCCCTTATATTTATTTTATTTTGTGCTCTCTTTCTAAAACATTTATGGATCCGTCCTTGTTAATAAAGGTATTGGAAAATCACAGTAGAGTCTAACCAATCAACCTCCCAAATAAATTGAAATGATACAAATCTCTAATGTTGAATGGCTGAGGATTTAGTAACGTGTCAGAGCATGCACCTTTCAGTTATGGATAATTGTCTGTACTGGTAGCTTTGAACCCCTTTAGGCTTTAGTTCTTTACAAATTGCATGTGTTTTGGGGTGCGGGGTGCCTTATAAATTGTATGTTCCATTTGCGGAGACTGGAACGTGTGGCCAACGAAATTTACTTTTTATCCACTTACATTTTTTTTAAAAATAAGTTGGGAGTACTCATTGGAGGAGAGGAAATAAATTTCATAGAAATTGAAAGATACCAGGTTCGAACCCCGGTCAATACCCTTATAAAGGGTGAACGATACCACTTAAGCTACTAGCTAGTGGTTATCCACATACATTTATATATTGTATGATTATTTTAGATTATTTTTCACTTAGTAAGTAATTAATTATGAGTAGGTCTTTTGTCAGACCGTCTGACGGATTTAATCTGTTAGACGGATCCCTAATAATCAACTCATACACATATCCAATACCGACCTGAATCCAATCCAATCCAACTAAAAAACAGAGACATAAATTAAACAATAAAACTCGTACTGATCAATCAATTCTCTCTCGTGTTCGTCTACCTTTACCAGTCTACCATAACCTCTTCTCGTACCCCTGCCCCTGTCTCTCTCGTTGTTGCTGGTGCGGCCTGTCTAATGCTTCAATGAAAATATCTTTCACCTAACAACAATATCCAACGGTGGCTTGACGGCGGCAAACCACGTTTCCCATGATGTGCACAATATCTTTTGATAACTAGGTTAACGTGGAATTGGTTTAGAATAAACTAATGAAGAGATTGAGTGGTGAGTTATAAAAATATAAAGCAGGTTGAGTGTGGTTATTTGGTTTTGAAGGGTTGTGATGCATAAATTATATCGACTTCTGTAGCAATTCAACCATATTTGTTTGAAAAGTGAATTCGTTAATTGCAGTGTTTGTTGATTAATTGATTTGACTGAATTGACTCCGAAGCATTTCAAGAGCACTAACACTATAAGAAAATAAGGAAATTCCAACGGGAAAAATCTGTTGGAATTTGGCCAATTACCAACGAAAATTCCAACATAAAATGCATCGTTGATAAAATGGCCGTTGGAATGGCGAAATTCCAATGGAAAAATATTCCAACGTTATTTATCCATTAGAATATATAACTGTTGGAACGGTTATTCTAACAGAATTATACTATTGGAATTTAGTCCAGTGGTATATATCCGTTGTAATATTTAATCAATTTATCTCATTATCTAATATCTTTAACTTCTCAGTAGGTCACTCATCATTAATTTGTCCCAAGTTAAGCACATTTAACCATGTAGTTTCAATATGATTGACTCCAAAAGAGAAGATATATTTTATTGATATGGAGTATACTATCAAATCAGTTAACCCCTATTGGGATTTTCCAATGGTATTGGAATTTCCAATGGAATTTTCGTTGGAATTTTAAAAATTCCAACAGAAATTCCAACGATTAATTCCAGCATTTGGTTTACCGTTGGAATTTTTCAATGGTATGTTTTAGCAATGGAATTTCTGTTGGAATTTTTAAAATTCCAATAGTATTTCCAATGGTTTATTATTACTGTTGGAATCACTGTTGGAATTTTCCAACAGTTAGTTGTGATGTTGGAATTTCCGTTGGAATTTTAAATTCAAACATGAATTCCAACATTTTATACCAACGATTTTGTTTACCGTTGGAATTTTCATTGGAATTTTCCAACGGTATAATGTGGCATTAGAATTTCCGTAAGAATTATAAAAATTCCAACAGTTTTCTATTTCGTTGGAATTATTTTATTGGAATTTGATTTTTTTCTTGTAGTGTACTAATACTTTTCGGGTTAGATATTAATAATTTTTCAGGGAAAAAACAATACTTTTGAGGGTGACTATTAAATATTTTTCAGGGGGAAAATTAATATTATTCAAAGAAACTACTAATACATTTTTGACGGGAAATTAATACTTTTCTGTGAAAAAATAATACATTTTAGAGGGATTATTAAATACTTTTCAGGGAAATAACTAAGACTTCTCAATAAACTAACTAAGACTTCCGATTCATCTTGTTCTTCTTCATCCAGCATATCAGACCAACGCTTCCGTGTTGATGCAATCATTGCTTCCTCTAACTGATCGTTAGAGCTAAGGACATAATCATTAAGCGGATGATTTCTAGATACAACTTCCATGGCACTGTGGAGATCCGCTTGACTCTTTTCATCTAAATTTGGTGCAGTCATCGTGTCCTCATGAACAATAACCGAACTCCGTTCTGGTGGTTGATAAAAAACCATAGCCCTATCAGGATTGACACTCGAACCTTTGAGGCCCTCATCTGCACGGACATGTGAGGGCTCATTCTCTTCATGCAAATCCTCTGATGTATCACCCAACACGTTAAAAGAATTCTGTGTTTGAATACCCGAAGTGGATGGTCCACCCTCCTTAGGGACAATACTCCTCTACGCAGAATGGGCTTTCTGGGGATTAACTTGAACCCAAGTTTTCGAAACTACTTCCTTACCCTTGTTAGCCGGAATCTTATCACGATTCCCCGTTCTAATGACAGATCGTCCACGAACCGGGCTCTTATCAGTTTGAACAATGTCAGCTCTTTTTGTCCCATCTTGATGGAGACAATTCGTAATATGATGCCCAACAATCCGACAATTAACGCAAAAATCCGGCAAATTCTCATAACTGATCGAAACAACAGAGCAATGTCCCACCCTTTCAACCATAATAAATTTCTGAAGAGATTTATTTAAATCAAGTTCAACTAACACTCGAACAAAATGTCCCAAATAAGATATCCTCCACCCTCCTTTTTAAGAAATATAACAATCTAACCACGGGGCTTAGCCCACTGGCCACCACAAGGGACTTATGTCTCTTGTGGGGTGTAGGTCGTGGATTTTTAACCCACACTCCATCAAAATGCCCTCTGGGTCATATGCCGGTTGGTGAAGGGCTTGGTGAGAACTCATACTGAATAACATACATGTGGGTTCCATTCGAGGGGAGATCAACTGTACTTTGATTCAGGTGGGACGAATATACTTGTTTTTTTTACTTGGGAGGACCTGATTGTACGTAAGCAGACCACATCAGAGACATTGGCCAGTTCGTGCACATCTCACAGTTTACATAAGTGACATCGATGAGGAGTTTGGATTTCATTGCGCTTCAAGATAGTAGCTGCAGTTCGCGAGAAATTGAGCTTAAAAAAATAATAATAACAATATGTATATCCTACTACTCACATTGTCCTACCCCTCAAATTTGACGCTCGTTTGGCTTCTTCCATGCAATCATATATTTTGTTATTTTCACGTTTTTATTTTCTTAGTAGAGTAAGACTAGCAATCGTGAATGTTCTTTTTTTCTTTAAGTTAACTAGCAGAAGAAATAGTTTCTGTTTTAACAATAGAATGTCAATAAGAAAAAGGGAAAATAAATTTATAATAAGTGAAACTTCATTTTTACAAAGTTGTATGCTCAGTGAGGGAAAATGATTCATTTATTGGGAAATTTAGCAAGTAATTCCATATTTATTTTCAAGAATCCAATACTAACCCAAGTAATTGTAATATCCAACCAATGGCGAAGCCAACACACGAAAATGGAGTGAGCTAATGACCTAACACATATAATTGGGATGAGCTAGATAGAAAACTAAAAAAAATGATATAAACTATAAATATTCTTTTTTTCAATTTCTTAACAAGGCCGGACCGAAGACATGACTGGCGTAGCACCAAGTATGCCCCATGTCTCCGCTAGTGGATCTAACAATATATAACAATGACTTCTAAACATTAAACACTACAAAGGCAAAATTACATTTTTCGTCTTAAATTAGACCTACTCGGAGATCTGGTCCTTTTTTTTTAATTTAGATTCAATTCTTTAAATGAAAAAATTTGGACTTTTGGTCCCGTGAAATGCTGCAACATGGGCCTACTAGCTGACATGGAATTTCTTTTTTATAAAAACACATATATATATTAGAGTAGTAACCGCCCTTCAACCTTAATCAGAATCACAATTCCACTAAGCATTATTAGTGACAGGTTAAGCATGAGTAATTCTCCGCAAAAATGATCCTTAACCGCAATCAAGACACTTATTAAAGATAAAACCCGGTGATAAAAAAGATGGGGATAAACACAGGTCTAATTTTTCAAGAAAATATACTAGGGTGGGTAGGTGAAGTCACTCTTTTTTTTCTTTTTTTCCTGCCAAGTACACATCATCAATTTTCATGGGGTCCACTCAGGAAAATTCCAATGGCTGGTGATGTATCCAATAACAGCCAATAATCACCAGCAGTGTGTGTATCATAATGGCCACTTCATAAACTTGGAGAGCTGGAATCTGGAGACACCACTAATTCCAGGTTGAAGGGAAAAAAACTTGTGTTCAAGAAATTTCAGGTATGTGCATTTATGCAGTCACTTTTCTGCTAATTTCATAAACTTTTGGAACTGTTTTGATATAATTTAATATAGAGCATCTAAAGTGCAAAAAATGGGCAGGAAATTTTGTGAAGAGGGCTTTTTCCAGGGCTTGGGTTTGGAGACTCTGGAAATGATGGATGAAGAAAAATTACCTGACAGGAAAAAACCTGGCTCAGTTAAAGCAGCTGTTAGTTCTTACAGAGAGCTAATTCTTGAAGATAATCCCACAATCAAGAAATTCCAAACAAATTATCCTGAGGTATCACGATTTTTTTTTTTATTCAAGTTTTTTCATCTGCATTTCTTGAAAATTTATGCTCTTTCTTATTTGTTAATTTCATTAACTGAAACCTGAGACTACAATATAATTCTATAGAAGCCTTATAACAAAACAAGAGAGCTTCATCAGGCAAAGAGGGACAGTGACCAGTTAAAGGAGAGCAGAAAACTAGCAGAATCAGTAACAGCTGAAGCAAAATCTGAGCTATTAGCAGCAAAGAAGACAGTTAAAGATCTAACGCTAAAAATCGAAGAATCAAATTCAAGAGGAAAAGCACAGATGGGGAACTTGGAGAAACTAACGAAGAAAGGAGAATGGGACTCCGAAAATTCTCAGTGTGAGCAAGTGATGAGAGAGTTGGAAACGATAAAACGAGAATTGAGTAAGCTTAAACTGGATATGGCTTGTGTCTTGGAAGAGAAAAAAAGGGCTGAAAAAGAAACAGGCTCGGCCTTGTTAAAAACGGAGTCATACATAAATTCGGTCGACGCACTTAATAAGGAGATCGAGGAAATCAATGAAGAGCACGTGCTGGTTGAGTTGGCTCGAATAGAGGCCATTAAGGAATATGAAGAAATTGAAGCGCAGAGAAGAGAGAAAGCAGAAATATACTCCGCTGCACTAGAGGAAACTAGGAAGAAAAAACAGGAAATGATTCAAGAAACTGAAGACGCAAAAGAGCTTGAAACAAAACTGGCTATTACAGTATCAGATATCAATATGTTAGATAGTGAACTAAAGCAAGTTAAGGAAATGGACAAGGGACTAGAAAAGAACGAAGAATCTGGTTCTTCGTCTATGTTAGACTCGGTAATGAAAGAGTTGGAGGCTTCAAAGAAGGAATTGGCTTTAGTTAAAGACGAAAGCTTCCAGTTTATGGCATCAATGGATGTTGTCAGAAATGAGCTCAGGCATGTAGCGGACCAAACGGCTCGACTAAAGAAGAAAGAAGAGAAAACAGAGATGAATATTCAGAATCTAAACTCAAAGCTTCTGAGAGCTAAATCCAAGCTGGAAGTAACATCTGCAGCTGAAGAAAAGGCCAAATCGATCGTCTCGAATCTGACGGTGACGCTCGAACAGCTCAAATCAGAAAACGAAACAACTGCGAAAGAACGGTCCCTGATCAGCGAAGAAACTGCAGTAATTAAGGCAGAAGTTCAGAGAACCGAAACTGAAATAGACTTGGCCGAGGAAAAATTACAAGCTGTACTGCAGGATTTAAAAGCCGTTAAGTCATCAGAAGCATTAGCACTGGAGAATCTCAAATCGTTAATCGAGAAGACGATGAGAAATAGAGCTTCGGCTTCTCGGCCTAGTTCGACAATAACTATTTCGAAATTCGAATACGAGTACCTGACAGGGCATGCAGCTGGGGCTAAGGAAATTGCAGACAAGAAAGTTGGAGCAGCTCGGGCCTGGATTGAAGCTCTGAAGGCAAGTGAGAAAGAAATTCAGATCAAATCTGAGCTATTGCGAAGAGAAAGTAGAGAGCTAAGAGTGGAGGAAGAACGTGAGGTCCAACAAACTGAAGGAACAATGTACGGAAATAAAACGGATGACGATGATTTTGAGAAGTGGAGGCAAAGTATGGAACCTGAAAATTTGAAGCCGCGGATTGGATTTCCTAGCAAAGCCATGAACAGAAGCGTTAAGAAAATGACACCAACAAGACGAGGAAAAGCTCGAAGATCTGCATCTCCAGTAGTTCACGGTACTCCTAGATCAAAGTCTTTTACTGTCAGGAGGAGGAGAAAGGTGATGCCAAATCTAGCCAAGTTCTTCAGTGGAAAAAGCATTGAGAGAAATCTGTAACTTATATAAAAAAAAAAAAAAAAAATTCAAAACTATAAAAGCTGACCTGTCGTGCAGAAGATTATGCTGCAAAGTGTCTTGCTCGGTGAGTTCATCAATTTTTTGCTGATTTGTTCTAGAGGATTTCTTATCCCTGTATCCCTGTAACCCTGGAAAATTACACTACCTATTTGTTAAATCCAGTAACAATAAGCCGTTAGTCACGCTTTGTAAGTATACGTACCTCATCCATTTGCAAGATCTCTGCATTTGCTGTTAATCACATCTTCAAACCATTATCATGGGGAATGATGTTATGCACAATTGAAAATGGATACCAACTCATTATTATTCCCATGCTCTGTATATACGCAGCTCATCCTATTGGATGTTTTGCTGGACAGCATCATATAAAACCTCAATCTAAGCTTCACAGGCTGTTTTAACAAATCATTATGTATTGCTCCTTTACTGGATACAGTGTTTCTCCATAACTTGGTACATTGTTATAGCAAATTACATAAGGCAACATAAAGGAAACAAATGTAGAGGAATAAACAAACAAATCAACAAATTGCGATAACACCACCCCACATCAAAATTTATCGTCATTTAATGGAATATTGAGGATATGCCGCTTAGTGTGCTGCACCTTGACTGAAGGTTCCGGAAGCATCAGTGTTCCCTTTGCCACCGCTTGGTACTGAGAAGGCAATACAGGTGGTATAGGTTGAGTTTTGTATATTGCGTTGTATGCAATATCATCGTCAAATTCATTGCCCTGGATAGCAGGGACCACTGAGGCCGTCATAATAGGTTCTGAGGCAATATGGCGCTCGAGAGGACCCATAACTAGTTGCCCTTGGTGAGAAGGTATATTAATTAGTTGTGTTGGAGCAGGAATACTGCAGTAAGCTTTAACAGCTGATTCGGCTATTTGAGGTCCAAATACTTCTTTATGCGCCGCCAAAGGTTGAGGGATCACCGCAGTCTGTGGATGCAAAGGTGGACGAATTGTAGAACTAGTTATATTGACATCAACGGGCATTGACACATTAGGATATTGTTGAGTAGGTCTTACAGGCACTACATATACGGGATATGGCTGAGTTGGTGGACATGAGATATGTGGTTGGTGTATTGGCATTTGGTATACGGGATAGTACGGTGGGATTGGCATTGGAGCGGTATATTGAGGAACATATTGCAAAGGTCCTTGAATTAACTGTGTTTCGGGTTGTTGCTTCTTTATATCAGGTAGCTGAGATAAAGGAGGATATTGCAAAGGTCCTTGAATTAACTGTGTTTCGGGTTGTTGCTTCTTTATATCATGTAGCTGAGATAAAGGAGGATATCCAAGTATCTGAACTGGTTTTTGTGTTGTAATATTATATGAAGGGTCAGAAAAAGGATTTTCTGGTGATTCCTCTAGACCAACCGGAATTAGTGGTTCTGGGAGAATTCCGAATTTCGGTGGAGCAGCTAAATTTCCAACACTAATTTCACTGCGAAAATAATAAACACCAACTCAGTCAACCATATAGGAGGTTTAACAAAATATTCACAAGACATAGTGCCAAGAGGACTAATTTGGATACTATACTATCATAATAACCAGGAAATACCTGAATCTCCAGCAAAATCAAAGATAAATCAAGTTGAGAAATATGATAGTAATCAATTCAGTCCACTTCATATCTTAAGAAGTTCTCAGTATGCAGTGATATGTTTGACTTCTTTGATTAGCAAGGAAAGACTTATTATCCCTCCATAACCCATGTTTTGCTTTAGTGTTTAAAGCCCATGATTGGACCTTGGGCCCAGGAAATTATCATTCATACAATTGATAACAAATCCTACCCCCCACCCTCATATTATATAATCATATCTTTTCTCATGAGTGCAATATCTATTTTGACCTCGTTGTGTCCATGGGGCTTACTCCAATTTGAGCTAAATTTAATTTTAAATAATAAGGGCATTTTAGACATTTGCAATATTATCCCACATAATCCTTGATGCCAAACAATGAATTGTAATCAAACACAAAAAACAAATATATCATTCCTACATCCCAAACATCAAATTATATAACTCATGAACATTACAATCCTATACAATACTAATATACAAGAGTGTTGTGTTTGTAAGTGTGCAGTAGTAACCTTGGCCTAGTGACATTAACAAGCACTATTATGATAGCTACGACAAAAATATCCAAATTTTCCTGATCTCAACACCATTAAAGTTGATACAATAAGAGATAATTTTAATTTTCCCTACGAACTATGCGAGTTTTTCTACTTTGCCTACTTAACTTTGAATTGTTCTACTTTACCCCCTCAACTTTGTAAATTGTTCCACTTAACCTATAATTTCCAAATTTGCCCCTCACTGTTAGTGGATTTGTTTGAAGCTATTACATCTCGAACAATTATTCGGATCCATTTGATCTCAAAATCTCCTCATTGTTAGTCAATATACAAATAGTATTAAATAATAGTAAATTACATCAACAAACCTAGGCTATTATACAATTTCCAGAGATCACAAAACAAAATAACCATAAAGGTTAAGGGTAAATTTGGAAATTATAGGGTAAGTGCAACAATTTGCAAAGTTAAAGGGTAAAGTAGAACAAATCAAATTTAAATGAGCAAAATAGAAAAACTAGCATAGTTTTGGGGGAAAATTAAAATTACCTCTAAATATAAATCACATTGTTCACCAAATTGTGCACAAAAATTCACAATGACTTAAAAGTACTATATACCCCAAGTTTTATTAGCCACAATTTGCAGTCGAAATTGTGCAATGGTATAAGCATTTGATTAAGATTTGAATATATACCTATCAATAGAGGTTGATGACGGCACCCTGATCCCAATAGTAGGCGAATTAGTCACGGAAAGCGATGAACTAGTCGACCCAAATGACGAACACGTTTCCAAAACCAATGACTCCGGACCGACCTTACCCTCACCACCGTTACTCCCAGTCTCCACCTGAGCCTCCAAATCCAACCCCACGCCCATCAACAAACCAGAATCCGCAGATTGTCCCTTCTGCAAAATCCGCGTACTTTCCAAAGCGTCGGAAAACCAAGTCTCTGATTTAGGGTCGAACAGAGCCGAACCGATTGACTCCGGTTTGATTGGGAAGAGGAATAATCTGATGCGGCCGGGCGGAGCGATTCGATCATTCTCCTCGATCATGTTGGCGAGATCCTCGTCGGTTATAACGGAGATTAAGGAATCGAGCTCTTCGTTGGGGAGCTGGTACTTGAGGTGGAAGGGGCGGTTGTTGAAGACGGTGCGGGAGAGGTGGGCGCAGAAGGCCGAGAGGGAGCCGGCAGTCGTGCGGCGGTCGACGGAGACGATGCGGCTCTCGCCGCCGGCGTAGAAGAGGACCTTGTCGTGGGGGCGGGGAACTATGTGGCCGCCATAGCTGCACATTAGACGGAGTTTGGAGGCGGCGAAAGGTGGGAGGGGTGGAGGAGGTGGGGGCTCCATCTATGGGCACTGAATAACTGATTCAGAGAGAGAGAGAGAGAGAGAGGATTTGAGAGGGAAAGAGTGAGGGGAGAGTGAGGTTTAATAATACTCCTTAGTCATAGCTGGAGCGTCATGCGTGGCGCGGTTATTACGCTTACTTACATCATGCCAACAGGAACAGCTGGGGGCAATTGAGCAAACAAGATATATTACTCTTTATTGCCTATTGGGACAATTATCTAATTAGTGGTAAGTTAGGTGGTGGAAAAACCATTAGGCAGTGAAAAAAGAGGGTAAAGGAGCCCCGGCATAGCTCAATCGGTACAAAAAAAAATGGGTAATGTGATGTCCGCTTCCCTGATACCCGCAACATGGAAGTTCGAATCCACCTGATAATAGGTTGGGGATGCATTTCTTGTTTGGTGATTCAATCTAAGGCACCTCAGGACCCTGGTTCGTTGAGGCATATCCCGCAATTCACTTTCTCCACGAAGCTCTAGGGACAGAACAGTGGGGGCGACCAGGGAAAAAGAATCAGAGATGGGGTTCATCCTTTAAGAGGGAAAAGGAAAAAGAAAATTACAGTTAAGTGGAAGATATATTTGGAGTATTATATTAAAATATCAATTGGGAACTAACGATAATATTTATAGAAAATAATTAATTGCAATCTATTGTTATTAGAGGTGGCAAAATTAAGCCCGATAAGTTGGCCGGCCTGAGGTTTGGGTGGGGCTTGGTCATGGGTTTTTAGGCCCAAAAAAAGGCGGACCTATTTGGCCCGACCCTAATGGCCCGATGGGCCGGGATAGTCTGACTTTTTTGGTTCGGCCAGATTTTTTGTGCATATGGTATATATGGGTTGGGCTGGCCAGACATTTTCGTAGCCCGACCAAAATTGGGCCGGCTCGATTCGGTCCAATTTTTTGCAAAGCTCGATGGGTTTGGGTCGGACCGTCTCGACCCATTGCCAGCTCTTATTCTAACTGTACAAATGTTTGCATTTTTTCTAGATTCAATTCGAATTCAAAATTCCAAATTTTTGATGCCTCATTTTTGGTAGTTCAATAAAGGCGCTTTGAAAATTTGAAAATGGTCATGGAATTGTGAATAGCCATCACCTTGTGACGTTTCTTATCCAATACCGATCATATTTTGAATTAACTTACAAAATTGGTTATTTTTCTCAGTATTTTAAGGATAGATTGACTCGAATGAGTTGTATCATATTATGACCTTACTAGGATTGGAGGGGACTCGTGTGTGAGTTCCTAGTAGTACCAAATGAGAACCACGTACGAGTGTCAAACAGAGCGAGGAGATCCACACCGTACACGAGAGTCGAGCATAATGAGAAGATCCACACCGCATGAGAGCGTGCAAGGATTTTGATGGGGGGATAAGACGTCTTCCAAGGGAGCCAAGATAATATGAGGGTGTGCATATATTTGGATACCATAGAACGTAATATCTTCTACCAAAGACCCACGCAGTACAAGGGTGTGTGTAAGAACATCTTATATTGAATTGATATATTTATTAATTAATTAATAATTTAGCACATATATTTATATATTAATGTTTAATATTTAGTTTTATTTAATATAATTAACTATAAATATAATTTGCATTATTAATTAATTTGAACATAAAATTAACACTTCATAATAGATCCTTAACAAAAGCATAAATTACATGATAAATACAATTAATTTTCTAAATTAGAAAATTCCTAATTTATAAAATTGAAAATAATATAACAATTAACAAAAAAAAACACTAATTTATAGAAAAAAAATATCACATGATAATTAGGAACATAATTTATTGGTTTATTATTACTAAATAAAAAACAAGAGATTTCACAAAAAAACAAAAAATAATTTAAAGAAACAAAAAAATTGAAAAAGAAAAAAATTGAACAGTCCCGCTACATGTAGCAGGGTACTGTTCACAATTTGCAAACTAGCGTGAAAAGTGGTGTGCTGCTAGAGAAGATTTCTTCACTAAAATAGTGGAATCCACCAATATAATGTACCACTGGAGATGCTTTAATAAGTGCGCAAGTTTGGATGGCAAAGAATGTGACGTCTCACACTCCATTTCGAGTAAGTAAGAACTAACTTAATTACCCTATTCCTAATAATTGATTGTTTTAAAAAGTTGATTGGATTCATAACATGTTCCGATTGCAAGAGTAAATCGTTTCAGCAAGTAGCATTTCATAAATGGTTGATGTTTGGCAAAAAAAATATTTAATACTGAAATTTTATATCTTAATATGTATATTATTACACTCATGCGAAAAAACTTATCAACCTCACTGACCACCGAATATAGCCTTATTTTGATGTTATGGGAGTCAACTTTTTCTTCTTCTAACCTATTTCAGTTACTAGTGGCTACAGCCTACATGTTACAACTACATGTACCGTGATGTACGAAACAATAATAAAGGAAATTAATTAAGCTCCTCAAAAAAACTAAGAGTGGTTGGGAGAAATGTTCAATCAATGAAGTGTGTGCCAGAACTCAAAAAAATTAAGCTCTTCAAAACTAAGAGTGGTTAATGTAGAAATGTCAATAAGGGCCGGTCCGGGCCTAAAGTCATAAGGGCTTGAAAAATTTAGGTTCAGTCCTAATCTTACAGGGCCAGGATCGGGCCAGGGCGGGCCCTATAATATTATTTTTTTTCTTTTTTTATTCTTTTATATAAAGTCATACCCTTATAAATTTAATATTTCTAATCAAATATAATTTTTTTTGAGAAAACTAATCATATACTAATATAACACAATCTAATAAAAATTAAATAATAATAAATGAAGTTTCTTATAAATAATTTTACGAATTAATAAACTAACATCAACAATCTAATGTTCTGAAAATGGAATCATGGATCATAATATCATGTTCCTTCATATTCATCAACTATTAATTTGCCAAGATTATGAAATAATTGAAAACGAGATAAAAAAAAAATAGATATGATATTATTGTAGGTATAAATTCAAATATAAATCCCTAAAATACAAAATTTTATTGAGAAAAAAGCCCTAAGGGCCGGTTCGACCCTAGTGCCAATTAGGGATGGGCTAAAAAACCCGCATCCGATTGGTTATTAATCAAATTAGTACTAAGACAATTCATGTTTCCCAATTTGCCTAATATTTTTGTGTCTGGAAATCAACTTGAATTGAAGTAGAAATAGATGTATTTCCGGCTACACAAAAATTCACAAGAAATGGTGAAAGGGAATACTGGAGCTGATATTTTCCAACTCGGCCCACGGCTGGCCCGACACGTTTTAGGCATAAAAATGTGATTTGGACTAGGCTGTAGATAGAAAAACGATCGATGTAGTAAATTCCGAGCCAGCCCGACCAACTCCTATTTCCTGTGTTGATCTGTTGGCTCGGGCCGGGCTGGGCCGATCCAAACATTTGCCAGCTCAGGGGAATATCCATACAACGTGGGAAGTTGTAATTTGTCTGGACACAGCTGGTGGTGCATTGGTTTGTGGCAGAGAAGGCAGTTAAAGACTTAAAAATTGTTTGTTTTTACAGTTGATGATGTACTAATTACTAATTTACTACGTAAAAAAGGAGTTAATTAAGTGACTAAAATATGACCAAGTTGACAATGACAGCTAAGCTCATCGTCCACGTAATTTTGGTGAGATTGTTTTTCGACACGTGTCTTTTATTTTAATCGGCAAATCTAAATCACTTTTTCTATAAGGTGGCAAATCTTAATCACTTGTTTTATAAGGTGGCAAATCTAATTCAGTTTGATTGTTGGATTACGGACTTGATCATATGAGATACGACCTGACTGGCTGACCACATGTGAATTTTAAGATTAATTAAGGGTTTTAGATAATTAATTGTACGAGGCTTTGGAGTCCTCCTTCGCTGATAGGTGTTGGAAAGCATTTTGATCCTTTATTCTATATAATTTTGTACTTTTGTCGTCATATTTTTTAATATGCATATATATATATATATATTTAATAGAATATTAATCATAACATGCTCGTATTATATGAAATATTGTTGGAAATTGGTATAAATAAAGTTGGGTTTTAACCCTACTTTGATTAGGGGTGATAATCCTCAACACGACACGATAACTCCATACGACCGACCCAAAATTACTGAGACAAATCCGAACACGAATATGAGAAACCCGAACCCAAACACGACTAACACGAATCTGACACGATGTTACCAGTTTGTCTAAAACATAGTTATTTTATATTTTAATTATTTTTTGATGCATTTTAAGCATAACCTGAAATCAACACGAAACCAAACACAAACTCGACCCGATGACCAGAATTGTCACCTCTAACTTTGAAGTTTGATCTCTCATTTATTTGATATGACAAATAAATTAAATGAGTGTAAAATACACCGTAGGTAGATGAGTCCAGCATTTTGAATTTCTCAAAATAATTTTCAGTGAAAGGGAAAATAATGCGTAAAGTAAGTAATGTAAATGCATTTAAAAAAAAAAAAAGATAGGCCCCATCCATGAGGGCCTCCACTGCCCTGCCCCAGAGCTTCGTGGAGGAGGTAAATCACGAGATATGCCTCAACGAGCCAGGGTCCGAATCGCTTGATCGAGTCACCATACCATTAGAAATCCTCCTCCAACTTTGTTCTAGGCGGATTCAAACCCCCACGCCGCAGTGCACAATGGGTGCATTACATCACTAGGTCCTTTGCAGACCGTTGAGCTATGCCTCGGGGCATGTAAATGCATTTTACATTACAGTATATATGAAATTGTGAGTATGTAGAGAATCATATCCCACGTTGAAAACATATATCAAGTTTGACTTGCTTAGTATTTGCAAACACTTTTACTTTTGGGAGAAATTGATTTATTTAGAATAACTAAAAGTAGTTGATAATCAAAAGTTGGTAGTATTTACAAATAGAAACTAGGAGATGTTATTTAAATCGAAGTTGAACTATTTGGAAAAATAATTCAGTTTCAAAATAAGTTTTTGGATAGAAAGACAAGAACACTTTTCTTATTAGTAGTAGGACAATACATACTTTTTCAAATTTAATGATAAAAATATCAAATTCAAACTTCTTTTCATTTACAAAAATAAGAGAAACACTTTTCCAAAATCAAAAGCAAACCACCCATAACTTTAAATTTTGATTAAATGAAATACAAGTAAAGCAAAAGCTAGTATTTGCAAACACAAAAAACTGAAAATCATTTTTTTCTTTTAGTGTTGGCAAACACTCCATTATATAGAATTTTACTTTAGTAAGGAGTTACCAATTCCATATTGGACGAAGTGGCTTTTGATTAGTTTTAGGCTAATTCAAAAAGCTACGAAGATGGTGCATAGCACCATCAAGCGAGTTGTAGGAGTGCAATAGTGCATGCTAAAGGTTGTAAACCTTTAAAAGAGGTGCGATTTGGATCACCAGATCGTTGCTAATTATCAAAGGATGTGATTCAATGGTCCAATTGGTTCGGACCAAAAGTTGCACATAATCAGAAGAACACCCGAAATTCTATAAATAGGACTCCTAAATTTCATCGCCTTGTCCCATTTTCGAATTCGTCTATTCCTTTCCGCATAGGTCTTTCTAGAAAGTTTAAAAAAAGTTAGTGTTTGAAGTAAGTCAATATATTTTAAGAAATGATTGACCGGTACAATAAACACCTCATTTTCTAATTCATCTCTTCCTCCGCATAAGTCTTTCTAGAGAGATTCTAAGTGATCAAAGTCATTGTATCTTGGGAGAAGAATGTTGGATACCGTAAACATCGTGAGCGGTACAATTTCGTCTTAAAGATAAATAATTTACCTCTCGCCTCAACTTTTAAGTTACTATACTCGAATTTTCCGGTTATTCGACCTATCATTTGTACCCTACACATATAATAAAACATTATATGATATTTGAAAGAACTTGACTGCTATGAGTAAGCAAAGATTCTCATGAAAATGTACCGACTTTTGTTTAAACTACCCATTTATATTTTATTTTTTTAGTACGCATGTTTCATAGATGGAATCAAATCAATCGGTTAAACAGCGAATCTATAATCTTGTTCCTTAGAAATAATTTTATGATCAACTGGATCAAACCGGGTTAATCACATCAAAATTAGTCAAAACTGATCAAATTATTTTTATTACTTTTTTTTTTTTGAAAAAGTAGAAAAATTAAAGTCTTATACGTGATATATTTTGTTATATATGATTAATATTTGAATTTTGGGTTTATTATATATACTTTAAAGCGCTATATCATTATTCATTAGTCTATTATATTATTTATCTTATAAAAAAATAATATAAATATGTGAGTAAATTTATCAAATGGATTTAATCAACAATTTAACCAATCCAACCAATTAAATTGTTCACCAACGATAAAATCGATCTGATCAATCTGAAAACAATGCATAATACTCCATTTCTATTATCATTTTACAAGATTCGTTGATAAAAAAAAAAAAAACGAAATTTTCTTGAACCGATCAACGGTGAAAAACACCAATCTTTGTTTTGTTTTTCTGTATCCAGTCTGACTTTGTGTTTCCTTCTCTATGACATTGGCAACATTAAAATAAGAATAGAGTGAATAACACAATTTTCATTTTTATATTTTTCGTGGCTCTTAACAAGCCCCCATGCCTGACAGTCTGAGGAAAAAACATAAACTATTGAGAGTATCTTTTCATACGATCTCATGCCACCGTTCTCTTACATCTAACAATAGATAGGATCATTTGGTTACAACAAGAAGTGGTCAGATGTAATTTATCTTATAAAAATCTCAGCTGTCTATATGAATACGTATCTCAGTTCAATTTCCTATACGAAATCAAGGTTTGTGGAATATTGTTTCTTTGACACTTTCTTGGGAGTTTGAATAAGTTTTACATGTATAATAATAAAAGTACTAAAATCCGACCTTGGTTAAATAATTAAATGTTCTTGCATGTTTTTTTTTTTTTTTAAGAAAGAAACATTTATAAATTTTAGGGGTCTAGAAATCATCCAGCAACGATTGACAAAACAGTTTCGGGAGATGATCCCAAGCATAATCGTTTTCTAACATCTACTTAGCAAAAGTAGCTAGCCTATGAGCAACAAAATTAGAATTACATCTAAACCAAAAAATGCCAAGAGGCGAAAGAGATGACTTGAGTTGATTGATATCGTCGAGAATCCCAAGACCGTTAGAAGGGGCGGAAGATTCTCCATTGGCAGCCACGATGACAGAAGCAACATCACCGAATATGGAAAAATTTGAAATGCGAAGGAGGCGAGCAAACTTGAAAGCTTCACTGAGGGCATATAACTCAACGATTTCAGGGCAAATTTTCCTATTATTTTCTTGGAATAACCCTTAACAAATGTGCCAGAAGGGTTAAAAAGGGCAACTCCCAGGTGTAGGTCCCAAGGGGTGATAAGTAAATCTAGAAGGGGGGAAGGGGGATTGAATAGACTTTACCAACTTTATATTTTTTATAGTCCTTTTAGAAATTTCAGAGTTGACTCAAGTCAGCTAAGTCCTTGGTGGACAATTAAGTTTGCGTACACAACAAAATTAACCACTAAATGCACTGACGAGAAATTTGTTGATAGTATAACTCAGTTAATTCAGCTAACACTTTAAACATACAGTTGACTTGGTTTTTACAGCGGAAGACTTTCACCCTTTATTTTGAATACATTTTTTCAACACTTGTTTAAGCTGAGTTATTATCAGTTGACTTAGCAAATTAACAGACATCAATAATAATGGTAAGCAAGAATGTAAGTATGTTGAATGTAAAAGACACAAGCAATTTATAGTGGTTCGAGGATGGGGTAATTCCTCTAATCCACTCTTCTCCAACCCCTAGAGGAATCCACTAGTGTAACTTGACTTGGTTACAAAATGGTTACAGTCTCAATCAGCTTTGGTCATACAGCTAGCTGCTCCTAGGACTCAGTTTCTTCACGAGACGACTGCCCTGCTACTTCAGCTTCTTCAAACCTTTGGAATTGTTCACACAACCCTCCAACAGGTTCAAAGCTCTGGTTCGATCTGGAACATTACTACACCTCCTTAAACCTTGGAGTAGACCCCTTGTTCTTGAAACAAGTTTTTCCTCTTCAACAAATGAAGTTGTCTTTCCTTCACAGAATGTGTTGGATCGATTTCCTTCGAGTTTAGGCTTGAGGATAATATTTGAATGATTGAGAGATTTGCTTTCTTTGCAGGTTAATGAATTTTGCTTGCTTGCGTTGGTATGGGTAACATCCTCTCAAATGAATTATCAGCCTTTTATAGTGCATGTTTAAAAAATATGTCCATTAAAGAAATAGACATATTTTTAAACTACACTTCGTAGGTTGTTGGTTTGTCTTGTCTTGCAGCATTGATGTAGACTGTGCCTTGAATTTAATGCTCTGCAGCCTTTCCTTAAACTCTGCAGAATTTCAGGTATATCTCATTGGCTCCTTGCTTTTTGCACTCTTTCAGCAAAACAGCTTTTAGGTAGGAAGTCTGACACATGCCTATTTCTAGCAAAACTTTGACTTTGCTTGACAACGGATCTCTTTCAGCTTTCTTTGATCCTGTCTGCTACAAGACTGCAAATCCCCTTTGACAATCAATTCCAATGATTTTGGAATGACTTTGTTGTCAGTCAGCTGACTGAGATAATTTTTGTGTCACTTGACTGAGACTTCACTGCACTTCACTCAGTTGCCACACAGCTGTGTCTTCTCTTCAATCTTCAGTCGAGTCCTGTATCCTTCAACTTGGTCGCTTCCACTCAGCTTACATAGTCCTATCTATTGCAAGTTGATTTACAGTTGAATTGGGGTGACAACTTCCTAATCTATGTTTTACATGGTATCATCAAAATCTATTACATAAATTTCCAATAATTTCTCATTCTTTGATGATGCCAAAACTTAAATAAAATAGCAAAGTAAATAGTGCATAAATAAAGAATGATTGTATTGAATATATCATTTTAACAGAGCTTTCACAATGTCTAAACAACAATTGTATCAGAGCATATACAGAGTACTTACAAGTGTATGTGTATTTACATTTAAGTAATAATACAACATGAAGGGGTTCAGCTGTCTTCAACGCCTCTGCTGCTTCCTTCTTCTATCAGTTTCTTCCTTTGCTCTTCTTCTTTTTTCTTCAGCTCTGTTACGCTTTCTTTCCTCCTCTTCTTTCTTCTTCTTTTCATAGGCTTTTTTTTGTAGTTGGGTCTTTCCTCTGCTGCCTTTCTCTCCATTCGCGATCAAGCCTAATGTTTTCTTCTTCTTGTCTTCTCCTTGCCTCCTCATTCCTTCTATTCACTTTTCTATTTTTCAGTTCATCTAGCCCAGCCCAGTATATCAGTCCTTTCTTATGGGGATCGACATATCGAACATCTCAAGGCCTTGGTGGTGGAGTTCCTCTACCTCTTCCACTTTCACCAATCATTCCCCTTCCTCGTTCAGAGTCTACTCCTTCTCCAGGAGTGTACTGCATGGGTTGTGCCCTTGAAGTTTGCTGACTGCTTCTTAGAAGTCTGCTGCTTGACAAAGCTCCAAACCCTTCTCCCAGTATAAATCCCACGCCTCTGGTAGAGTTATCCCTTTGAAAAATCCTTCAGATGCAAGCGTTTGGAATTCCTTTAAGGATCTTGGTTCAAATCCTGCATCTGGAACAACTATCTCCCAAGGAGGGTTCACTGCTGGAGAGTCTTTAAGTAATCCAGTTGGGGGACCATCGAATCTAGCTTTAAGACTTTCTATTCGACCATGTTTTCTTTCATCCATCTTGGCCAAGTCAGCTTCAATAGCTTCTCGGGATTTCTTGAAGGCTAATGCAACTTTCTCTTCAATTGATAGACCCTATGGCAGCTGACTTAGGAGAGAGCTGGTGACTGAGCCTAGTTGGAGGGTTTTTGCAAGCATAATCTTTAGAGGGGGCTGCTTCTTCACATCACTTCTTTTACTGTCTTTCCCCTTACTACTATCTTCCCCCTTTTTGGCATCATCACCAGCAGGGAGAGTCGGCTGAGAGGGTATTCCCAGGATTAGATCCAATTTGGCATGAATTAAGTCCATCGTCTCATGATTTGTGGAGTGTGTTGCTCTAATTCCGATCGTAGAGCCTTCATCTCAGCAACCATTTATTTCATTTCTGTTTGCATTACCATCATTTCAGTGCACATGTTGGCTTCTGTCTTGAGAAGGTCTGCCTTGTGTTTTGCTTGCAGCAACTCCATGTCCGTTTTTTATGATTGGTCCATCTTGAAGATATGATCCCTCTGTCTCTGCTGAAATTTGGCAATTTCAGCACCCCATATCACTAACTTTGCAAACAGTGATTTGAAGTAGCTGACTTGCTCACGCCTAAATGCTTTGTTCTGTGGTGTCCATTCCCTTATCCTTAGCACATTTCCTCAAATGTCTCATGAGATTGTTGCATCGCGATTATCCAGCCGTTGATTCAATGATGCAAATCCTTTCTCCATGTTTTCTATCTCAGAACGGATAGCCTTAAAGGCTTTTCGAAAGTCAGTTGCTTCAGCAGACTGCTCTTCAGGCCATACAACATCAAAATCAAAACCAAATGGCACAACAGTTCGATCATCTGGAGTCTCAAATTCTTCGGGAGGAATGTTGATAGTGTACCTAGCACTCTCAGCAGCAGATTAAGTCTGCAATGGTATTTCCGCCACGAATGGAAAGTATTCTGCAAAAAGGTCATCAGGGTAAAGGAATCTTTCCCACTTCGCCATCAGGAGCAGGTCCTTTTCCCTTGACACTTGCTTCAGCTCTGTGTGCCTCAACTGTTTCAGCGTCCTCGGCATCTGCAGCTGCGTTAGCCTACGAGTCGATCGATTCTGGTATGCCCAACAAGCTTCATTGGCATCAATTTGTTCTTTTTTTGAGTAGTCTTGTCCTTGGCTGCCTTAGCAGTATCATGGGTTGGTGATGGCACCATAAGGGTGGGCCATCAACCAGTGTAAATTTGGAAATGGCAGCTTTCTCGCTTGCCTTCCTTATTTTAGCCACAGTCTCCTCAACTTTTGGGTCCTCTTCTGGTTTATCTTGTTGGACGGATTTGGCTTCGTCATCTGTGCCCAAAAATTCCACAGAGACATGTTCTTGAGAGTCATGCAAAGCACTGATTTCTTCATTTTCAATTGACTCTTCTTGAGGAGCTGGCATTTCTTCTTCAGCATTCTTACGCAAGGAAGTCCCAACCTCCTTTGGGCCTTCATTACCTCAGTAGATCTCAACATTTGTTGGGCCTTCTACATTCCCTTATGCAGTCTTAACCGCAACAAGGTCTTGCGCAATCCCTTCAGCAGGCTGAGCTGCTTTAGGGTCTTCAGTGGAATCCTTTGAGGTCTCAACCTCTAGGATTGCACTTTCAGAGCCAATAGTCTCAATTGTCATGGTTTTCTTTCCATCCTTTGCCTTGGGCGCCGCATCAATGACTTCATCGTCTGCAACGCACTGGGATTTCGATTAATCTGATCTGAATCGTCCGAGCTTCGTCAACCACACTCTATTGTTTGGTGATTTCCATATCTTCGCCTCCAAGCTTCAAATTGGTAAGGTCTCCCACATCCTTCTCCAACCCGGCTATAGTGTTTGCAGTTTCGCCCTCAACTAGCAAACCAGATGAGTCACGTGCAGCAGGGTCACTGGAAACTTGAGACTCGACTGTTTGTCCAGTTGAGGTTTAGCCGATAGAGCAGGTGTCTCAACACCTTGTTTAGGGATATGCTTGTCTAAGGTGCCCTCTTCATCTCCTTCCTTAGCTTCATAGCCATCTTTCTTGGTTTTGTGTCCCTCGTAGTGCACATGTGAGATAGCAACAACGATGGTCCTCACCATCTCCAAAATATCAGGGCTAGGAGAGATAAGCATAGGTGATGACTCTCTTGGACCCTTCAGCATAGTCTGTTCGTGCAGCTCCTTAGACTCTTTGATTGCTTGCCTCATCTCAGCCCTCTCTACCGCAGACGATTCAGACTCTTCTCGTCTTCTATTCATCATATCGCTAGAGGTTGTAAGGCACTTCGGGATGTCTGGAAGAAACATGTGTGAGGATTTTTTGACTTCTCAACTGCCTTTGCTTTCTCAATGGTCTTTAGTTCTTGTCCTCCTTTCTGTCAAATAGAATGTTGGTGCAACAATCCTCATCCAATGTTGTTCGGACACCAATATTCCCTAAAAACTCCAGGAGGTACTCTTCCTCGTTAATGAACTGAGGGCTTTGAAACTGATACCTGGATTCACTCAACTTCCAGGACCTACAAATTCGTAGCCTATCTTGGATTTCAGGATAGCCGGAGGATAGGACTTGAAGATCATCATCTTTATAATCTTCATGCATGGGCTCAAGAGGAGCCCTTTCTTTGTCAGCCACAACCGCATCGGTCTGAGGAGATTTAACAGCTATCTCTTCAGCATTCTTGTCAGCTGTGTTGGGTTCAGTTTCTTCAGTTGTCTCCCTTACAACTAACTCATTCAAACTCTGATGTTCAGCAACAGTAGTCTCTTCCATTTCAGTGGCTTCCATACCACTCTTATCCTTCGATGTTTGTTGCTCTTCCTCAGCAGCCTCTTTCACAACAGATGTGCCAGACTCAGCTGACTTAGCCAATTCTGACTTTTTCACAAGTCTTCTTCTTGTCTTGACCAATGGAACCTCAATCTCTTCTGGTTCCTCTTCAATGGCAGCAGACTCTGCCACTTTCAGCCTCTTCGCTGCAGTTGGCTTCCGGGGCACAACTGAGCGCTTTCTCTTGATAATATGAGAAAGAACTGGGAATTCCTTCTCGGCTGCAGGGGTAGGGTTTTCTTCGGCTACAGGGGTAGGAGCCTTCTTCTTCTTCTGGAAGAGTTTAGAAGAAGAGGCCTTTGCTGTAGCAGCTGTGTCCTCGGGGACAGGATCAGCTGATTCTCCTTCACTAGTGCCCGTCTTCCTTGCTTGAGCTTGGTGTCGGGCAGCAAAAAGATTTTCCCTAAACATCTTCTTGTCACATGGAAGGATTTCCCATTCTTGAGAGAAATATCCTTCACCTCCAGCAGATGACCTAGCACCAGGCCATATTCGAGTGAGCTTTCAAACACTCCAGCTTTAGTAATAACTTTGTTCATCACATTTTGGCACAACTTGCCAAAAATGAACTCAACCCAGTTAACTTTCTTCTCCTCCATAATCACAGCCATCACGGTCAGCTTAGTCCTAGACATCTGATTGATGCTTCCAAACTTCATATTGATTTATTGGCCACCACGTCCATCAACTTTTAGTAGTCCTCTTTTATCACCGATTTCTTGGCTATATAGACAGGTTTCGCAGCAGCCTCTAGTTTGGCTATTTTCTTCCATGCAGTAGCCATGTTGATATCCTTCTCAGTTATCTCCTTCAAACCAGAAGAAGGAAGATAACAGTTAGCAACTAAGTTCACAGCAGTCAGCTTAATCTCTTTGATGTGGAATGATGAGCGGATCTTATCATCATGAACTTGAGCGTACACGTAAAACATTGTCACCTCTTCCAAATAGGTGTGAATCTTCTAGCCATCTTCACGTAGTCATATGAAGGTGCCATTTTTGATTTTGAACTTGAAAATTGAACGAACGAAGAACTGGGGTTTTCTTCTTAGTTGCAGAGAGAAATTTGCCTTCTTGCTTTGAGAGTGCGAGTTTGTGAGAGGAGGGAGAAAATAATTTCTCTATATATGGGATGTGAGGGGACGATTTTTGGAATTCAAAAAGGTGATATTTGATCAACGGTTGAGATCACGTCATAGAAACCGCATTAATTTTCCCGCATTAAATGCAACAACATTTTTATCCAATCATGGGTAAAATGGGTACAGGCTTTTACTGACGCCATAATAACTGCTAACGTCAAGCCTAAAAAAGCTCGCAGAAAATGACTGTGTTTCGTCACTTAGCTCAAAAATAACTCAGCTATCTTCATAAGTGGCTTAACTCTGCTTCTCTCCTTACTTTATAAACACTCGGCTGTCCAGCTAACTTAATACAGCTGACTAGCCATATTGGCCATTTCACTTGGCTGATAAGTGAAACTCTGCTGATTTCCATTTCTCTCTTCTTTGACTCTGCTGATTGAGTCTTCTGAGCCTCCTAACTCAGCTCAATCAATCTAAGTTTATTTTTAAGCTCTTCAAACCTTGATTCACATGAAGGCTTAGTGAATATATCAGCTAACTGCTTATTAGTTGATATGTATTCCAATGTGATGTCTTTCTTTTCAACATGGTCTCTTATAAAATGATATCTGACATCAATGTGCTTGGTTCTTGAATGCAATACTAGATTTTGAGTAATTGCAATGGCACTTGTGTTATCACACATAATTGGAATTTCTTTTCCTTCTATATCATAGTCTCTCAGTTGTTGCCTCATCCATAAGACTTGAGCAAAACAACTGCCTGTAGCTATGTACTCTGCTTCAGCTGTGGATGTAGCTATTGAATTTTGTTTCTTGCTGAACCAAGAAACCAACCTATTTCCAAGCATTTGACAGGTACCTGTTGTACTTTTCCTGTCCACTCTACATCCAACATAGTCTGAGTCTGAGTAGCCAACTAGCTTGAATCCTCCATCCTTTGGATACCATAAGCCAACTTCTTGGCATCCCTTCAAATATCTTAGGATTTTTTTGGTTGCAGTCATGTGACTTTCCTTGGGAGCAGATTGAAATATGTCACATACACCTACATGAAAAGTGATTGTCTGGTCTACTTGCTGTTAAATAAAGCAAAGATAATGAGAGCTCAATATCTTGTTTGATCAACAGCTTTGCCTTCTGCATCCATGTCAATCTTGACTGAAGTTTTCATGGGAATCTTCACTGATGACTTCTCTTCCATACTAAATTTCTTCATTAAATCTCTGGTATATTTGGTTTGACTTATGAAGGTTCCATCCTTCATTTGCTTGACTTGAAGACCTAGGAAGAAAGTCAGCTCTTCCATCATACTCATCTCAAATTTCCCTTGCATGAGATATGAGAATTTGTCACACAGCTCTTTGTTTGTGGATCCAAAAATGATTTCATCCACATATATTTGAACAAAAAGTATACTCTCCTTATCTTGAATTCTAAAGAGTGTCCTATCAACCTTGCCTTTGGTGAATCCATTGTCAATGAGAAATTGGGACAATGTATCATATCATGCTCTTGGTGCTTGTTTCAAACCATACAATGCCTTCTTGAGCTTGTAGACTTTATCTCCAATAGTTTTCTGCTCAAAACCTGGAGGTTGCTCCACATAGAAGACTTCTTCCAAAAGTCTATTTAAAAATGCACTCTTCACATCCATTTGAAAGACAATGAAGTTCTTGTGTGCAGCATAAGCAAGAAACACCCTAATTGCTTCTAATCTTACAACATGTGCAAATGTTTCATCGAAATCTATATCTTCTTCTTGGCAATACCCTTTGGCTACCAATCTTGCTTTGTTTCTTACAATAGATCCTTCTTCATTCATCTTGTTTCTAAATACCCACTTAGTACTAATAATATTTTGGTGGGTAGGCCTTTGAACTAATTCCCAAACCTTGTTTATTTCAAACTGATTCAATTCTTCCCGCATAGCTAGAATCCAATGTGTGTCATCCAATGCTTGTGACACATATTTAGGTTCAATATGGGAAATGAAACAAGTGAACATTTCTTCATGTTGAATTCTGGATCTGGTTCTTACTCATCCTCTAACATCTTCAATGATAAGCTCTAGAGGATGGTCTCTCAAACCCATCTCACATCCTAAAGTTTGGAGTAAGTCTATTGGATTGATCATCTCGCATGACTAAGTTGTCTTGAACAACTTCCTCATCATCATTTAGTCGCAGACTTTCCAACGAGTCTACGAGATTGACTATCTCATATTCATCGGGTTGAGTCTGCCTCAACATAGAGACTTTTCTAAACAGTTGGATGATTCATCTTTTCAGCTAACTCATCTAAGTCTTCTCCATTAACATTGGGTTCATTAAAAACCACATGGATAGACTCTTTTATGACCATAGTCCTCTTGTTCAGCACTCTAAAAGATTTACGTTCAGCTGAGTATCCCAAAAGATACCTTCATCGGCTTTAGCATCAAAAGCTTTCAAGTTGTCCTTTCCATTATTGCTAATGAAGCACTTACATCCAAAGATATGAAAGTATCCAACATTTGGCTTCATCACCGTCCAAATTTCATAAGGGGTTTTGGACAACTGCCTATTGATCATACACCTATTCTGAGTGTAGCAGGCAGTATTAATGGCTTCAGCCCAAAATCTCTTAGGCAATCCAGTATTAATGGTCCTTGCAACTTCCTTGAAGGTTCTGTTCCTTCTTTCAGCCACTCCATTCTGTTGTGGGGTCCTTGAAGCTAACAACTCGTGAGCAATACCATTTTCTATACAATACTGAGTTATAGTCCCATTAACAAACTCAGTTCCTCTATCAGATCTTATCTGGATAATGGTTTGACTCTTCTCATTTTGAACTCTTCACATCATCTGAGGGAGCTTCTGCAAGGTTTCCTTCTTTTTACACATAAAGACGGTCCATGTGTATCTTGAATAATCATCTACCACCACTAAGGTGTATTTATTTCCACTAATGCTGGCTGTTTCAACAGGACTAAACAAATCCATATGCAATAAGTGCAATATCCTGGTTGAAGAAGGACTTGGTTTGTCCTTAAAAGAAGACTTTATTTGCTTTCCCATCTGGCATGCATCACAAATACTTTCCTTCTTGTATACTGAGTCTGGCAATCCTTCTATAAGATGACTTCTTGCAAGCTTGTTGATTGTCTTGAAATTCAATTGACTCGGCTTTTTTTGCCACAGCTAACTTGATTCGACTGTGCTCTTTGCTAGCAGACATGTGCTTGGTGTACCAGTTGACCAATCCACCACATACATGTTTTCCTTCCTTGATCATTGTATCATAATTTCATTTGATTCAACATTATTGATCTGGCAAACTCCCATGTTCAATCCAACATTATAGCCCTTGTCACAGAGTTGGTTGATGCTCAACAGATTTAAATTGAGCCCTTCAACATAGGCTACATCTATGATCTCTAGTCCATTTTTCTTTATGGATCGTGTGCCTTTGATCTCCCTTGGAGCTTCATTTCCTCCAAAAATGACTTTAGCACCTTTTATTTCCTTGAACTTTGAATATTTGTTCTTGTTGCATGTCATATGTTTGGAACAATCACTATCCATGTACCAGGTTCCTTGGCACTCAGTTGTTCCTTGAACCTCATCTTCTTGATCTTTGGAGTCTTGTTCTTTGGCCATGAGGCATATCAAAGCCTCTTCCTCTGTGTCTGAGGAGTAATCAGCTTCACTGTTGTCTGACTCAGCTGTTTCTTTACACTTGGCTATGTCAGTAGTCTCAGCAGTCAATATAATTTTTTTCTTTTCTTGTCTTCTCTCTCTAAAGGCCCTTCTTTCCTCATCATTCCTGTATTTGTTGACTGGTGGATAGGGACAGTCAATTTCAAAATGTCCTGGTTGTCTGCAATCCAACACAGGCTCTCAGCTTTTTGGAAGTCTGCTCTTTCAGCTCTCGATACTCAGTCCTTTGATGATTAGCTCTATTTGGTGGCTGTCTTCCCTTGCTTTGGAAGGTGATGAGTGTCTCCTGGATGATTCACCCTTGTTCCTCTTGTAGTTCTTATTGAAGAACTTGTTGAACCTTTTTACCATAGGGGCAATCTTCTCCTGGTCAATGGCTTCTCTAGATTCAACTCTGTTGGACTCACCAACCATGAGTGCAACTGTCTTGGGTACAACTGTCTCTTCTTGCTCCTTTCTTCTGAGCTCAAATTCATAGGCTTTAAGGTCTGAGAACATATCATTGTTGGATGTTCTTGTAAAGTCCATTGAGTGTCTCAAAGCCATCACCTTCATTTCCCACTCAGTTGGGAGAGACCTTATAATCTTCATACACATTTCCTTCTATGTATATTCTTTTCCTAGAGCTGAGAACTCATTTGTTATTTCCGTGAATCGGCATCCAGCTAATCCAGACTCTCACCTGCAAGCATTTTGAAATTTTTAAATTTTTGAACAGCAACTGTTAACTTATTTTCTTTAATTTGATCATACCCTTCACAAATTAAAGTTAGTTTTTCCCAGATTTCTTTGCCCGTTCTGCAAGATTTAACTTTGTTGAACATGGCCTTATAAAGGATTTTGTACAAAATGTCCTTGGCAACATTGTCCAAGTTAAATCTCTTTCTATCCTCATTAGTCCACTTTCAACGTGTCTTTTCCACCATAGCAGGTCTAAGTTATGCAGGTGCATTATCTTCACCTTCAGCAGGAGCAACCCTTCTTATAGCTGTATTGACTTTTAGTATTTGTAGTGGCCTATCCTCAATGACGAACCACATTTCATCGTGTAAGGTAGAAAGATGTGCCTGCATACGTATTTTCCAATCATCAAATTCTTCAACAGTAAACATTGGAATTCGAGTTAGATTTGCTTCCATGATTACAACTTTGCTTTTTAAAATAAAAGTTTTAAACACTGTAAGTGTTGTTCTTTTGAAAAAGATTGAGATCTAGTTCAATAACCAGTGCGGAAGGCTCAATGAACCAACCACTCTGATACCACTTGTAGGTCCTAAAGTGTGATAAGTAAAGTCTAGAAGGGGGGAGGGGTTGAATAGACCTTACCAACTTTTCATTTTTTTAGTCCTTTTAGAAATTTCAGAGTTGACTTAAGTCAGCGAAGTCCTTGGTGGACAGCTAGGTTTGCTTACATAGCAGAGTTAGCTACTCAACAGACTCGACTGAGCTGTTGATAGGATAACTCAGCTAATTCAGCTAACACTTTAAAAATGCAGTTGACTTAGGTTTTACAACGGAATACATTCACCTTTTGTTTTGAATACGTTTTTTCAACACTTGTTTAAACTGGCTTATTATCAGTTGAATTAGCAAATTAACATACAACAATAATAATGGTAAGCAAGAATGTAAGTATGCTGAATGTAAAAGACACAAGCAATTTATAGTGGTTCGAGGATGGGGTAATTCCTTTAATCCACTATTCTCTAACCCCTGGAGGAATCCACTAGTGTAACTTGACTTGTTTACAAAATGGTTACTGTCCGAGTCAACTTTAATCACACAGCTAGCTGCTCCTGGGGCTCAACTTCATTACAAGACGGCTGCCCTGCTACTTCAGCTTCTTCAAACCTTTGGAATTGTTCAAACAACCCTCCAACAGGTTCAAAGCTCTGGTTTGACCTGGAACCTTACTACACCTCCTTCAACCTTGGAGCGTAGACCCCTTGTTTTTGAAACAAGTTTTTCCTCTTCAACAAATGAACTTGTCTTTCCTTCACAGAAGTGTGGGATCGATTTTGTTCGAGTTTAGTCTTGAGGATAATATTTGAATGATTGAGAGATTTTCTTTGCTTTGTAGGTTAATGAACTTTGCTTGCTTGCGTTCGTATGGGTAACCTTCTCTCAAATGAATCCTCAACCTTTTATAGTGCAGGTTTGAAAAATATGTCCGTTGAAGAGATAGACATATTTTCAAACTACACTTCGTAGGTTGTTGGCTTGTCTTGTCTTGCATCATTGATGTAGATTGTGCCTTGAATTTAATGCTCTGCAGCCTCTCCTTAAACTTTGTAGAATTTCAGGTACATCCCATTGGCTCCTTGCTTTTTGCACTCTTTCAGCAAAACAACTTTTAGGTAGGAAGTTTGACACATGCCTATTTCCAGCAAAACCTTGACTTTGCTTGACAACGGATCTTTTTCAGATTTCTTTGATCTTGTCTGCTGTATATACCCTTTGAAATCAATTCCAATGATTTTGGAATGATTTTTGTCGATCATCGGTGACCGAGACAACTTTTTCGTCACTTGATCGAGACTCCTTGCACTTCACTCACCGCCACATAAGCTGGGTCTTTCTACAATCTTCGATTGAGTCCTCAGTCTTCAACTTTTTTGCTTCCACTCGGCCTACATGACCTATCTATTACAAGTTGATTTCTGATTGAATTGGGGTGCCAACTTCCTAATCTAAGTTTTACATGGTATCATCAAAATCTATTACGTAAATTTCCCAATACCAGGCTTGCACACAATGCATGCAGTGAGATAGTCCCATCAAAACAAATCCAAAAACAGGCGGTAGGATGGGAAATGAGAGGTGAATCTAGAAGCGGAGAGAATCTCAGGTCTGCACTCAACTCGATCAAAATCCTGAAGAATCGTGTTTGCCGCTATCACAATCGAGAACGACATCGGGCATATATCGTCGAACGTTTTCCTATTTCTGTGATACCAAAGTAGGTTGCAAATAACCACAAAGATGTTGCTCAAGTGGTTTGGTGAATGTAAGAGGACTTCTTGGATCCATAGCGGGAAGAAGGGTTGTGCAAATGCTTAAATATGTTCATCAAGTCCCGAAAGGCGCCACACTATGCGTGAAAAGTGATAATGAAGGAAAATATGCATGCAGTCACAGTTAGGCCTAGAGCAAAATGAGCACGGGTCCGAGCTTAAAATGTGGTGTCGAGCAAGAAGATCATTCGTGCGGATTACTACGGAAACACATCGCCACATAAAGAAATTAAAATACGGGGGACTGAAAGCTTCCAAATAGATTTCCAAATCGGGTTCGGTGATGAGCTCGAGGTAGTAGCCATTTGCAGATTTGGAAATAAGGTGTTTGACGAAGCAACTAAATGATATGTGGATTTGACGAAGAATTTCCCATTGCATGAGAAGTGCCAGTACCATAGATCATCAAGTTGACAAGCACAAATTGGAATCGAGAGTATGAGTTCTGTCAAACAAAAAAGGGACCGAACCAAGTCTTCCTTCCAACATGAGTTATCTGAGTCAATTAAATCGACACGTTAGTGATGCCAGCCGAAGTGGGTTGATTAGAATGCACCAGAAAATCCAAAGGACGAAGGAGCCAGGGGTCTCTCCATATATTCATGTATTGGCCTGAGCAAATGAGTTTCCGAGCTCTCATAAGAACGACTTCTTTACTCTAAAAAATGCTTCTCCAACTCAATGAAGGCCGAGATCCAATATTAGCATTCAAAAAATTCCCCAACGGATAGTATTTTGCCCGCAAAAATATGGAAATCAGCGAAGATGGTTGGGTGAGGAGCTGCCACACTTGATTTGTAAAGATGTTGAAAACCCAAACCTCCACAAGCTTTTGAACGGGCAAGCTTTTTCCAAGATAAATGAATTTTTTTCTGTCCGCCGAACCACTCCATAGATAATTAGCAATCATAGATTGGATTTTTTCAAGAATAGCATCCCGGAGCTTAAAACACGTCATAACGTAAGTTGGAATCGATTGAATGACCGACTTAATAAGGATATCGCGGACGACTTGAGATAATATCTTTTCTTTCCAACCTTGAATTCTCTTCCACACTCTATCTTAAATAGACTAGAAAATTTCCTGCTTATTTCTTCCAATAACCGAAGGAAACCCAAGATATTTTCCATGAGAAATGACTGTTGGGATGCCAAGAATCTGCGAAATTTGTTGAGCAGCGGCAGCGGGGGTATTAGAACTAAAGAGGACGCCTGATTTCTCTAAATTTATCTGTTGAGAAATTATTTTGTAGATTTTGATGAATGCCATGTAAAACTTAGAATAGAATGTTGACACCCCATTTTACTTGTAATTATTATTGTAATAGATAAAATTTGAATGAGTCGAGTCAAGTCACTATGCTCGGGAATACAGTTAAGTCAATGAAGAAGTGAAGTGAATACTCATTGCCGGAACAACCGAGTATGGCCAAGACAGAAGACCAAGGACTCGATCAAGATGCTGTGGTGAGGGATAGCTGTGTGAAGAGTCAGTTAAGTCAACTTGAGGAGCCATGTCACGAGTTGAAGTGACAGATGAGTCTTTCAATGATTGGAGCAGACTCAAGTCACCTGGGGAAAAGACAGCTGCAAAGAGGAGTTAACCGAAAAGAATTCTATGCACGTAAGTCAATAACATTACTTAAATAAGTAATACTTCCATGCCGCCATGTCTTAAAGTGCTCGGCCCCAGGAAGCGTGCAAAAGGAATAAACCAATGGGAAGATCGCACCTCGTGTCGAACACGGTGCTCGGACATTCATTTAATACGAGGAAAGGTCTACATCTCAAGATCAAGACCAAGAAAAGACAAGCCAACGAACACAAGTGACTTTTGAAAATCACCTATCTCTTGGGGTGATTTTTGAAAGTTCACTATAAAAGGCCGAGGAATTTCATTGAGAAAAGGTGACCTTGATTTTACGAACCACAAACGAACAAGCATTATTAAAATCAGAACTCGCTAAATATTCTCAAGATATTCAAGCAAAATCCTCAAGCCTAAATCTCGAAGGAAATCGATCCAACACAAAGTCATGTGAAGGAAAGACAACTTCAATGCATTTAAGAGGAAACTTTTGAAGAATCAAAAGGGTCTACTTTCCAAAGAGGATTGTAGGAAGGTTCAGGTCGAACCAATCTCAAGTTATTGGAGGGCTTCGTGATCAAATCCGAAGCTTGAGAAAGTGAGTCAAGTAGCAAGGCGAGCTTGCCCTGTGAAGAAGCCGAGTCGGACGAGAAGCCGCCTATGTGACCAAGGCATCTCAGATCGAGTCCAAGGAGCAAGTTTGCGTGATCAAGACTTGTCTCAGCATCGATAACCACTTTGTGAATTGATCATTACGTAGTGGATTCCTCCGGGAGTTGGATAAGATAAGATTAGAAGAATTACCCCATCTTGAACCTCTATAAAAATTACTCGTGTCATTTATATTTCAAAGATATTTATATTTACGCATACTCATTTCATATCTGCTGATAATTTGCTATCCAACTGATAAATAACTAAGTGCTAAAATCAAGTGTTAAAACGAAGTTAAATCAAATTCAAGGGTGTTAAGTCTTCCGCTTAAAAACTCATCACAACCAAGTTAAAGTTTAGACTAAACAGCCGAGTTATTCTATCAACAGCTCTATCGAGTCTGTTGAGTGGCTAACTCTGCTGATTAACTAACTTAGTTGTCCCTCAAGGACATAGCTGTGTAATTAACTCTGTAATATTCTAAAAGGACTAAAATCAAAAAGTTGGTAAGGTTTATTCAACCCCTCCCCCCTTCTAAACCTTACTCACACCCCTTGAGACCTACAAGTGGTATCATAGCGGTTGGTTCATTGAGCCTTCCGCACTGGTTACTGAACTAGATCTCCAATCTTTCAAAGAAACTTTTAACACTTGCTCTTTCAAAAGTTTTTTTTCTCAGCGAAGTTATTATCATGGAAGCAAATCTGACACGCATTCCTATGTTCACTATTGAGGAATTTGATGACTTGAAAATTCGTATGCAGGCTCATCTACCTGCTTTACATGATGAAATGTGGATAGTGATAGAGGATGGGCCACTGCAAATACTGAAAGTGAACATAGCCGTACGGAGAGCAGCTGCAGCTGAAGGAGAAGAAGTTGTAGCTGAGGCAAGACCAGCCATGGTTGAGAAACCAAGGATTGAGTGGACAAACCAGGACAGAAAAAGATACAACTTGGACAATGTAGCCAAGGACATACTCTACAAAACCTTGGACAAAGCAATGTTCAACAAAGTCAAATCTTGCCAAACTGCAAAACAAATCTGGGATAAATTAACTTTAATTTGTGAAGGATCTGAGCAAATTAAAGAAAACAAATTGTCTGTTGTTGTACATAAATTTGAAAATTTTAAAATGCTTGCAGATGAAACCTTGGATCAGCTGGATGCTAGATTCACTGAAATAACAAACGAGCTATCAAAGATTGGGAAAGAATATACACAAAAAGAAATGTGTATGAAGATTCTGAGAAGTCTCCCAGCTGAATGGGAAATGAAGGTCATGGCTCTAAGACATTCGATGGACCTATCAAAAACATCCAATCATGAGCTAATCTCAGACCTCAAAGATTATGAATTTGGTGAGAAGAAAAGATCAAGAGGAGACAATTTGTACCCAAAAACAATTTGCACTTATAGTCAAGGATGGAAAGAAAGTCAAGTCAAGGAAGTTATAGACCAGGAGGAAATAGCCCTGATGGTTAAAATATTCAACAAGTTCTTTAATAAGAACTACAAGAAAAACAAGGGTGACACCTCCAGGAGACATTCAGGTCCCTCCAAGTCAAGGGAAGATAGGCCACCCAAGAGAGCTGAGCATCAAAAGGTTGAATATCAGAGAGCTGATAATTCAAGGACTGAAAGAATTGACCAAAGAGCGAGAACTGTGTTGAACCGAGACAACCAGGACACTTTGCTATTGACTGTCCATATCCATAGTCAATAAATACATGAATGAAGAAGAAAGAAGAGTCTTCAGAGAAAGAAGACAGGAAAAGAAAAAGGCTATGTTAGCTGCTGAGACAGCCAAGTCGAAGGAAGCAGCTGATTCAGAGAGTAGTGAAGCTGACTACTCAAGTGATTCTGAAGAAGAAGCCTTGATTTGTCTAATGGCCAAAGAACAAGATCAACCAGATAAAGAAGATGAGGTACATTCTAACTCATCTCATTCAGATTCTAGTGATAGTGATTGTGATACACACACTTCTTCACCCACTGATCTTTATGATTCATTAGGCAAAATGATGAAAGATTTTGATCACATTAAATCCTCAACCACACTATTAAATGAGAAAAACAGCCAGCTCAAAAGCCAAAACTCACAGCTGACAAAAAAGCTGAGTACTCTAAGTCACATAGCTGGTGAGAACAAAGAGATGAAGGCTGAAAATGTTAAACTAATAGCAGAGACAACTGCTATTGAAAAGAGAGAAAATGATCTTAAAAATGTGATTGTCTCATTTACAAAGGCATCTAAATCATCGGATGACCTTATCATAAGTCAAAAAGAATGTGGAGATAAGACAGACATAGGATTCAATTCCTTTGTGCATAGTCAAGTTTCCAGAGTGATTTTGGAAAAAGGATCTTCAAGTAATGAAGCATCTCAAAAATCCAAAACACCAAATATTGCACCCACATTCACTCCAAAGCACAATCACAAAAAACTGGCCTTGGATATAAAGCAAAAGGAAAACAACCAGTTGAGTATGCTGAGAGGACAACTGAGAAGAAATCCAGCAGAGTTCCTCAGCAAACTCCAAATAGGAAGTACTCTGTGAAGAATAAACAGAGCTACCAAAAACCCTAGAAGTTTTATCAAAGAAACGCATATGATGGGAATGGTAAAAATTATCCAAGCCAAGCTGATTGGAATAATGTGAAATATCAGCAAAGACCTATGGAATACAAGCCTAAATGGCAAAGACCTAGAACTCAGCAAATGTCATTCCAAAGGCAAAAGAGCTATTATCAGCACACATTTGCACCCAGGCACTACACTCAAAAACATCACAACTACCCAAAGAAGGCAATTGCTAAAACACACACACACACAGGTATACAGACAAAAAAGACAGCTGTATGAACCTAAAACCCCCAAGCAATTTGCCAAAGTGAGTTATGATTATGGCACAGATAGATAGCAACCTCTTAGAGGCAAGTCATTTGGCTATAGGTTGGTTGGATCATCTTATAGCACTAACCCTTCAGGACCCAAACAAGCATGGGTACCTAAAAACTAATTTCCTTGATTGCAGGTTCAAGGAACAGTTGAGTGCCAAGGAACCTGGTACATGGATAGTGGCTGTTCCAGACACGTGACAGGAAACAAGAAAAATCTGTCAAAATTCAAGGAGATTAGAGGCGCAAAAGTTATATTTGGAGGAAATGAAGCTCCAGGGGAAATAAGAGGCACTAGATCCATAAAGAAAAATGGATTAGAAATCACAAATGTTTCATATGTTGAAGGCCTCAACTTTAACCTGTTAAGCATCAGCCAACTCTGTGACAAAGGCTATAATGTTGGATTCAATATGGGAGTATGCCAAATTAAAGATACCGAATCAAATGAAATAGTGCTGCAAGGATCGAGACAGAAGAATATGTATGTGGTAGACTGGTCTACTGCCACACCAAGCACAAGTATGTTAGCAAAAAAGTACAATTTGAATCAAGTTGGCGTGGCACAAGAAAGTCGAGTCATCTGAACTTTAAGACAATCAACAAGCTTGCAAGGAGTCATCTTGTGGAAGGATTGCCAGACTCAGTGTACAAGAAGGAAAGTGTTTGTGATGCATGCCAGATGGGAAAGCAGATCAAATCTTCATTCAAAGAGAAGTCTAGTCCTTCTTCAACAAGGATATTACATCTTTGCATATGGATTTATTTGGTCTGTTGAACCAGCCAGCATAAGTGGGAAGAAATACACTTTAGTGGTGGTGGATGATTATTCAAGATATACATGGACAATCATCATGTGCAAAAAGAAAGAAACCCTGTAGAAATTACCTCAGCTGATGAAAAGAGTTCAAAATGAAAAGAGCCAAACCATTATAAAGATAAGGTCTGATAGAGGGACTGAGTTTGTCAATGGGATAATAACTTCGATCTTGTGTTGAAAATGGTATTGCTCATGAGTTATCTATGACAAGAACTCCACTGACATAATGGAGTAGTGAAAGAAGGAGCAGAACTCTCAAGGAAGCTGCAAGGACCATGTTAGTGAAGGTCAGGCCGCTAAGAGATTTTGAAATTTGAAGCGATCAACACTGCATGTTATACTCAAAATCGATGCATGATTAATAGACATCTGACAAAGACTCCCTATGAAATCTGGACAGGGAGAAAGCCAAATGTTGGGTACTTCAAAATATTTGGATGTAAATGCTTCATTCATAACAATGGCAAGGAAATATAAAGGCTTTTGATGCTAAAGCTGATGAAGGTATCTTTTTCGGATACTCAGCTGAGAGCAAAACCTATAGAGTATTGAACAAGAGGACTATGGTCACAGAAGAGTCTATTCATGTAGTTTTTGATGAACCTAATGTGAATGGAGAAGACATTGAAGAGTTAGCTGATAAGCTGAATCAACCAACTATGCAGAAGAGTCCTTATGTTGAAGCTGAAACAAGAGTAATCAACCAAGATGAAAATGAGATAGCTGAATCTCAAAGACAGTTGGAAAATCTACAGATGAATGATGATGAGAGAGCTGCTCACCACAGATTTTCTTGAAGACTTCATGGATCTCAGCTGTCACTTCGGATTCAGCTGGCGGCCACGCAGCATCAAAATCAAAGTCTGCTGGAATAATTGAGTCGGTGGGAATTACTGGATCTGCTCGGATGTTGAAGCGGCGCTGCTCTTGAGTTGTCTCTTCTTCAAGGTCGGGCAGCTCAATTGAGAAAGGGAATGTTTCCTCAAATGCATCATCGCGCACATATGGGATTGATTGAACAGTTGTTCATGCCTTTAATGATCCTGGTTGAGTCGATCCTGCTGCAGCTTTGGGAGCCTGCGCAGATGACTCGGTCTCAGCTGGGCCTTGTTGAGTGGATTGCACCGGTCGAGCCTCACTGCCTTAATGCCTTCTTCGGCCTCGATGATTCTGCTAAATGAATTTCCTTGTCCCCAGCTGCACCATCAGCTTCATCGGAGGATGATAAAGCCTGGGGGCTTGGTTCATCATCAAAGTTAAACTTTTGATGAGCAGCTTTAAAAGTTGCCTGACTCGTCTGTGGAAGAACATCCTCAGCTGGGTCCTTTTTATGAGCAACATGAGTGGACTCAGCTTCGTCTTCAGATCCCAGAAAAGATATATCAGGGTTGTCCTGGGAATCATGAAGAGCACTAATCTCCTTTTCAGATTCAACAATGATGACAGGAGGGATGCTCTTATCTTCTTGAGTTTTACCCAGGGACGTCTCGACCTCCCTTGGGCCTTCAATACCTCCAGCAGTCTCAACTGCATCGAGGTCTTCTACAATCCCTTCGACAGACACAACTGTCTTAGGGTCTTGGACAGTGGCATCCGAATGAGTCTCAACCTCTTGGATTGCACTCTCAGTGCCCAGAGTGTTAACTCCCGGGGCATTTCCAACCTGTGCCTCGACTGCACCAGTAGCGTCCTCAGCCTGCAAAGCAGTTGGCACTTCAGCTGGGACAGACTCAACTGTCTGAGCTTCATCAGTGTCAGTCTGATGTGGTTCACTTTCCTTTTCCACTTCGCCTCTTTTCTGCAATGTGGAGTCACCTGCAGCATCCTCCGACCTTACTGCAGTGGAGTGAGTTTCTTCCTCGGTGGGGCACACACGGTGAGTAGTGATGGTGGGGTCACTCTTCTCCGGACCCATTTGCTTCCGTTGAGTGCTCAGTCGTGGGGGCAGGTGGTAAAACACCTTCAGTAGGGGTTAGCTCAACTTGGGTGGCCAAGTTCACAGTTTCATCGCCAATTCCCTGAGAGCTATTTGGTGAGTGCACTCGGGAGGTGGTGGCAGCTATAGTTGTGGCAATTTACTGCACCACTCCCAAAGGGTCCAATTCTAGGTGAGCCTGAGATGATTCTCCTGGTCCTTCCATCATCTGCTGCTCATGCATCAACCTGGATTCCTTTAGAGCTTGCTGCATGTCTGACTTCTCTGTTGCAGCCATTGGATCCAAGTCTTCATCACTCTCGGAGAGCATATCAATGTGAGAGTGAGCGTGTTCTAGAGTTCCGGTATAATGACAGATATTTGCCTTCTCCAGTGAACGGGCTTGCTCTTTAGCTTTGTCCTTCTCATCCGCCTTTATGATACGGAGGAGATCCATGCAGTGCCCTTCATCGAGAGCCGTTCGGACATTGGTAACTCCAAGGAATTGCAATAATTACTCTTCCTTCTCGATAAATTCAGGGCGTTCGAACTGCACCTTGGAATAACTTAGCTTACATGCTCTCCATTCACGTAGACGGCGCTGGATGTCAGGATATACATGAGAAACCACAATTACATCATCGTCTTCATCCTCTTCCTGTCCTTCCGTTTCAGAGATGGAAGGTAGCACTACTCTTCGCCTTCAGCAGCATCTGTGGCAGGTGGAGAGACAACCTTTTCAACAGGAGATTCCGTTGTCTCAGATGCTTCTTTGGTAAGCCTCTGCTGATCACCTTCAGTAGACTTGGCGGTTTCATCGATTATTTCAGGAGACGCGCACTTCCTCGCATCTCGAGAGGTTTTTCCGGTGAGTGGCGAGACTTTTTGTCTTCTCAAGCTCTGAAAGCTTGGAGATTCTTCTTCTTCTCTTGGTTCTCACCAGAGGAATTTTCGGTTCGGATTCCTTTCTTGAGTTCCTTGGGCGGGGCCGAGCATCTTTCTTGGATGGAGCTGCCTTTCTAGGCTTGGCAGTCCTCTTCTTTCTTATGGCTGGAGAAGGTATTTGGGCTCCCTTCTCCGCCTCGGCTGCGGGGGCAGGAGACACGGCTGCTGAGGCAGGTGACTCGGCTGCAAGGGCAGGAGCGTCCATTTTCTTTACTGCAGAGGCAACTCTCTTCTTAGCAGCTGCAGGGGCAGCTCTTTTCTTCGGAGGAGAGGAGACAGTTGTGTCCTCGGGTCCAGCTGATTCCCCCTCACTAGTATCTACCCTCTTCACATGGGCTCTCTTCTGGGCTCCGGAAAGATTAGCCCTTAACATTTTCTTGTTCACATGGAAAGGCTTTCCATGTTGAAGGGGAATGCCCTTCACTTCCATCAGATGGCCAATGACTAGGCCATAGCCGAGTGATCCTCCAAAGGATCCATCTTCCTTGTACGACTTGTTTCCAACATTCTGGCAGAGTCTGCTGTACACGAACTCAGCCCAGTTAGACTTTCTTGCCCTGCATGATCGCAGCCATGATGATCAGCTTTGTCTTCGATAGTTGATTGAAACTGCCAAACTTCATATCTACACATTTTGCAACGACATCCATCAACTTGTGATAGTCGTCCTTCAGCAGCTTCTTCTCAGCTGTGTAGATAACTTTCGCAGCACACTCAGGTTTTGCTACTTCTTTCCATGCAGCAGCCAAGTTGACATCAGCTTCAGCTATCTCCGTCATGCCCTCCGACGACAATAAGCAGTGCTCCGCAAGGTCCTTAGCAGTAATCAAAATGTCCTTGCGGTGGACGAAGAACTTGATACCTTCATCCTGCACCTCTGAATTTTCATAGAACTGCGCCACCTCTTCAACGTAGGTCAACGAGTATTCCATCGTTAGAAAAGGCCTGAGACCAGGAATTTTCCAGCATATCAGTTATCTTCTTCACTAGGGTTTCATCGGAACCCTGCTTTATCATTCCTTCGAAATCCACAGTCGATCCAGAGTGGATTTGCTTTGATAGCTTAGCAAAATCGAGTTTTGGTGCCATTTTTAGAGAGTTTTTCCGAATAAAACCTGATAGATTTACTTGAGGACTGGTAGGGTTTGCGAGAGAGATGAACTTGCTTTTCTCTTGCTTTGAAGATGAACAGTTTTTAGTGTGAGAGAGAAAACTAAAAGAAAATGAGTACATAAGGGTTATGAAAGGACGTGTTTTTGGTTTTTTGAATTTTGATCGAGATCAACGGCTCAGATTTAGCATGCCGAATTGCATTTAATTCCTCACATTTAATGCGGAAGCATTTATATCCAATCATATGCTTACTGTGCAGCTTTTGACTGTACCCATCATTATTGCGCTGACGTCATCCTTAAAAACATTCCCGATTAAAAACAACTGCATTTTTGTCACTTAGCTCATAAATGACTCATCTTATGTCGAAGGTGACTTAAATTAGCTTCTCTCCTTTCATTAAGCGACTCAACTATCAGCTAACTCAATACAACTGACTTTTCGATATGGCTGTTTCACTTGGCTGATGTGAAAATCTTGTTCATTTCTCACTTTCTATCTTCCATCTCTTCTGATTGAGTCTTCTGAGTATTAACTCAGCTCAATTAACCATAACTCATGCTTAAGCTCTTCAAATCTTGATTCACATAAGGGTTTGGTGAAAATGTCAGCTAACTGTTTATCAATTGAGATGTATTTCAAAAAGATATCTTTCTTTTCAACATGATCTTTTATGGAAAGATATCTGACATCAATGTGCTTTGTTCTTGAATGCAACACAGGATTCTGAGTAATTGCAATAGCACTTGTGTTGTCACACATAATTGAAATTTCTTTTTCTTCAATTTCATAAGACACGTTGAGAATTACCCAGTAAAGATGGGCCAATTTTGAATTTTGATAATGTAAGGCTCTTTGTTGAGGCCGAAGCTGCGTGACAGTCTATCGAAAGTTGATCTTGGTCCAAGACATGGTCTTGGACTTCGATAAAATATATGGGCTTATTAAAGGTCCATTCTTCCTATATTGTAGGTGAGTAAATTTACAGGTTTACACAGTGAAATACCCTCATGTTACATATATTATACTATGAAATAGGAAAGAGATAAACAAATTCATGAATGATAAGTCAAGGATCCCCGGTTTAAAAAACTTTTGAAACTGACTATCAACGCCCAATTTTGAAATGTTTGAAGGAAAAATATATTAGAATAGTTCATTCCAGTTCATCACACCATATTTACCACCTAAGAAGTTTATTAAAAACTTTTCAGATATACTTACAACCAGGGGGCAACTAGACATGTAAATTTGGGGGGCTAAATCAATAAAAAAAAATAGGAATAATTACAAAAATACCCCTGAGATTTGGGTTAATTACAAAAAAACTCAGACATGTTTCAAAATTACAAAAAAAACCTCCAGGTTTCGTTTTGTCTTAAATTTAAGGGGGTAACTGTAATATTTTTGCAAATGTCATAGTTTTTTGAAATATTTTTGCAAATCACCAGGAAAAATGTAGGATGGAATCAAATTTCAGGTTTTTTTTTTTAATTTTCAAAGAACTCTAGATTTTTTTGTAATTAGCCCAAATATTAAGGGTGCTTTTGTAATTATCCCTAAAAAATAATTATTTATTACTAAAAATTAATATTTTAAAATAAAATACACATAGAAATAATTGAGTTTTCAAAAATTTGGTGGGAGGGGTGAGGGGGCAGACCATGGACAAGGAAGGAAACGCCCTTGCTTACAACTTACTTTTCAGTTTTCACACTAATTCCCACTAGGTTAAACATTAAATAAAAAATTTAACGGTGCATTTGGATGGAGGAATTTCAAATCCAATGTATTTGAAAATGAATGGATTTTAAATATCTTGATTTGAAATCCATCTCTTAGATGGATGATGTGAATTTGTGTAGTAATTTCAAATCTATTGTAAATTTTGATTTACAAAATTTAAAAGCTCTAATCATTTTCTTAATTGACATTTAATAAATAACAACAAAAGACACAATCTTATTATTTTATAAATAATTATAATTTTATACACTAATAAAAATATAAAATATATAACTTTTATTATGAGTGAATATGTGTGTGTGAGGATAGTGCGCGTGAATATGTGAGAGAGACTGTGTGTATACGTGTGCAGTTTGTGTGTAGTATGTGCGTGTGTGCAGTTTGTGTGCAGTGCGTGTAAGTGTATGAGGGCGTGTGCAATATGTGTAGTGTGTGTGTGTGCAGTGTGTGTATGTGAATATGCAAGTGTACATAAAGACAAAAAAATGGATTTCAAAGGACTAGGTTTTAGAAGGAATTTAAAACCCTTTGAAAACATGAATAGAAACATAAAAATGGATTTGAAATCCATTGATTTGGATTTAAGCCAACCAAGAGTGCGCAATGGCGTAGTCAGGAAATATATCAGGATGGGTTGGGGTGGTCCAGATAAAAAACTAAAAGAAAAATCAAATAAATATTAACTAAAACAAATTCTTAAAAAAATACTTAGTAATTTTTTTTGCTTTTTAAAAAAGAAGGTGAGGCCAGGTTGGCCCCCTGCCTTTGTCAATGAGGGTATGAATTTAGCTACAGCTACGAATGAATATACTTTAATTTTAGAAATTTTCTTTCTGCTAAGAATAGTATAAAAAAATTGTTACTGAGAAAAAAAAATTGGGGGGTGTGAATGGATATGGTATGAAAAATGCAATGATGAAATATGATATGATGTAGATAAAGTAAAGTAATGATTGGTAGTTCAATATATGTTAGTGGGTTAATAGAGAAATTTATGAAAAATTGTATAATAATGATTTGTTTTTTAAGAAAGTGATTAGATGTGACATATGTAAGAAACAATAAGAGAAAAAGTGCGAGCGAGTGAATAGTGTAATTTTTAGAAAATTTGATAGACAATAACAATTCGAATAAAAAAGAAGTCTCTAACGGAACAAAAATGTATAAGATTTTTGGCTAGTATTGCGATTGAATATCTTTCATTTTGGAATGTTTTTTTTAGAGAATTGTGTAAAAATTTTGTTAGTGAAAATATGGAATTTTTTTGGAGTTGAAAATGGATATGGAATGAAAATATAATGATGAAAGATGATGTGATATATAAATAGTAAAATAATGATTTGTAGTTAAAAATATGTAAGTGGATGAATAATTAAATTTATTGGAAAATGTGTGATAATGATTTGATTTTCTTGGAAAAAAGGCATATGTGATTGATATAAGAAAACGTGAGAAAAAATGTGAGTGAGTGAATAGTATATTTCCTGGAAATTTTGGTTGACATTAACATTTCTGGGTAAAAAGATTTCTCTAGCGGAACGAAAATGAAAAATTCGCACACCTAAGCACAACCTAATGTTGCATTACAAGCTTTAAAATTCCTTTAGGGTACATTTGGATGTGGGAGTTGGGAGAGGATTTGAAATACTTAGGCCGCGATTGGATATGAAATGATTTTTATTTTCGTTCCGCTGGAGAATATTTTTTCACCAAACATGCGATTGTTTATAAATATTTTCAGAAAATACACTATTCTCTCACTTTTACTTTTCCTCATTTTTTTCTCTTATCAATCACATCTACACATTTTTCACAAAAAAACTACTCATTATTACACATTTTTCCACAAATTTCATTATTCGCTCACTCACACATTTCTAACTACCAATCATATCTAATCGTTATTTTTACTATTTTTTAATCAAATCAACTTTCATCATTACTTTTTCATCTCACGTCCAATCACACTCTCAAAATTCATCTTTTTTCTTCTAAAATCTTTTTTTTACCAATATTCTCTTGCAAAATAAAAATTCTCAAAATGAAAAGCTGACATAGTTGTGGATAGAAAATTCTTGATTTTCCATCCTCACACCAAGTAGTCCTGCGATCGGAATCAGACCACTCAATGTTGCAAAGAGAGAAAAGAACCGCTCTCTTTCTAAATAGACTTAGGTCTGCTCCCCAAGACTTTCTCGGGCTTAAGGAAGCGATTGACTCTGAGGATAAAATAATTCTTTACTTTGACTGTAGGAGGTCATACCAGCTAGGGGTGGACAACGGGTCGGGTAGTCGGGTATTTGAGTATTTGGGTCGGGTACATGAATTTTTCGGGTAGCAGTTTGGGGTACCCGACCCCTACCCGACATTAAAGAATTTTGGGTTTTTTTCTTTTTTTTTTTTCGGAAATTGCCTTTCCAATGTATTTCCAATTTTTTTCAGTTACAGCAAAACAGAAACAATTCAATTTATTTCCAATTTTTTCAGTTTATGAGAAAGCAAAATCTTCTGGTATAACTATCAAAGCTGGTTTAACAAATAATGAAGCCATGAACATTATAGATTGGCTAAAACAAAACATTCACAATCCGACTAATCAAAACCAAAAAGAATAATATGAACATCACAAAAATATCATTGTTACAGCAAAATTAAGATAATCAATTCACAATTATAATTTAAAAAAGCTTACCTTTCAAAATTGTCGTCGAACACTCAAACTCGTTGTTGCCGGTGCCGGAGTTGACTAGTGGTGCGATCGCCGGAGTGAGAACGGAGAAGAGGCTTTTGTGCGTTGAGGGTGTGCTGTTGTTGAGGGTGAGATGAGAAGAGGCGCCTATGCGTGTAGAGATGAGAAGAGGCGCCTGTGCGTTGAGGCCTTGAGGGTGTGCTGTTGTTGGGCGCTTGTGCTGTGCGTGAGAATGAGATTGTGGGAGACTGAATGACTGATGACTAATCTAGGGTTTTAATTAAGCGGGTACCCGAACGGGTATTCGGGCATTTTTTTTTAATACCCGCTACCCGACCTGTCTTTTATTATTCCGGGTATCGGGTACCCAATACCCGATATTTTATGAAAAATACTCGACCTGATCGAGTATTACCCGTCGGGTTGGGTCGGGTCGGGTACCCAATACCCGAATCAATACCCACCCCTAATACCAAGAACTCCCATTCATGTACTTGAACCGCCTCAAGCTTCATCTGATTGGATATACTTCCCGATCAATCGCTATTGGTGTTTGCTCTTCCGGATTGCTCCACATTTCATTCGTTTCCTTTCACATCGGTCTTACAAGGCCCTTTCAGACAGCTCTCGAACCAGTCCAGAAGTTGAGGATGAAGTTGATGATCAAATCGGTGTTCAAAAAAGGGTTTAGCCATACATGGGGCAACAAATGGCTCACTACTGCTACCCTCTTAGTGTTCATTGAATCTCCTCTCTCCCTACTACCTTGGGAGGAGAGCTTCATTGCTCGTCTTCTTCCCTGAAAATGCCTCTTAGTGCCTTCTTTCTCACTACAACACTTTCAGTGGATTAAGTGTGCAATGAAATCTACTCTAGAAACTTTCAGTAACTTGATTATCCGTATCACCTAGCTCAACAACATATAATGTAGATGGGCAGCGATTGGATATGAATTCATTTTGAAAATATGCTTTTTGCTAGAGAATAATGGTAAAAAAAATTGGTTGAAAAAGATGAATTTTGAGATTGTGATTAGATTTGAGATGGAAAAAAATAATGATGAAAGTTAATTTGATATAAAAAATATAAAATAATGATTGATAATTAGAAATGTGTGAGTTGTTAAATAGTGGAATTTGTGGGAGGATATGTAATAATCATTAAATGTCTTTGGAGAAGTGTGTAGATATGATTGATAAAAGAAAAAATAAAAATGAATGAATAGTGTATTTTTAAAAATTTTCATAAACATTCATATTTTAGGATAAAAAAAATTTCTCTAGCAAAACGAAAATGAATTTTTTTTCATAAGCAACCGCTACCTAAGATGGCTAACAATCACTCCGAATACAACAAAACTATTCTAGAAGCCAATAGTGCTAATGCATATCCTTCATCCATTTTCTTTTTGACAAATTTTATTTAAAACTTTTTTCATATACATATTTTTATGAACTATTACAGAACAAGTGGAATCATCATTTATTTGCACAAGAGATCAGTATTATATGCTAAACCTCTGTTGTTATACAATAAGCAATGCCCAACACACAGAAAAGCTAAAATGATTAATCTCTTAAAAAAGTGACATCAAAATTTCCGGAGCAACAAAAATCAGATCTGGACCCTGACCCGCTTCTTGGATTTCGGATTCGGGTCCAACAGATAAGATCTAAGGGATTCTAAGCTGAACCCTCCGCCAAAACCCTGCCCATACCCGACTCCAACACCGACGCCGCATCCAATTCCAATCCCAAACACCACTGTGAGATGGTTCCACGCGGAGCCGGCAAAGCCGGCGCCGCCGACTACTCCCAGCCCCAATCCGACGCCGCAGCCCATTCCGGCGCCGACTCCGGGGCCCAGACGGCTTCGTCTATCTTCGTGGCGGTTTCGTGGAAGAACTCGGGAACCGTATATAGCTTTGTTTCGGGCTTTCTGGTTTGGAAATCGATTCCCTTCCACTTCCATAGGGAGGTAGGTTCTGTCTTGTGAAACCCGTTGATGTAAATCAGATTTTCCTTCATTTTGCTTTTCGGAACGATACTAGCAAAGCCGAAGCTAAGGATAAGATATGGCCTGATATTTTTTCTGAGTGTATACTCTACCGATAGAATACGAATACTACTGGGAACTAGAAACTGTATTGTACTTATGTTGGTGCAGTGAATAACTTGAAGTTATTTATATATTTTCTAGGGTTACGTTGAACAGTCGCGTCCATTCTCAATGGATGTAAGTTATTCATCCAAATATTGCATCTATTCATTGCAATTTTTCCTAATGGATGTCTTCACATGAAAAGACACACATTTTCATCTCATAATATTTATTTTCCATATTATTTATCTCTTTCCTCCTTTCATATATTATATAAAATATAATATATAATATATGCATAAAATGAATGCCTGACTGTAAAATGATGTTACGATATGAGATGCAGTAAATGCACACCAATGCAAAACACTATATTATATGTAAATATACAACAATCTCCCACTAATTTACATATAATATATAAAAATTATACAACTTGTTTTACATAGTAAATACCCATAAAGTGGACGAGCCTTTAACTTTATAGTTGAATATGTAACACTAGGAAAACATATTCTCACTATGTATGATTAATGCTCCTTTTATCCTTGGCAGCACCTTTATAATGGGCCTCGTGATGAATCCTGGTTTTCACAAGACTCCAGATTTTCTGAGTAAAGTAATTCATAACAAGCGGCCTCTCACTTCTCTACTTGTATAGGTAGACTTATCAACAATGTCCATAACTCATTCCACGATGCTATAAGTCTATTAAGGATTTTAATCCAGCCTACTCTTGTTATGGTAAGCAAAGTGCATAGATCAAATATAAGACTTTGAAAATAGTGTCACCCCCACTATTTTATGTTATGCACTGAAATGTATCCATGTTTCCATTTTGCCAATGTCTAATATTAAATTGCCTTTTTAACTCTCATACATAAGGTGACAAATGTGTGAGTTGTACCTTAAGATAGAGTTGGTTTCAATCAAGACATTATTGTAATCGGTAAGAGTCTCATATCTCTCATGATCTTTGTGAAGATAAATGTTTTGTTAGTGGATCAACTAACATATAACTCGTATGGAGATACTCGAGTACAATCTTCCATTTCTTAATCATACTTTTGATATGATTATGCTCATAGCAATATGTTTTGCTATGGTTTCTCTCATCCTTTGTATTATAAATCACAACTTGATTATCACAATACAAAGTAGTAGGACATTTTTTAGGATTTATACAAGGAATCTTTCTAAGAAATCTTCCAAGCCACACAATGCATTTACTCGCAGTAAACATTGTTATATACTCGTATTTCGTAGATTATAAAGCAACACGAGCTTACCTCTTACAAAAGTCCAAACGACTATGACACCACAAATAATGAACAACCAACCACTAGTTGACTTGGAATTAATCATATTAGTTGCTCAATTTGCATCACTATAACACTCTTAAGAGTAACATTAGTAAAACACAATTTTGTACTTTGCTACTCTTAAAATCAAACTAGTTGAATAACTTATGCACTACCTTTTAGTTTAACTTTATTTTAAAATAAAGTCTACAAACTAAATAGGCACAACATATAATTTTAATTAAGTCCAAAACACTTAAATTAAAATTAACCCAAAAGATCAACTTAACCGTATAACAATTTATTCACTGCATATAATGATTAAACACATGAAAGTCCCTAATAATTTGTTAACTGCAAAGAGGGCACAAAGGAATTTGTAAATCCAGAAAATCATAAACAAGGGATGAATTACAGTCATAACCCATAATTTCTAGAATATTACGATTTACCCCAAATTTGCAGATTTTGGTCAAAAAAGACCATCTTCTTCAAAGGTCCATATTCTATCTTATTCTCCTTCATTGAACCAATAATTTGTCAAGGTTCAAAGCCCATCCGCCACGCAAACGATCTGCGCGACCACTGGCCAACCACCAAAGCGGACAACCTCAACCCTCCCTCCACCGCGAAAGAGGAACCAGCCACCGCCCGCCGCATCCACAAACCCAGCAGCGAAGAGGCGACTCCCCTCCATCACGACGACCCGTCGCTTACCTGACCAGCAGGTCGCCACCTCCGTGCGGTCGAGCGACGCGACTGAAGTTCGCCACCCCCACAGATCTTCGGTTAGGCCTGGGCGGAATGAGTCCATTTACCGGAAGAGTGGAGTTGGGACGGTTTGGGTTTCAATTTCTCTGATTCTCTTTTTAATTCTCAATTCAAAACATCAATCTAGGATTACGCTTCGAAACTTCGACACATGATAATCAATCCCAAGCATTAAAACTCATAACATATTTTGTTCTTCAATCAATAAACAATCTGTACTAATATGTGGAAACAAAAGCATTATCTTGAAGTTTCGATTTTTTAATCCAGAGAAAAGAAAACATTAGAACCCTTTTAAATTCCAAAAAGAATTATGAAAATAATTCACACTCAAAAAAGGAATTCTATATCCTTCTTAAAACAACAACCACCAGAATCTTCAATCGAAACTAATTGAACCCATATTTGACATCAAGCCCAGATTCTCCTTCAAATAATCAAATCCATAATTTTTCTTTTAGCAATTATTCAATCAATCATGCTAGTAAACATTTGAAGCAAGAAAATGAACCTGTAAAGTGCGCAGGTAGATTTCAAGCAGAACTCGTTTCTGGTGAATTGAGATTGCAAATCTGGTTTTTCCATTCCCAAGTTGCCAATCATTACAACCTTGAAGACGTAATCGTCATCCTCGTTCGGCCGACTCGTCATTAATCAATTCTTTCATGATGCATGCACCTTCTGGAATCAGTTCTTCCAGTTTTCTTTGGCCATGCTACTCTTTTCCAGTTTGTCTCAAGCAACTTTCAATTTGACGGTTTTCGGATAACAAACTCCATTGTAGGATCGTTAATACCTTAAAATTGTTGTATATATTTCTCGAATAGTGGGTAATGGAGTATGTTTATGAAAATGAAATCGAATTTTCTATAGACTAGACACATCTTAAAGACGTTTTCTTTAAGGTATTAATTTCTCCCACTATGGTGTAAATAGTTCTATTTAATTAATCTCAGGATACAAAGCTTTATATATTTCACATAAATTCCAAGATTACACTTCTTAGAATTTTTAGAAGCATCAATCACAAGTTGTAAAATAACAATAGTAGAAAGTTGGAAAGAAACAAAACTCGTAGGAAATTAAGGATTGATTTTTCCATCACTTTTTCATCTTCTCTCATCCTCTCTATAGAATAACTTGAAGTTATTTATAGATTTTCATGGGTTACGTAGAACAGTCCCGTCCCTTCTCAACGGATGGAAGTTATTCATCCAAAGGTTGCATCTATTCATTGCAATTCTTCCCAATGGATGTCTTCACATGAAAAGACACACATTTTCATCTCATAATATTTATTTTCCATATCATTTCTTTCTTTCCTCCTTTCATATATTATATAAAATATAATATATAATATATGCATAAAATGAATGCCTGACTGTAAAATGATGTTATGATATGAGATGCAATAAATGCACACCAATACAAAACACTATATTATATGTAAATATACAACATATATATATCGCCACACTTTCACACGATCACCCATCCACCGAGAATTTTTGTCTTACTCCCTCCTATTTTTAAACGGGCAGATGAAGATTATGTAGACGAAGCAAACCAAGCCACGAAGTGATCCTTTTCGTGTTTTCCGACTTTTGGGGATCCTGTTTACTGTTTTGTTGGACTTTTTCCTTAAGCTGTAATTTGAGGGAGTAAGTTCCTTTGACAATTTAAGTTTATGTATTTAGGGATGTAATTTTGGATACTTGATACTCTAGACTGTATTGTAATCCGCTGCTACTTTACTCTGTTTTATTTGGGTTTATGCTTGATGATTGTCTATACTGCTTGGCTTATTTCTGTTTAAGTTATTGATCACGTCATGATCCCATTTGGGGTGTGATAGTTTAAGTGGTATTAGAGCTCGGCTAGTAAGATGGAAACTTACACCGAGCTAACTCAGGATAGGTTCCTCTGCCTTGGATTGGGTACCACAACTAGATGAATTAAGTTGAATATTGGATGACCTTTTGAATTCTTTTGGGTTGCCATAATGTTAAAACACCCGGATATCCCTCGGTTTGGATGTTAGGTGATTTAGAAATTTCTTGATTTGAAGGTTATAATGCCCTGATATGATGAGACTTGAAGGATATAAGGTCATCACTTGACAATATACGATTTGGTTATATGATATATTATGGAATCTAGATGCCTAATGATATTACTTTGGAGAATAATAGTGTGGGAATGACTAAGTATGATTTATCGATGATGCATTTGCTTTATTCATCCCAAATCCTTGTACAAGCTTAAATGTGGGAATCTGACTTGCGGTTTGGGTATCACGGATAAGATACTTCAAGGATATGAATACTACATGTTCTCGACTAGATGTCGCCACTAAGTATTTCGTAAGTTAAAATGTCTAAGTTGCGAACTGTGTTTGGATGATGATTATCTAGGATTATTCAGACTACTATTGCGATTCAAACACTTATATAATATTTGAATGGGTTAAATAAATGAATTGGTTGATTGTTAGTTGTCGATTATTTAAGTATTGATTAACTAATGATGAGATTGATACTAGTACTTTATATAAGGTATTTGAGAAGCGCGACCTTATCTGGAATGATGAAGGTTCGTGTGGGTATGGGAAATTGAGATCACTATCAAGGTTTTAGTAGGAACGACTCCTATACGATTTTGGAAATGATTGGCGAGGCCTTGGCTATTATATATTGGTGGATAGAAATTTTGGGTTGACCTTATACTTTTAGCAATGAAATCTACAATTGATTGTTCAAGGAAAGATACGAGACTATTGTTATGAGTACCACTCTCTTAAGTGAATGAAGTATTGACTAGCTATGACAAGAAATGATATATTCAGGGTTTGAATTATAATATGTACATTTCGAGCTAATAATTATGGGAATAGTACATTAGAACGACATATGGAGTATATATGATTGGTTAAGCGATAATCGAGTAATGATGCAAATCTTATGGATCACATGAATAGGGTTCCATGAATAGTGTCTATTATGCGACAATGAGAAGAAATTTTGAATAACACTAAGGTCATTGGAGGTACTCTTGCAGAATAATTTTAGAAGTTGACTGATGTGAAAATGGGTCGGGAATGAACACCCCTAGACTTCATAAGTTTGATGCTAAGGTTATGATAGATCCTACATGAATAGATGCATTAAGTATGAATCTCGTCTTGAATTTGAAAGGGATTATTTTAGAAGAGAATTTGAGGACCAAATTCCTTTAAGGAGGGGAGGATGTGAGGCCCTGGATTTTTCAACCATAGCAACACGATCGCAAACATTTTTTTCCCGATAATTTCTTCTTATATTTATTATTTATATTACGGTTCGTATTATATATATATTAATATATTTAACATTAGTTATCTATTTCACCTTAATTTTGTAAGAAAAGTATTATTAAAAGTCCATTTTGATTTAAACAAACTTACTTTTAAATTTTTAGATTTTGAATTAAAAATACAATTTGAAAATATTATATGCGATAAACTCAAAAATTTTACTAAAAATCTATTATCTTGGTTTATAAATATTGTGTTATAAAATTTTTAAAATTCTTTCAGCATAAAATATTTATTTTTATTTTGTAAAATTTGAATTAATATTTATCGATATTTAAAATATTTAAGTTTCTTGATTGATCATTTATTATTTTCAATTCTATGTTTAATGATCACTTGATTGATCGTTATTGCTACTTGTATATTTATTAGACACCTTAGAATTTTAAGAGACCTATTTCATTAAGTGACTATCCTATAGAAATAAGAATTTGATTTAGAATAAGTGATTATGAGATTTATAAGTGATTGTGGAAATCACTATTAATTTTGGAGATTGATATTATACACCAATTATCATCATTTTTTCGACAAAAAAAAAAAAGGAAATTGGAAGGGGTGTCTTGCTTTGACGTCCATGAGGGGGGAGAGATGATGTCAAATTCATTCAACATCCCACGATTTTTATAATATCCTCCATTCCCCACCAATCCTACATATATTATCCATTTCTTTAACTACAAGCCATACCTTTTGACCAAGCCCCATAACTTTGACCCCAAATTTGTCTCCCATGCATGATGCACGAAAGAACAATATATATATATATATATATATAGAATGAGAAACAATATATATATATATAGATATATATAGAATGAGTAGAATAAAGGGGTAGGATCGGCCATGAGGGGAATTGAAGGGAACCAATTCATTTTTTCATCCAACACCCACAAAACACTTTCATGTCTCTCACTTAGACCAAACGAAAGAGTTCTCTCCAAAATCCTCTCTACAACTCTTCCATTTTTGAAGACTTGTTGAAGCCTTCAAAACTCTAACCAAAGGTGAGACCTTTTAATTTCCAACCTTACTTCTATTCTTCTTTCTCAAAGATCAAGTTCATTCTTTACCTTTCTGACTTGAGCATTTCCTCTTCTCTTTGAGGTTAAGACCGAAAATTTGAGGTTGAAGGAGGAAGCGGGTGAAAGCGGGTCGGAGCTCCACGGAGGTGTCTTGGAGCTGAGTAGATGATGGGCTGCAACATTAGTGTTGGGTGAGGGAGAGACAATTTTTTGTATTTTTTTCTCTCGTTTTTTAGCTATAGTTGTTGTTTTCTTTTTTTGTTTGTATTTTCTTTTCTCGGTTGGTTTGCGAAACTCGTAGGCAGATCAGTTTTTTCTGTTCTGCAGTATGTAGTGGTTGCTTGTGCCCAATTTCAGTTTTTTTAGTGTGTTAAAGTTTCCATTAAGGAGTGCTGAAGTCTCCCGGTGCGGAGTGGTTTAGTTTGGGGTGAATAGTTTTTTAAGTCCATGTTGTGAATCTGAATTGGTCTTACCAATTCCCTGCTTGGCTTTTAGTTAGTCATGTCGGCTCTTAGCCCGTTAACTACGATTGTAGTTGTAATTTTAGTTTTTGAGTTGTTATAATAAAATACTATCGTTCGACAAAAAATAAAGAAAGAGGATTTTAGTTGAAGATTAAGAAAACAACTCTAGAAATAAGAAGTCAAGGCAAGAATTGTGGTTTAGTACTATCTCTATTCTTCCATCTTTTGGATTTTCAAATTTTAACACCAAAAATATTATTAAGGTGAAATTAGGGGCTGAACTTTGGAGCTTAATTAAAAGGTGTTGACATTGCTTGAAAGTTCATCATTTTAGGCTAAGATCACAAAACTACACAAGGTAAGTGAGTTTTCTTTACCCTTGTTATAAATCCTTCTTTCTTACCTCAAATCCTCCAAATCTTCACTTAATATTTCTGAAATTTTGGGAGTTAGGGGCTGCCTTGAGGATATTTTGAATTTAGGGAGGCAAGGAAGGAGATAACATCATTTTTTGACTCAACTTGAAGTTTGAAAGGTGGGTGGAAAAATATTTTTAAACCTCTAGTAATTTTATGAAAAAAATAGTATGTTGAAAGATTTGAAATATATATATGTTTATGTAATGCATGTACATTTTAAGTTGTGAATTCCAAAATTTCTCAAGTGATGCTTAGAATTTCTAATTATAGCAATTTAGGTGCATGCATGTGCAATTTAATGATTTATGTGATGAATTCTTGTATGATATGTATATGCATGTTCATGCACTTAAAAAATCATGTTTTAATTGCCTTATAATCTGGAAATTTCATACATAATTGGTTAAATTACAATTTTTGGACCTTAAATGCAAAAATGGCAAATTGGTGGACTTAATTGCAAGAAAATAAAACTTAAAGGAACTCTATATAATTTTTCGTTTTTGGGACTGTACTTGTGTTTATAAATGATATTGGGACATTATATTAAAGTTTTAAAAGTTTTGAGATAACAAAAGTCAAACCTTGAAAGCCCAAAGACTAGATTGTAAAATTTTAAAAGTTTAAGGGCTAAAATGCAAATTTCAAAACTGTACCAGCACCACTTTCAAAATTTCGAAAATTTTAACTTTTAAAGGCTGGAAAACACATATTTTAAAAGTATTCCAAAAATCAAAATGTTTTGAGTTAAGAAATGCAATTTTTGTAAAATTGGGGGACTAAAATATAAAATACTAAATTCAAGGACCAAAATGAAATTTTCAGGACTTATACAGTCTATGTACCTGGAAAAATACCTTTAACAATAATTTTATAATATTTTGAACCTATGGTTCAAATTTCATAACAATTGGACCCCTAATAAGCCTTAAGGGCAAAAACTTAAATATTGGACTAGAATGGAATTTTTAAACGTTAAGGGACCTAAACTCATACCTTTTTAAAATTGCTTTTGTACCAATATCCACTGACCTTAGGGATATTTCAAAAGTATAATCACATTAAAAGCCCTTCCGGTTTGTGAGATCCGAATATTTTAAACTCAGGGCCTGAAATGATAATTTTGACAAATTTAGGGCCAAAATGGGAATTTATCTCAAAAATGCGAACCCAAACTTTTGAAAACCTGAATCTTTGAACAATTTGGAGAATTTAGGAACTGACCTTATAATTTTCCGAGGTCGAGACAAAAACTTATTCAATTTTAAATCCAATAAGAATAATTTTTCCAAAACGGGGCTAATTGTAAAATTTTCTTTTAATAAGGACCTCAAATTAATTATTTTCCTTTATTATAGCCCTGGTACTATTGACTTATATACATTTATTTATAAATTTAGTTTTCTTAAAATTTCCCGTGACTTAACGGATCCCCTTGACCAGGATAATACGCGTTACGGGCCGACTTCCTCGCCTTATGACCTTGAACTTACAACGGGACTTATATCCCATCTAAATTACCAAATCCCCGAAGATTAGTTATCCTCCCGATAATTAACTTCATTCATTAATTACTCAGCCAATGCCGACAAACGCCACATACAAATTTTTGCATAATTATACTTGAACCGCTTTCTTGCATTGTTATACTCGACTGCCTTGTTGACATGTTATATCCGTGATTATCTACTTGCTTGAGCCAACTTGGTATGTCGAGCTCACAGTCGGAGTAGACCAGTCGGGGATAGAACCTAGCAGCTCGGCTGCTATTCCACTCTCCGACCCCATCGTCCTATTCCCACCCTTGGCGGATGGAGTGTCCAACGGGAGAAGTGGGTCATAGTAATTGAGGTATAATCGCGATTATGACAATACGGGCCTTGCAAGCCTTGCAAATACTTGTTGGATTGTCATGCCTATGGCGTGATGGAGAGGCCTTGTGCCAATGCTTGGGAAGTCATAAGGTAGAACGAAGGAATCGCTGTATGATCCATACGATTCTGGACTCACTCGGATTGGAATACTTTCTTGGGTTAGCGCTACACTTAGTATGCAACCACTACTTGACTTGTTTGAATTCACACATATTGCCTGTATGTACATCAATTTATTTCATCAAAACAGTATAAGTATATTATTTTGAATATCATGTCGCTTGCGGACTGTGTGTGATACACGCATCATAACTCACGCATTTATTTTCAAACACCGGATTTCTTGCATATATATTGCCACACTTTCACACGATCACCCATCCATTGAGAATTTTCATCTCACTCCCTCCTGTTTTTAAACGGCCAGATGAAGATTATGTGGACGAAGCAGACCAAGGCACGGAGTGATCCTTTTCATGTTTTCCGACTTTTGGGGATCATGTTTACTGTTTTGTTGGAGTTTTTCCGTAAGTTGTAATTTGATGGCGTAAGTCCCTTTGATAATTTAAGTTTATGTATTTGGGGATGATTTTGGATACTTGATGATGTAGACTATATTGTAATCCGCTGCTACATTACTCTGTTATATTTGGGTTTATGCTTGATGATTGTCTAGACTGCTTGGCTTATTTCTGCTTAAGTTATTGATCGCGTCATGGTATCGTTTGGGGTGTGACATTTGGTCTTGTTATTTTTGATTTAATATACCAATTTACAAGAATATCATCAAAATTGTTTATGTGTAATTTTGGTTTTGTTTGTTGATTGCAAGTTTTCTACTTGCCAGACTTCTCATGATATGTTTTTTTATTTTATCCAAATTAAAAGGAATAAAATAAGAAACAATAATTTCTAACATAAATTGTGTTAGAGAATTATGGTCTACTAGTGAGTGTCTTACTAGTTTATTTTTACAATTTAAAGTTAGAGTTTCTACAACATATACTAATCCTTGTAATATTATGTATCCATGAGAAATAGGTTAATTGCATAGGGACTGGGGAAATGGAAAAAAAAAAGCTCCTGTGCAAAATCATTAATCAAATATACATCATAGAAATTATTTTAGTGTGAATATACCAAATTGGTCATTTGTGTTTCTAAAAATGAAAACTAGTCATGTTTTAAAACAAAAAAATTAGTCATTTTGACTGAAAAATAATAGTCATACCCTCCTTGTATTCTTGGTGAGTTACTTGGTGACTCTCAATCCAAAGTTTCAAACAGATCTCTCTCTCTCTCAAAAAGTTTGTTGATTTGTTTTGCGATGCGCTGTTTCTCCCTCCATCCCTCTAGTTAGGGGTGGCAATCCCTGCCACGATATGATAAACCGATATCAACCCGACCCAAAGTTACTGAGAGAAACCCGAACATGAATACGACCGACAAGAATCTGATATGATATTAATTACCAATTTGTCTAAAACAAGAATAATTTATATTTTAATTAATTTTGGATGTATTTAAGCATAACCCAAAATCAACCTTAAACCAAACACGAACTCGACCTAATGACCCGAATAGCCATCCCTACCTCTAGTCACTTTAATTCTCGGTAAATTTATCTTCTAAATTTCCATGGAAGAAGAGGATTCAGAATCTACGTGGTAACCATCAAAAGAATGTAAATTGGCTTTAATGAGTAGGTGGTGAAAAAAATATTCCTCTCATATAGCTCGGGATTGGTGTAAACAAACATATTGAGAGATAAATTTACAGTGGGATTGAAGCTTACAATGTTGGGTATGCATCTTTAAAGAAACATACTGAGAAATGATTCTTTGGCACCGAGAAAATGTTTCTTGGTACCTAGAATGATTACACGTCTTAAAATGAATTATTGGTACCGAGAAATGGTTGGTACCAAGAAATAATTTACCCGTCTTGAGAAATAATTTTTTGGTGTCGAGAAATGGTTTCTCGGTGTGGGTTTTCAAACTTTAATTTTTTTTCATTGCCGACTGCGGAGGTGGTTTTAGGCGGTGTGGGAGAGGGTGCGATCTTAAGATAAATTATGTTGCTTTGTCATGTTGCTTGATCCATGTTGGGAAAATTTATGTATAGATTTTGATGATACTATGTAAAAATTAGATTAGGAAATTGGCACCCCATTTCAAATGTAATTCAACTTGTAATGGATAGGGTTGTATGAGCTGAGTTGAAGACAGCCAAGTTGAAGATTATAAGACTCGACTGAAGATTGAAGTGAAGACCCTGCTGTGTGGAAGCTGAGTGCAGTGAAGTGAAGAATCAGTCAAGTGACAGAAACGTTGTCTCAGTCAGCTGACTGACAGCAAAGTCATTCCAAAATGATTTAAATCGAATGTCAAAGGGTATGCAACAAACATGACTCAAGAAATCTGAAAGAGATCTGTTGCCAAGACAAGTCAAGGTTTTGCTAGAAATAGGCATATATCAGGCTGCCCAAAAAAGCTGTTTTGCTGAAAGAGTGCAAAAAGTAAGAGACCAATGGGAAGCACCTGAAATTCTGCAGAGTTTAAGGAAAGGCTGTAGAGCATTAAATTCAAGGTACGGTCTCCATCAATGCTGCAAGATAAGAGAAGCCAACAACCTACGAGTGTGATTTGAAAAATGTGTTTATCTATTCAATGGACATATTTTCAAATACGCACTATAAAAGCTTGATGAGTCATTCGAGAGAAGATTACCGAGTTTAACACAAGCATACAAACATTCAAACAATAACATGCAAATATCTCTCAAGCTTACAAAGAAATCCTCAAGCCTAAACTCGAAGAAAATCGATCCAACACACTTAGTGAAGGAAAGACAACTTCATCAGTTGAAGAGAAAAAATTATTTTCAAGAACAAATGGGTCTACTCTCCAAGGTTGAAGGAGAAGTAGTGAGGTTCCAGATTAAACCGGTCTTTTGTACCTGTTGGAGGGCTACGTGATCAAGTCCAAAGGTTTGAAGGGAGCTGAAGTAGCAGGACAGTCGTCTTGTGAAGAAGCTGAGTCCTAGGAGCAACAGGCTGTGAGATCAAACCTGGCTCGGACTTTAACTACTTTATAACCAAGTCAAGTTACATAGTGGATTCCTCCATGAGTTGGAGAAGAGTGGACTAGAGGAATTACCCCATCCTCGAACCACTATAAAAACTGCTTGTGTCTATTTGCTTTTCAGCACACTTTATTTCTTGCACTATTTTCATATTTGCTGATAAATTAAGATTGCTTAAGTCTGCTGATAATAACATTGCTAAAACAAGTGTTGAAAAACGTACTTAAAACTCTAAGGGTGAAAAGTCTTCCGCTGGTAAAACTAAATCAACTGCATTTCTAACTGTTAGTTGAAAACAACTAAGTTATATTATCAACAGCTCAGTCGAGTCTGTTGAGTGGGTAACTTTGTTGCGTAAGCCAACCTAGCTGTCCCTCAAGGACTTAGCTGACTTGATAACTCTCAAATTATTTAAATGGATTAAACTCAAAAGGTTGGTAAAGTTTATTCAACCCTTTCCCCTACGAAACTTTACACATCACCCCTTGGGACCGACAAGTGGTATCAGAGTGGTTGGTTCATTGAGCCTTCTGCATTGGTAACAGAACTAGATCTCATTCTTTTTCAAAGAATCAACACTTGAGTTTTTAAAAGATTTTATTTCAAAAGCAAAGTTATTATCATGGAAGCAAATCTAACTCGAATTCCAATGTTCATTGTTGAAGAATTTGATGATTGGAAAATACGTATGCAGGCTCATCTATTAGCCCTACATGATGAAATGTGGTTCGTGATTGAGGATGGACTACGACATTCCTAAAGGTTAATATAGTTGTAAAAAGGATTGCTCCTACTGAAGGAGAAGATGAAGCACCTGCAGAGCCAAGACCTGCCGTGGTGGATAAACCACGCTGCGAGTGGACTAATGAGGATTGAAAGAGATATAACCTATATAATGTTGTCAATGATATACTTTATAAAACTCTTGATAAGGCCATGGTTAATAAAGTTAAATCATGTAAAACGGCCAAAGAGATTTGGGAAAAACTCACCTTGATTTGTGAAGCAAAACTTGTGTAAGACGCTCGCACGGTGCGACGGGGGATACTTTTAGTGTAAAAAGTGATACTTTGGATGTAAAAAGTGATACCTTGTCTGAATACACTAAAATTAAGTGTATTCAGCAAAGTATCACTTTTTACACCAAAAATATTATATTTTATTTTAAAAGCATCACGTTTTTCCTAAAATTGCATTCCGTTGTACCGTGCGACCATCGTAAAGAGACCTACTCAATTTGTGAAGGGTCTGACCAAATTAAGGAGAATAAATTAACTGTTGTTATTCAAAAATTTGAAAATTTTAAAATGATTGCAGGTGAAAGTCTGGATCAGCTAGATGTAAGATTCACAGAGATCACCAATGAGCTCTCAAACTAAGGGAAATAATATACACAAAAGGAAATGTGCATGAAGATATTAAGGTCTCTCCCAGCTGAGTGGAAAATTAAGGTTCTGGCTCTAAGACACTCCATGGATCTTACCAGAACATCCAACCATGAATTGTTCTCTGATCTTAAAGCCTATAAGTTTGAAATGAGAAGGAAAGAACAAAAAGAGACAATTGCACCCAAGACATCTGCACTCATGGTTGGTGAAGCAAAGAGAGCTGAATCCAAGGAGGCCATAGACCAAGAAAAGATTTCCTTGATGGTGAAAAGACTCAATAAGTTCTTCAATAAGAACTGCAAGAGAAACAAGGGTGCATCATCTAGGAGACACACAACACCTTCCAAAGCAAATTAAGTTTTCTTTCAAGGACAAACCAAGTCCTTCTTCAACCAGGATATTACACTTATTGCATATGGATTTATTTGTTCCTGTTGAACCAGCTAGCATCAGTGGAAAGAAATACACCTTAGTGGTGGTGGATGATTATTCAAGATACACATGGACAATCTTTATATGTAAAAAGAAGGAAACATTGCAGAAGCTCCCTCAGCTGGTGAGAATATTTCAGAATGAGAATCAAACCATTATAAAGATAAGGTCTGACAGAGCAACTGAGTTTGTCAATGGGATTATAACTTAGTGTTGTATTGAAAATGGTATTTCTCATGAGTTGTCAGCTGCAAGAACTCCACAGCAGAATAGAGTAGCTTAAAGAAGGAACATAACTTTCAAGGAAGCTGCGAGGACTGGTGTATGATTAACAGGCAGATGTCCAAAACCCCCTATGAAATTTGGACAGGGAGGAAGCCAAATGTTGGATATTTTCGTATCTTTGGATGTGAGTGATTCATTTACAACAATGGCAAGGATAATTTAAAAGCTTTTGATGCTAAAGCTGATGAATGTATCTTTTTGGGATACTCAGCTTAGAGTAAAGCTTATAGAGTGCTGAACAAGAGGACTATGGTCACAAAAGAGTCTATCCATGTGGTTTTTGATGAACCCAATGTAAATGGAAAAGACATGGATGAGTTAGCTGACAAGAGGAATTAGCCAACTATTCAGAAATGTCTTTATATTGAAGCAGATAGAAGAGCACTCAACCCTGTTGAAGATGAGATAGCTGAATCTCGAGACAACTGGAAGGTCTGCAGCTGAATGATGATGAGGAAGTTGTTCAAGACAACTTAGCTGCGAGACAACTGAACCCAGTAGACTTACTCAAACCAGATGTGAGATGGCTGAGAGACCATCCACCTGAGTTAATCATTGGAGATGTTAGAGATGGAGTAAGAACCAGATCCAGGACTCAACATGAAGCTATGTTCACTTGTTTCATTTCCTAGATAGAGCCTAAAGATGTGTCACAAGCATTGAATGACACACATTGGATTCTAGCTATGCAGGAAGAGCTGACTCAATTTGAAAGAAATAAATTATGGGAATTTAGTTCAAAGGCCTACCCACCAAAATATTATTGGTACTAAGAGGGCATTTAGAAAATAGATGAATGAAGAGGGATCTGTTGTAAGAAACAAAGCAAGATTGGTAGCCAAAGGGTATTGCCAAGAGGAATGTATAGATTTTGATGAAACTTTTGCACATGTTGCACGATTGGAAGAAATTAGGATGTTTCTTGCTTAGGCTGCACACAAGAACTTCACCGTTTATCAAATGGGTGGGAAGAGTGCATTTTTAAATGGACTTTTAGAAGAAAAAGTCTATGTAGAGCAACCTCCAGGTTTTGAGCAGAAAACTATTGGAGATAAAGTCTACAAGCTCAAGAGAGTATTGTATGGATTGAAACAAACACCAAGAGCATGGTATGACACATTATCTCAGTTTCTTATAGACAATGGATTCACCAAAGGCAAGGTTGATAGAATACTCTTCAGAATTCAAGATGGAGAGAGTATATTGATTTTTCCAATTTATGTGGATGCCCTTATCTTTGGATCCACAAACAAAGAGCTGTGTGACAAATTTTCAAAACTCATGCAAGGGAAGTTTGAAATGAGTATGATGGGAGAGCTGACTTTTTTCCTAGGTCTTCAAGTCAAGAAAATGAAGGATGGAACCTTCCTAAGTCAAACCAAATATACGAGAGATTTAACGAGGAAATTTGATATGGAAGACAAGTCATCAGTGAAGATTCCCATGAATACATCAGTCAAGATGGATATGGATGCATATGGCAAAATTGTTGATCATACCAGATATAGAGCCCTTATTGGATCTTTTCTCTATTTAACAGCAAGTAGGCCAGACATCACCTTTGTTGTAGGTGTATGTGCCAGATTTCAATATGCACCAAGTCACATGACTGCAGCCAAGAGAATCCTAAGTTATTTGAAGGGATGCCAAGAAGTTGGCTTATAGTATCCAAGGATGGATGATTCAAGCTAGTTCGCTACTCAGACTCAGACTATGTTGGATGTAAAGTAGACAAGAAAAGTACATCAGGTACCTGTCAAATGCTTGGAAATAGATTAGTTTCTTAGTTCATCTAGAGACAAAATTCAATAGCAACATCCACAGCTGAAGCAGAGTACATAGCTGCAGGCAGCTATTGTGTCCAAATATTATGGATAAGGCAATATCTGAGAGACCATGATATAGAAAAAAAAGAGATTCCAATTATGTATAATAACAAAAGTGCTATTGCAATCACTCAGAACCCAGTATTTCACTCAAGAACCGAGCACATTGATGTCAGATATCACTTTATGAGAGATCATGTTGAAAAGAAAGACATCACTTTGGAATACATATCAACTATAAGTAGTCAGCTGATATATTCACTAAGCCATTATGTGAATCGAGATTTGAAGAGCTTAAAAATGATCTTAGATTGATTGAGTTGAGTTAAGAGGCTCAGAAGACTCAATCAACAGAGTCAATGAAGAGAGTATTGGAAATCAGCAAAGTTTCATTTTTCAGTAAAGTGAAACAGTCAAGACTGGCTAGTCACCAGATGTCGAGTTATTTGGATGCCGAGTGCTTATTATGTGAAGATAGAAGCAAAGATAAGCCACTTATGGAAGATAACTGAGTTACTTAAGAGCTAAGTGATAAAACACAGTCATTTTCTGCGAGCGGGAATGTTTTGGGCATGACATCAATAGTAATTATGATGTCAGTAAAAAGCATGTACCCATTTTACCCATGATTGGATATAAATATTATTATATCTAATGCGGGGAAATTAATGCGGTTTCAAGACTTAATCTCAACCGTTGATCTTTTTCAAATTTTTGGAATTCCAAAACCCATCCCTTCACATCCTATATATACTCAAAATCCATTTTCCCTCTCCTTACAAAGCAATCGTCTCTCTCAAGCAAAAGAACTTTTCTCTGCATCCTAAAGCAAAAACCCTAGTTCATTCATCCATTCAAGTTTCGAATCTCAAGTTCCGATTTTAGAAATGGCACCTACATACGACTATGTGAAGATGGCTTAGAAGATCCACTCCGGTGCTACGGTGGATTTTGAAGGTTTGGTTAAGCAAGGAGTTAATAAAGCTCTTGCTCGAAAGATCACTGAAACGCTAGAGAAATACGGTCTGAAGGAGTTTCTCTCGATGGAGTTCTTGCACACCTACTTGGAGGAGGTGGGGATGTTTTATGTGAACGCTGAGGTTCACGATGGTGAAATCCATTCTTCGGTCCACAACAAAGACATCAAAATAACTACTGCAGACTTAGCTGAAGCCTGTTATCTGCCTTCATCTGGTTGAATGAGATTACAAAGAAAGATATTAACCTGGCTGCGGCATGGAAAGAGATTGCCAAGCCAGAGCCTGCTGCAAAGGCTGTCTATACAACCAAGAAGTCGGTCATCAAGAAGGACTACCACAAACTCATGGATGTGGTAGCCAGATACGTCGATAAGAAATTTGGCATTTTCAATCAGTTGTCAAGGACTAAGCTGATAGTAATGACTGCTATTATGGAGAAGACAAAGGTGAATTAGGCTGAGTTCATCTTCAAAAGAATTTACCTGAATGTGATGAACAAGACCATAAATGATGCTGCTCTGTTCGTGAGCTCGTTGGGATATGGCCTGGTGATAGGCCACTTGATAGAGGTGAAGAGCATTCCTCTAAGGAATGGGAAGCCCTCCCATGCACGTAAAGCTGATACCAGTGAAAGGGAGTTAGCTGACCCTGTCCCAAAGGACACTGCTGCAACTGGTAAGGCTCCATCTCCGAAGCCTGTGTAGAAAAAGAAGAAAGCCCCTGCAGCAAAGTTGGCACTGCCCCTGCAGCCGTGGAAGACCCTGCGCCTGCCCCAGTTGCCAAGACTGAGAAGGAATCCCCTGCACCTTCTCTAGTCATAAAGAAGAAATGCTCAGCTGTGTCGCGGAAGCCAGCTGCAGCCAAGAAGCTGAAGGTGGGAGAATCAGCTTTTACATTCGAGGAACCTGAGGAAGTGGAATCCGAAGTTCCATTGGTTAAGACCAAGAGAAGGCTACTAGTGAAACAATTCACCTTAGTTAAGACAGCCGAGTCTGACACAGATATTGTGAAGAGACTGCTGAGGAAAAACAACAGTCTGTGAAAGAGAAGAGTGGTGTGGAGACCACTGAGAAAGAACATGAGATTGTTGTTGGGGAACAACAGAGGGAAGAAGAGACTACTGGTGGATATTAGCAGAGTTTGGATGAGACAGTTTTCCAGGAGACAGTTGAGGAAAAAGAAGTTGAGACAGCTAACTAGGGCAAGGATTTAGTTTTCTGCTCCCCTCAGACGGATGCCAGAACAGCTGGGGAGGAAAGGGCTCCTCTTGAGCCAATGAATGAATATGATGAGGATGATGATCTCATTGTGCTATCTCCATTGTACCCAGATGTACATGAGAGGCTCAAGAGGAACTCTTAAGCTTTCTAGGAAACATATCGGTCCTTTCGGCGTTGGACCCAGATTTCTGTTCCACCATCCTATTCCAAAAGAAAGAAGAGGAGAAGTGTAAGGCAAAGGCAAAGGCAATTGAGGAATTAAAGCAACCTCAACCCAGCCCATTTGATGGTGTGTCTGAAAGTGCCTTTTAGTCAGCTAGCAGCAGTGATGATGACGAAATGGACCCTGTTGCTGAAGTGGAGAAAGCTAAAATGAGGCAAGATATCCAAGAATCCAAAGAGCTGCACGAGAAGCAATTGTGAATGATCCCAGGAGAGTCATCTTCGATCCTAATCTCTCTTAGCCTAAACATTTTGGAAATGGTGAGGGTGATTGATGCCACCACTTCCCCAGTGCACTCGGAGGAATAAGAGGGTGATTGATGTCACCACTCTGGAAATGGTGAGGGTGATTGATGCCACCACTTTGACGATGAAGCTAAGGAAGGAGTAGAGGGCACCTTAGCTAAGCTTAACCCTAAAGAAGGTGTTGAGACACCTGCCCTATCAGCTGCTCACTCATCTAGACAAGAAGTCGAGTCTCAGGTTTTGAGTGACCCCATTATAAGAGAATCAGTTGGTGCGCCACCTGGGGGGAAACTCAAACCACCACATCCAGGTCGGAGGATGTTGTAGGAGACAACACCCAAAAGAAATTTGGAGGTGAAGATGAGGACTCAAATGTATAGTATAGTGGGGTTACCGAGGCTCAGACGGTTTTGACTGTCTCAACTGAAATCCCAACTGCCCTGTAGGCCGATAAAGCTGTTGATGCAGCCAAAGGCAAAGGATGGAAGTGAAGCCAAGGGAGTTGAGACACTTGGCTCTGAAAGTGCAATTCGTGAGGTTGAGACCTCAAAGTATGCCACTGAAGACCCCAAATCAGATGAGTCTACTGAAGGGATAACTAAAGACCCTGTTGCGGTTAAGACTGCAAAATGGATTGTTGAAGGCCCATCAGTGGTTAAGAATGCTGAGGGTAAAGAAGGCCTAGTGGAGGTTGAGACCTCGATGGGTAAGTAAGGCGAAGAAGTGCCTGTTACTCAAGTAGAGTCAATGGAGTAAGAAGAGATTAGTGCCCTTCATGACTCACGGGAACACGTCGACATCAAATTTTTGCAGACGGATGATGGGACTTTGTCCAGCCCTAAAGAAAAATCTCAAGAGGACACAACTGATGAGGAGGCTTTAGCACAAAGAAAGGGCAAAGCTAGTGACAAAGTTGCCCCTGTAAATTGTACACTGGTTGATGGCCCACCACCCATGGTGCCATCACCTTCCCATGACGCTCATAAAACAGCTGAAGAAAAAGAATACTCAAATGAAAGAATCAACTGATACCAATGAAGTCATTAAGACGGTGAAGGGTCGGCTTCAACAGATAACACATTGTGGAAACTACCGTGATCTTTGAGACAACCGAGGCACATAGAGCTGAAGAACTTTTGAAGGGAAAGGGTAAGGCTCCCGAAGCAGGAGAAGGGGAGATACCTATTTTCCCTAAGGAACTATTTGCTGAATATTTCCTGTTCGAGGCAGTCGTCCCTCTGGAAGAAGAGTCAGCTGCTGAAAGTGCTAAATACCATGATCCCAAGTCCTAGCTGAAGAGATTGGAACTCCTGATGACTACACTATGTTACCGTTTGGTTTCGACTTTGATGTTGTGTGGCCTTAAGAGCAGTCCATTGATATATACGACTTTAGAAATGCCTTCAAGGCCATTTGCAATGAAATTGAAAACAAGGAAAAGGGATTCACAACACTCAACCAACGGTTAGACAATAGAGATGCTAACATCACAAGAGACACCCGAGGAATAGATTTGAGAATAAGGGAATGGACAACACAAACAAAAGCACTGAAGCGTGAGCAAGTTACTTATTTCAAATCTTTATTTGCTAAGATGGTAATATGGAGTGCAGAGAACACCAAGTTTCAGTAGAGATAGAGGGATCACATCTTCCGGATAGATCAATCATACAAGACAGACATGGAGTTGTTGTAGGCACAGCACAAGGCAGACCTTCTAAAAATAGAGGCCATCATGCATACAGAGATAATGGTGTTGCAAACTGAGATGAAGTTGATGGCAGCTGAGACGAAGGCACTGCGGTCTGAATTCAGAAGAGCACACTCCAAGAGTCATGATAAGATGGACATGACTAAAAAAAAGCTTGATCTAATCTTGGGAGGAGTATACTCTCAGTCGACTCTAGCCCCTGATGATGATGCCAAAAAGGGAGAAGATGAAAGTAAAGGTGAATGAAGTAAGAGGGAAGCAAGCATCAATGGGGAAGGAAGTGAGATGAAGAAGCCGCCCTTGAAAATTATGCTTGTCCAAACCCCTCAACAAGGAAATGTTACAACCTCTATCCTCAGTCAGCTGCCTCAAGAACTGTCAATTGAAGAGAAAGTTGCTTTGGTATTCAAGAAGTCTCGAGAAGCCATAGAAGCCGACTTTGAGAAGATAGATGAGAAACGGCAAGAAAGGATTGAAAATTTGAAAGCAAAGTTCGACAACCACCAACTGGACTTTTGAAAGATTACCTTGCTGTGAAGCCCCCCAGAGAGTTAGTTATTCCTGATGCAGGACCTGAGTCGAGATCAATAGAGGAATTTCAAACTCTAACTGTTGGGAAATTTATTGTTTCGATTTTGATGAATGCCATATAAAACTTAGACTAGAAAGTTGGCACCCCATTTTCCTTGTAATTTGTATTATAATATATAGGGCTGTATAAGCTGAGTTAAGTCAGCTATGCCTGGATATACAAGAAGTCAATTGAAGACTAGAATGAAGACTCCGCTGTGAAGCAGCTGAGTATGGCAAGGAAGAGATGCCTAGAACTCGACTGAAGGAGTATCAGCTGTGATACAGCTGTATGAAGAGTCAGTCAAGTCAGCCAAAGAAGACAAGCCAAGTCAAGTTGAAGTGACAGATGAGTCTTTCAATCATTGGAGCAGACTCAAGTCACCTGGGGAAAAGGCAGCTGCAAAGAGTAGTTAACTGAAAAGAATCCGTTGCACAAAAGTCAAGAATATTACCTAAACAAGTAATACTTCCATGCTGCCATGTCTTAAAGTGCTCAATCCCAGAAGCGTGCAAAAGGAATAAACCAATGGGAAGCACTGCACCTCGTGTCAGATCCTGAAAAGCTGGACATTCATTTAATACGAGGAAAGGTCTACATCTCAAGATTGAAGACCAAGAAAAGACAAGCCAACGAACACAAGTGACTTTTGAAAATCGGCTATCTCTAAAACGGGCGATTTTTGAAAGTTCACTATAAAGAGTCGAGGAATCACTCGAGAGAAGGTGACCTTGATTACCTTGCATACCTGAACCACGAACATTCAAGCAATTATTAAGAACTATAATGTGCAATATATTCTCAAGTTATTCAAGCAAAATCCTCAAGCCTAAATCTCGAAGGAAATCGATCCAATACTAAGCTGTGAAGGAAACACAACTTCAAACTGTTGAAGAGGAAACTTTTGAAGAATCAAAAGGGGCCTACATTCCAAGGAGGATTGTAGAAAGGTTCAAGGTCGAACCAGTCTCAATTTATTGGAGGGCTTCGTGATCAAATCCAAGAAGCTTGAGCAAGTGAGTCAAGTAGCAAAGCGCACGCCCGCTGTGAAGAAGATGTGTCGGACGAGAAGCAGGCCCGTGTGACCTGCATCTCCGTGACCGAGTCCCAAAGGATCAAGTTAGTGTGTGTGATCAATACTTGTATCCGGGACCGATAACCACTTTGTACTACGATCAATACTTAGTGGATTCCTCCAGGAGTTGGCGAATAGAGAGTAGAAGAATTATCCCATCTTCTAACCTCTATAAAAATTATTGTGTCATTTACATTTCAAAGATTTTATTTTCGCATATCACTTTTTATCTCCGATAATTTGCTATCCAACCGATAATTAACAAAGTGCTAAAACCAATTGTTCAAATCAAAGTTTAATCAAATTCAAGGTGTTAAGTCTTCCAATTAAAATCTCATCATCCTTTGCCAAGTTAAGGTTTAGACTAAACAATTGAGTTATTCTATCAACAAACCTAAACGAGTCCGTTGAGTGGCTAACTCTGCTGGTTAACTAACTTAGTTGTCCTCTAGGACTTAGCTGTGTATTTAACTCTGTAATATTTTAAAAGGACTAAAATCGAAAAGTTGGTAATGTTTATTCAACTCCCCCTTCTAAACCTTACTCACACTCCTTGGGACCTACAAGTGGTATCGAGCGGTTGGTTCATTGAGCCTTCCGCACCAGTTCTCGAACTAGATCTCCAATTTTTCAAAGAAGTTTTTAACACTTGCTCTTTCAAAAGCTATTTTTATTCAAAGAAAGTTATTATCATGGAAGCAAATTTGACACGTATTCCTATGTTCACTATTGAGGAATTTGTTGATGGAAAATTCGTGATGCGTGCTCATCTATCGCCTTTACATGATGAAATGTGGATAGTGATAGAGGATGGCCCACCGCAAATACCGAAAGTGAACAAAGTTGAGAGAGCAAACGCAGATGGATGGAAGGAGGATGTCATTGCCTGAAAGAAGACCAGCCCGGTTGAGAAACCAAGGACTGAATGGACAAACGAGACGTAAGAAGATACAACTTGGATAATGTGGCCAAGGACATACTTTGCAAAACCTTCGACAAAGCAATGTTCAACAAAGTCAAATCTTGTCTAACTGCAAAACAAATTTGGGATAAATTAACTTTAATTTGTGAAGGATCTGAGAAAATTAAAGAAAACAAATGTCCGTTCTTTGTACTCAAAATTTGAAAATTTTAAAATGCTTGCAGTGAAAACTCGATCATTGGATGCTCGATTCATGAAATTACCAATGAACTATCAAAGACTTGGGAAAGAATATACACAGAATGAAATGTGTATGAAGATTCTATGAAGCCTCCCAGCTGAATGGGAAATAAAGGTCGTGGCCCTGAGACATTCAATGAACCTCACAACAACATCCAATCATGAGCTATTCTTAGACCTCAAAGCCTACGAGTTCGAGCTGAGAAGAAAAGATCAAGAGGAGACAGTTGTACCCAAAATTTGCACTCATAGCAAAGTATGGGAAAAGAGTCGAGGTTAAGGAAGCCATTGACCAGGAGGAAATTGCCTTGATGGTTAAAAGATTCAACAAGTTCTTCAACAAAAACTATAAAAGAAACAAGGGTGAATCCTCCAGGAGACATTCAGCTCCCTCCAAGTCAAGGGAAGATAGGCCACCCAAGAGAGCTGAGCATCAAAAAATTGAATATCAGAGAGCTGATAACCCAAGAACGGAAAGAGCCGATCAAAGAGCCGAGAACCCGTGTTGGGCGTAGACAAACCAGGACCTTTGCTATTGATCGTCCATATCCTGTAGTCAATAAATACATGAATGAAGAAGAAAGAAGAGTCTTCAGAGAAAGAAGACAAGAGAAGAAAAATGCTATGTTGGCTGCAGATACTGCTGAGACAGCTAAGTCAAAAGATACAACAGACTCAGAGAGTAGTGAAGCTGACTACTCGAGTGACTATGAAGAAGAAGCAATGATCTATCTAATGGCTAAAGAACAAGATCAACCTGACCAAGAAGATGAGGTACACTCTAACTCATCTCACTCAGATTCTAGTGATAGTGATTGTGACACACATACTTCATCACCCACTGATCTTTATGATTCATTAGGCAAAATGATGAAAGCTTTTGAGCACATTAAATCCTCACACACACTATTAAATGAGGAAAATAGCTAGCTCAAAAGCCAAAACTCACAGCTGACTAAGGAGCTGAGTACTCTAAGTCACATACCTGATGAGAACAAAGAGCTGAAGGCTGAGAATGCTAAACTAATAGCAGAGATAACTGCTATAGAAAAGAGGAAAATGATCTAAAAAATGTGATTGCTTCATTCACAAAGGCATCTAAATCATTGGATGACCTTATTATGAGCCAAAAAGAATGTGGAGATAAGACAGGCATAGGATTCAATTCCTTTGTGCACAGTCAAACTCCCAGAGTGATCTTGGAAAACGGATCTTCAAGTAATGAAGCATCTCAAAAACCCAAGACACCAAATGTTGCACCCACATTCACTCCAAAGCACAATCACAAACAAACTGGCCTTAGATATAAAGGAAAAGGAAAACAGCGAGTTGAGTATGCTGAGAGGACAACTGAGAAGAAATCCAGCAGAGTTCCTCAGCAAACTCCAAACAAGAAGTACCGTGTGAAGAACAAACAGAGCTACCAGAAGCCCCAGAAGTTCTATCAAAGGAACACATATGATGGGAATGGTAGAAATTACCGAAGCCAAGCTGATTGGAATAATGTGAAATATCAGCAAAGATCTATTGAATACAAGCCTAAATGGCAAAGACCTAGACCTCAGCAAAGGTCATTCCAAAGGCAAAAGAGCTATCATCAGCACACATATGCACCCAATCACTACACTCAAAAATATCACAATTACCCAAAGAAGGCAATTGCTAAAACACACACACAGGCATACAGACAAAAGAGATAGCTGTATGAACCTAAAGCCCCCGAGCAATTTCCCAAAGTGAATTATGATTATGACACATATAGATGGCAACCTCTTAAAGTCAGATAATTTGGCTATAGGTTGGTTGGATCATCTTACAACACTAACCCCTCAGGACCCAGACAAGTATGGGCACCTAAAAACTGATTTCCTTGATTCAAGGAATAAAGTGAGTGCCAAGGAACTGGTACATGGATAGTGGTCATTCCGCATACATGACAAGAAACAAGAAAATCTGTCAAAATTCAAAGAGATTAGAGATGCAAAAGTCATATTTGGAGGAAATAAAGCTCCAGGGGAAATTATAGGCCCTGGATCCATCAAGAAAAATGGATTAGAAATCACAGATGTTGCATATGTTGAAGGCCTCAACTTCAATCTGTTAAGCATCAGCCAACTCTGTGACAAGGGCTATAATGTTGGATTCAATATGGGAGTGTGCCAAATCAAAGACACTGAATCAAATGAAGTATTGTTGCAAGGATCCAGACAAAAGAACATGTATGTGGTAGATTGGTCGACTGCCACACCAATCACTTGTCTGCTAGCAAAGAGTACAGCGGAATCAAGTTGGCTATGGCATAAGAAGCTTAGTCATCTGAATTTCAAGACAATTAACAAGCTTGCAAGAAGTAATCTTGTAGAAGGACTACCAGACTTAGTGTACAAGAAAGAAAGTGTTTGTGATGCATGCCAGATGGGAAAGCAGATCAAATCATCATTCAAAAAGAAGCCAAGTCCATCTTCAACAAGGATATTGCATCTGTTGCATATGGATTTATTTGATCCAGTTGAGCCAGCCAGCGTAAGTGGAAAGAAATACACTCTAGTAGTGGTGGATGATTATTCAAGATATACATGGACAATCTTCATGTGTAAAAAGAAGGAAACTTTGCAGAAGTTACCTCAACTGATGAAAAGAGTTCAAAATGAGAAAAGTCAAACCATTATAAAGATAAGATCTGATAGAGGATTTGAGTTTGTCAATGGAATAATAACTCAGTATTGTGCTGAAAATGGTATTTCTCATGAATTATCCGCAGCAAGGACTCCACAGCAGAATGAAGTAGCACAAAGAAGGAACAAAACTCTCAAGGAAGCTGCAAGAACCATGTTAGCTGAAGCTGGATTGCCAAAAAGATTTTGGGCTGAAGCCATCAATACTGCATGCTATACTCAAAATAGATGCATGATTAATAGACAACTGACAAAGACTCCCTATAAAATATGGACAGGGAGGAAGCCAAATGTTGCATACTTTAGAATATTTGGATGTAAATGCTTCATCCAAAACAATGGAAAAGACAATCTAAAGGCTTTTGATGCTAAAGCTGATGAAGGTATATTCTTGGGATACTCAGCTGAAAGCAAAGCCTACAGAGTGCTGAACAAGAGGACTATGGTCACAGAAGAGTCTATCCATGTGGTTTTTGATGAACCTAATGTAAATGGTGAAGATATTGAAGAGTTAGTTGATAAGCTAAATCAGCCAACTATGCAGAAGAGTCCCTATGTTGAAGCTGAAGCTGGAGCAATCAATCAAGATGAAGATGAGATAGTTGAATCTCATAGACAGCTGGAGAATCTGCAGCTGAATGATAATGAAAGAGCTGCTCAAGACCACACAGCTGCAAGACGACTGAACCTAGCTGATTTACTCCAACCTGATGTGAGATGGCTGAGAGACCATCCACCAGAGCTAGTTATTGGAGATGTAAGAGATGGTGTAAGAATCAGATCCAGAGCTCAGCAAGAAGCAATGTTGACTTGTTTTATTTCCCAAATAGAGCCAAAAGACGTGTCCCAAGCATTGGATGACACACATTGGATTCAAGCCATGCAAGAAGAACTGAATTAGTTTGAAAGAAACAAAGTATGGGAATTGGTGCAAAGACCAACCCATCAAAATGTTATTGCCACAAAATGGGTGTTCAAAAACAAGATGAATGAGGAAGGTTCTGTGGTAAGGAACAAAGCAATATTGGTAGCCAAAGGGTATTGCCAAGAAGAAGGAATAGATTTTGATGAAACATTTGATCCTGTTGCAAGATTAGAAGCAACAAGGATGTTTCTTGCCTATGTTGCACACAAGAATTTTATTGTATATCAAATGGATGTGAAAAGTGCATTCTTAAATGGATTGTTGGAAGAAGAAGTCTATGTTGAGCAACCTCCAGGTTTTGAGCAGAAGACTCTTGGAGATAAGGTGTACAAGCTCAAGAAAGCTCTATATGGACTGAAACAGACACATAGAGCATGGTATGATACATTTTCTCAATTTCTAACTAACAATGGATTCACCAAAGGCAAAGTGGATAGAACACTCTTCAGAATTCAAGATGGAGAGAGTATACTGCTTGTTCAAATATATGTGGATGATATCATTTTTGGATCCACAAACAAAGAGCTGTGTGATAAATTCTCAAACCTCATGCAAGGCAAATTTGAGATGAGCATGATGTGAGAGCTGACATTCTTTCTAGGACTTCAAGTTAAAAAGCTGAAGGATGGAACCTTTATAAGTCAAACAAAGTACACTAGAGATTTAATGAAGAAATTTGGTATGGAAGAGAAGTCTTCTGTGAAAATACCAATGAATACATCAGTCAAGATGGATATGGATGCGGATGGTAAGCCTGTGGATCAAACCGCATCTGAGCACTCATTGGATCACCGCTCTATTAACAACAAGCAGGCGACATCACCTTTGCGGTAGGAGTATGTGCAAGATTTCAATCTGCACCAAAAGAAAGCCATATGACCGACTAAGAGAATCCTAAGATATCAAAAAGGATGCCAGGAAGTCGCTTATGGTATCCAAAGGAAGGTGGATTCAAGCTTATTGGTTATTCGGACTCGACTATCTTTGGATGTAGGGTGACAGGGAAGAGTACTTGGTACATGTCAAATGCTTGGAAACAGATTGGTTTCCTGGTTTAGCAAGAAGCAAAACTCAATAGCCACATCCACAACCGGCCGAAGTACAGTACATAGTCAGCGGCAAAATTTGCCAGCCCAAGTCTTATGGATGAGACAACAACTGAGAGATTATGATGTTGAAGAAAAAGAGATTCCAATTATGTGTGATAACACAAGTGCTATTGCAATCACTCAGAATCCTGTGTTGCATTCAAGAACAAAGCACATTGATGTGAGATATCATTTCATAAGAGATCATGTTGAAAAGAAAGACATCACCTTGGAATACATCTCAACTGTTAAACAGTTAGTTGACATATTCACAAAGCCCTTATGTGAATCAAGATTTGAAGATCTTAAGCATGAGCTAGGGTTAATTGAGCTGAGTTGACACTCAGAAGACTCACTGAGGAGAGATGAAACATGAAAAGATGAAAACAGAGCAAATCTTATAAATCAGCCAAGTGAATCAGCCAGATCGGAAAGTCAGCTGTATCGAGTTAGCTAACAGCTGAGTCACTATATGAATAAAGAGAAGAAGAGCTGAGTCAGTTAAGGAATAAGCTGAGTCATTTATGAGCTAAGTGACAAAAACGCAGTTGTTTTTACTGAGCGGGAATGTTTTTAAGGATGACATCAGCGCAATAATGACGGGTACAGTCAAAAGCTGCACAACGAGCATATGATTGGATATAAATGTTGCCGCATTAAATGTGAGCAATTAAATGCAAATGAGACGTGCTAAATCTGAGCCGTTGATCTTGATCAAAATTTCAAAAACCAAAAACACGTCCTTTCATACTACTTATATACTCTTTCGTTCAGTTTTTCTTTCTCTCACTTAAACTGTTCATCTTTCCAAAGTAAAGAAAGCAAGTATCTTTTCTCTCAAAACCCTACCAGTCTTCAAAGCAAGTTCGTCAAGTTTCGTTCGGTGAAAATCACTGAAATGGCACCAACACATGATTTTACTAAGCTCGCAAAGCAAATCCACACCGGATCAACCGTGAATTTTGAAGGGATGATAAAACAGGGTTTCGATGAAACCCTTGTAAAGAAAATAGCGGATAAGATTGAGAAATCCGGGCTGAAACCCTTTCTCACATTGGAATACCAAATGACGTACGTAGAGGACGTTGCCCAGTTCTATGTAAACGTTGAATTGCAGGACGAAGGGATTAAGTCCTCGTCCACCACAAGGACATTCTAATCACTGCAAAGGACCTTGCAGAGCACTGTTTATTGCCGTCGGAGGGCATGCCGGAGATATATGAAGCAGGCGTCGATTTGGTCGCTGCATGGAAGGAAGTGGCCAAACCCAAGTGTGCTGCAAAAGTTGTCTACACAGCTGACAAGAAGTTGCTGAAGGATGATTATCACAAACTGTTGGATATCGTTGCCAAATGTGTATACATGAAGTTTGGAAGCTTCAATCAGCTGTCCAAAACCAAGCTGATCGTCATGGCTGCGATCATGGAGGAAAAGAAGATCAGCTGGGCAAAATTCGTCTACAGCAGACGCTGCCAGAATGTTGCAAATAAGTCCTTCAAGGACGATGGGTCATTTGGAGGATCTCTGGGCTATGGCCTTTTAATTGGCCACTTGATGGAGGTGAAGGGTGTTTCACTCCGACATGGAAAGTCGTTCCATGTCAACAAGAAGATGTTCCAGGCAAACCTTTCAGGAGCTCAAAGGAGAGCCTATGCTAAGAGGGCGGATACGAGAGAGGGGGAATCGGTGATCTGAAGAAGAAAGAGTCACATTCCCTCCTAAGAAGAAAGCGCCCATGCGGCTCCCAAGAAGATAGCTGCCCCTGTAGCGAAGAATAAAGACGCACTGCCCCGCACCCCGAGCCGAGTCACCGCCCCTGCTCGTGTGTCCCGCCCCTGCAGCCTCGAGGCGGAGAAGGAACCTCAAATACTTTCTCCAACCATCAAGAAGAAGAGGACTGCCAAGGCAAGAAAGACAGCTCCTCAGTCAAAGAAAGATGCACCGGGCCCCACCGCCAAGGATGCTGCAGAAGCCGTATCCAAACCAGAAATTCCTCTAGTAAGGACGAAAAAAAGAAGACTCACCAAGCGTTCAGAGCTTTAGAAGACAACTGAGTCTGGCACTCAGCTGGAAAAGATCTCTGAGACTGCTGAAGAAGTGCAGTCTCCAAAAATTATTGATGAAACATCCAAGTCACGAGGCCGATCAGAGAGGCAAATTGAAGACCCCAGTTGTGTGGACAGAAAGGCGAGGAACAAGAAGTAGCGAAGACAGATGCTGCTAAGGGAGAAGAGCATCAGATTTTGCTACCCTCCATTCCTGAAAAGGAAGGGGCAACAAGGAGAGGATGAAGATGATAATGTAATCATATGCTCTCCATTGTACCCAGACATCCAAAATCGTCTAAGAGCATGGAGGAAATGGAAGTTGAGTCACTCTAGGGTGCAGTTTGAACACCCATAGTTTATTGATGAGGAAAAGGAACTCTTGAGGTTTCTTGAAGTTGATCTGATCTTGCAAGCCCTAGATGAGGATAATCAGTATTAATATCTTTGTAAATTCGGAAGGAAAAACGAAGCAAGAGCAAAAGCGGTGAGGAAGCAGAGGCTCGTGAGAAAGCCAACATTTGTCCTCTAACTGGAACCAACGACCATACTCATCCTCATCTTGACATGCTCTCAGACAGTGATGAGTACATGGACCCTATTGCTATACAAGAAAAGTTGGACATGCAGCAAGTCATGCGGGAATCCACACTGATGCATGAGAAAGAGCTGATGGAAGGACCAGGAGAGTCTTCCAAATCACAGCTCGAAATTGATCCGTTGGGAGTGGTGCGGCAGATTACCCACGATTATTGCCGCAACCACTTCCCCAGTTCATTCAGAAGACGGATCTAAGGGAATTGGCGATGACACTGGGAACTTGGGCACCCAAGTTGAGCCAACCCATGTTGAAGGTGTCTTACCACCTCCCCCCACGGCCGAACACTCATTTGACAAAGCCGGAGTCCGGGAGCAGAGTGACCCCATCATAAGTCACTCGGTGGTGAGCCACCGTGAGGGGAAACTCACTCCACTGCAGCTAGGTCGGAGGATCTTTGCAGATGACTCCACCATGCGAGAAAGGAGGCGAAGTGGAAAAGGAAAAAGAAAATGAACAACAACAAGTTGTCTTGTGGCTCGGATAGTTGAGTCTGTCTCAGCTGAAGTGCCAACAACTTTGCAGGCTGAGGACGCTGCTGATGCAGTCGAGGCACAAGATGAATCTGCCCCAGGAGTTAACACTCTGGAAATGAAAGTGCAATCCACATAGTTGAGACTCCTGTGGATGCCACCGCAGAAGACCCTAAGACAACTGAGTCTGTCGAAGGGAATGTCCAAGGCCTTGCTGCAGTTGGGACTGCAGGAGGTAATGAAGTCCCGAGGGAGGTTGAGACTTCCCTAGGTAAAGAGACAGAAACACAGAACATCCCTCCTGTTCACATTGACGATTTTGAGAAGGAGATAAGTGCCCTTCTGATGAGAATCCAGTCACGAAGGATCCGGACAACACCAAATGCAAGTTATCTCGAGTTCTTGAAGACTATGTAATTGAGTTCTTGAGTTCTTGAATTTTTTATCATAGATTAGGTGTTTATTTTCGTTATTTTGAGTCATTTGAGTGGACAAGTTGATGTTAGAGGCCAAGTATACTGAGTCTAGAGTCATGTTAGTTAGTCATGGGTCGAAAGGAAGCATTGACGATCGAAGAACAAGAGATTGCGTTCAAAAACGTCCAAGCGCGTCAACAGTTTTCAGCACTGGCAGGGTTTAGTATTTTGGCCATAACATTCTCTACAAAATTGATATTGAGGTGATTCAAGATGATATGGAAAGCTAAGAGAAAGGGCTACAACTTTCATGAAGACCCTAGGAGGTAATTCGGACTCGAACGGATGAAACAGGGGCCAACATGGCCTGGCCGTGTTGACAAGCACGGCCTTGCTCTGCAGCAACTCGATTTTTGGCTCCCAATACAGCAGGTAACACGGCCTGGCCGTGTCCTACGACACGGCCGTGTCAGAGGGCGCGTTTTTGAGTTTTGACCAGTTTTTATTTCCTTTTTCGATTTTTAAGTTATTTCCTAGTTGGTTTAGGGTTTGTTTTGATTTAGGGTTTGTTTTGAGTCGCCTATATAAGGCAAACACTTGTTCCAACCCTTTAGGTGTTTTTTCCAAGAGCTTCAAGATTGTTCATCTTGTTGCGAATTCTGACTTATGAAACAAACTTCCGCATTTGTTTGTGGCATCTACACATACCGAGGTTCTTGCTTTGCTAAGCAACGGGTCGAGGTTTCCACCAAATTAACCAAACTAGTGAAGATCTTGGGTTAACAACATATTGTTGCTGGGTCGTATGCACAGTTGTTGCTGCGGTTCACATCAGTTGGTAATCACAGCCATCTAGCAAGGGTAAATTTATCCTTGTTCTCTTTTATGTTTGTTAATTTTCAGATTTTCTTATAAACCCTAGTTCTTCAAGGGTTACCAAAAAAAAATCGAATTCAAAAAAAAAAAAAACGAGAGAATTGATTTTTGTGATTTGTTGGGAGCGTCAGATTGTGAGTTGAGTGATACACGAGCGTATACACGTGAGGGAGTGATTTAAACATGGCCGAAGAAAACCGACAACCATTTGAGAAGTTTGATATAGAGGTACTTGCAAGCCTCATGAAGAAAGTAATGATGGAAACATACGGGGATCCCAGAGAGGCGCCGAAAATAGAGGAGCTTGCTACTAGGGCGCGGAGGCCTAGGAGGTTTGAATTGGAGGAGTGGGCAGATGAGATTGATAATTTTGATTCCGAAAGGGAGCAAAATTACAATCCGGGCAGAGGTCGGCGCGGAAATAGGGGTGATAGGGGACGTGAGGATGCCAACTTGAGTAACATCAAAATGCAAATCCCCTCGTTCCAGGGAAAGAGTGATCCGGACGCCTATTTGGATTGGGAGAGGAAAATCGAGAATGTGTTCGATTGCAAAATTATTCCGAATTGAAAAAGGTGGAATTGGCATCGACTGAGTTCTCGGATAATGCAAGTGTGTGGTGGGATCAATTAATGGTCTCAAGGAGGAGAAGCGGCGAGTGGTCAGTTTCTACATGGGAGGAGATGAGGAGTTTGATGGGACGTCGTTTTGTTCCAAATCACTATTATAGGGGCGTCTATCAAAGGTTGCAGAGGTTGACACAGGGGTCGAGAAGCGTAGAGGATTATCATAAGGAGATGGAGATGTTGATGGAAAGGGCTAACATAGAGGAGGACCAGGAGGTTACGATGGCGAGGTTCGTTGTCGGATTAAATACTCCTATAGCAGATGCCATCGACTTACATCATTGTGTCGATCTTGAGGAGATGGTGCACATGGCGGTGAAAATTGAGCAACAGCTCAAGAGGAGGGGATTTACACGCCAAAATCCCAACACTAGCACCAGTACTTGGGGTTCGAATACTCCTGCGATGGATGATGCACGTTTTTCACAACAGCCCAAAGTTGTGGATAACAAGACAGACTCGGACAAGACAAAACCATCAGGTAAATTTGATCCTTCTACTTCATGCACTAGGGACATTGAGTGTTTTAAATGTCATGGGAGGGGTCATAGAGCTAGCGAATGTCCGAATAGAAGAGTGATGGTAATTCGGGCTAATGGTGATGTAGAGTCTAAAAGTGAGGATGATCATGATAATCCAGAATTAGAAGAGGGTCTAGAGGTAGTTAAGCCGATGAAGGGCGATGTGTTATCACTAGTGTCGCGTAGAGTTTTGAATATGCAACCAAAGTTAGTTGATCATGAGCAACGAGAAAATATTTTTCACACTAGATGCTCAGTTAAGGATAAAGTGTGTAGTATGATCATTGATGGAGGTAGTTGTACAAACGTGGCTAGTGCGAAATTGGTGGAGAAGTTGGATATTCCTACACTTGAACATCCAGAACCGTATACACTACAATGGTTCAATGATTGTGGCGAGATGCGAGTTAATAAAAGAGTGTTGGTGTCTTTTCAAATTGGGGGTTATAAGGATGATATATTATTTGATGTGGTGCCAATGCGGGCTTGTCATATCTTGTTGGGTAGGCCATGGCAGTTTGATAGGCGAGTTGTGCATGATGGATATACTAATTGCTATACTTTTGAGTATGAGCGAAGAAAGTTCATACTTTCATCTCTTACACCTGCAGAAATTTATGATGATCATGTGAGGATGATAGTTTGTGAGTCAAAAGAAAAAGAGTGTTCGACAAGTGAGCAAAAGAAAGAAATAAAAGCAAAAAAAATGAGAGCTTGAGTGAAAATAAAAATAGAGAGCTTGAGAGTTTGGCCAAGGGTAGTTGTGAGGTTCGAGAGATGGCCAAGAAAAAGGAGAGTACAAAATTTGAGTGGGCCAAGGATATGGGGGAAAGGCCAATGAGGTAAAACAAGAGAGAAAATTTGTGCTTATGATTAAAATGAGAGACATTAGGCGAGAGTGTTTGAATGCTAACATATTTGATAATATTTTGCCTAGTTCTATTGTTTCTCATGTGCAGTGATTTGGGCAACAGGATGAATGTGTGTGCCGTTTCACATTTGATCCGGGTGGATTGATATAATTGTTCAATCTTTGGGGTCCAACATTTGGATTTGAGGACGAATCCCTTTCAAGAGGAGGGGAATGATGAGAATCCAGTCACGAAGGATCCAGACAACACCAAATGCAAGTTATCTCGAGTTCTTGAAGACTATGTAATTTAGTTCTTGAGTTCTTGTATTTGTTTATCATAGATTATGTGTTTATTTTCGTTTATTTTGAGTCATTTGAGTGGCCAAGTTGATGTTAGAGGCCACGTATACTGAGTTTAGAGTCATGTTAGTTAGTCATGGGTCGAAAGGAAGCATTGACGATCGAAGAACAAGAGATTGCGTTCAAAAATGTCCAAGCGCGTCAACGATTTTCAAAGATTGGCAGGGGTTTAGTATTTTGGCCATAACATTCTCTACAAAATTGATATTGAGGTGATTCAAGATGCTATGGAAAGCTAAGCGAAAGGGATACAACGTTCATGAAGACCCCAAGAGCTAATTTGGACTCGAACGGATGAAACAGGGGCCAACACGGCCTGGTCATGTTGACAAGTACTGCCGTGCTCTGCAGCAACTCGATTTTTGGCTCCCAATACAGCAGGGAACACGGCCGTGTCAGAGGGCGCATTTTTCAGTTTTGACCAGTGTTTATTTCCTTTTTCGATTTTAAGTTGTTTCCTAGTTGGTTTAGGGTTTGTTTTGATTTAGGGTTTGATTTGAGTCGCCTATATAAAGCAAACACTTGTTTATTTTTCATAACAACTTTGATATTGAAAATTGATTGAGATTATTCTCTCCAACCCTTTGGGTGTTTTTCCAAGAGCTTCAAGATTGTTCATCTTGTTGCGAATTCTGACTTATCAAACAAACTTCCGCATTTTTTTGTGGCGTCTACACATACCGAGGTTCTTGCTTTGCTAAGCAATGGGTCGAGGTTTCCACCAAATTAACCAAACTAGTGAAGATCTTGGGTTAACAACATATTGTTGTTGGGTCATATGCACAGTTGTTGCTGCGGTTCACATCACCTTCATGATTCCCAAGACAACCCTGACATATCCTTTCTGGGATCTGAAGCTGAAGATGAAGCTGAGTCCTCCCCTGCTGCAAATAAAAAAGACTCAGCTGAGGATGTTCTACCAAGTACGAGCAAGCCAGACTTCAAGGCTACTCGACAAACATTCAATTTTGATGATGAGCCAACCCCTCAAGTCTCATCATCTTCCGATGACGCTACTGATACGGCTGAGGAACAGTCAACCCAAAAAGACAAAACAACTAAGACCGAAGAAGCTGTTAAGACAGCTGTGGCTCAGCCAACTGGGTCAATACCATCAAAGGCCCCAGCTGAATCACAATCAACTGCGCAGGCTTCCAGAGCTGCAACAGAGACCACCTCACGCACAATATCTCAAGTGCGAGACGAAGCATATGAAGAAGAGTTTCCTTTCTCTCAAGAATTGCCCGTGCTTGAAGAAGAAACCGCAAGAGAACAGAGGCTCTACACCGTCCCAGAAGACCCTATAATCCCTACTGATTCGATTGTGCCAGTTAAATTCAATTTCGATGCAGAGTGCCCGGCAGCTGACTCAAGTTAGACAACTGAGATGTGTGAAATCTTCAAGAAAATCTGTGAAGAGATTGAGAAGATTGAACGGCACCAAGCCTTTCTCGACATGCGCCTGGACAATAGAGATGCCACTCTCACAGCAGACTTGAGAGGAGTGGTGGTAAAGATAAGGGAATGGTCTCAACAGCAGAGTGCCATGCGTCTCGAGCAAGTTCGCTACTTCAAGGCCCTATACAACAGAATGCTGGTATGGAGTGCTAACAATGCTGACATGAAGGCAAGGATGCAGACCAATATGGACAGGTTGCATGCCTCCCATACAACTGAAATGGAGTTGCTGCGTGAATTTCATCGCTAAGAACTTCTGCGCGTCGAGGAAAACATGAATGCTAAAGTCAGTCTTCTCATGGCTGAAATGAAATTGGTGGCAGCCGAGTCCAAAGCCACCCGCTCAGAATTCCGAACAACATACTCCGCAGCAGACTCCAAGCACAATTCAACTATCAGCAGACTAGACTTCATGCTTGCTGGTATGTTCCCAGGGGTTCCTCTCTCATTTGATGATGCCAAAAAGGGGAAGAGGAATACCGAGAAGATGCTTAAGGGGACGGTTGGTGAGAAGGAAAAAAGCTTGATTTGTCGCAATGAAGAACGATACAACTGTTGAGAAGAGGAAGGAGAAGGGAAAAGCTGTTGAGGGGGAAATGTCAAAGGATTTGACATTGATGATTGCTGAAACCCCTCAGCAAGGTCACGTCACAGCTGACATCATCAACAAACTTCCTGTAACTCTGCCGCTCTATCACTCTGCTGTGCCTATGTCTCATAAGAAAAAGATTGTAAAAGCAGAGATGGAGGATTTCGACAAAAGAATAGATGCCCGTGTTGAAGAGAAGTTAAAACAATTTGGAGGCATTCCGGCAGAAAAAGATACAGATGCCATTTCAGACGTCGGAAATGATCCTAGATCAGTTGATGAATTTAAAACGCTCGAATCCGAAGGATACTTCGAGAACATGTTCATGGCCCAAGCCGGGACTTATCAGACCGGGAAAGAGGCCTTTAAGTCTGTGCGAAGAAGGCGATAGGCAGACTACCGGCATCGAAGAGACTACAAGCATCAAGTCAGCTGACAAAAGGAAGGCTCCCATACAATATACACCCAGAGGAAGAGGAAGAAGTAGTGGAGGAAGAGGCTTCAGACCTATAACTCTACCCAAAAACATTGAATACATAGATCCAGGAAAGAAAGGAGGGATCTATTGGGCTGGATATGATTCCATAGCAAATCAGGAAGTGGAAAGGAAAAATGCTGAGTATGTTAAGAGAATCGAAGAAGAAAATAGAAGACAAACTCAGCTGTGGCAAGAGAGACAAGAAAGGAAAAGGAGAGATGAAGCTGCCAAGAGAGCCTATGAGAAAAAGAAAGCAGCTGAAGAAGAAAAGAAGAGAAAGAGAGCAGAGGACGACAGAGCTGAAGAAGAAAGAATGAGGCAACGAAGGCGATGAAGTGTTGCTGTCCACCCCTTCATGTATTTTACTAATTGTAAATGCATATGTATGTAAGTCTTCTGTACGTTGAATAAGAAATCTGTAATTTCTATATTTTTGCATAGATATAGAATGCTATGTTTGCTCTGATACACATTGTAAACAGCTGTGTAAAGGACAAGAATGTTATGATCAATAAAAGATTGATTCTATGCATACATTTTATGTTACTGCATTGTTTGTATGTATCTTTGATGCTTACATTTTGTTTGTATGTTTTAAGTTCTGGCATCATCAAAAAGGGGGAAATTGTTGGGAAATTTATTGTTTAGATTTTGATGAATGCCATATAAAACTTAGACTAGAAAGTTGGCACCCAATTTTCTTTGTAATTTGTATTGTAATAGATAGGGCTGTATAAGCTGAGTAAAGTGAGCTATACCTGGATATACAAGAAGTCAACTGAAGACTAGAATGAAGACTCCGCTGTGAAGCAGCTGAGTGTGGCAAGGAAGAGATGCCTAGAACTCGACTGAAGGAGTATCGTCATGATACAATCTGGTGTATGAAGAGTCAGTCAAGTCAGCCAAAGAAGACAAGCCAAGTCAAGTTGAAGGGACAGATGAGTCTTTCAATCATTGGAGCAGACTCAAGTCACCTGGGCAAAAGGGAGCTGCAAAGAGGAGTTAACTGAAAAGAATCTGTTGCACAAAAGTCAAGAATATTACCTAAACAAGTAATACTTCCGTCTTTGCCATGTCTTAAAGTGCTCGATCTAGAAGCGTGCAAAAGGAATAAACCAATGGGAAGCATCGCACCTCGTGGTCGATCCTCGAAAAGTGGACATTCATTTAATACGAGAAAGGTCTACATATCAAGATTGAAGACCAAGAAAAGACAAGCCAACGAACACAAGTGACTTTTGAAAATTAGCCTATCTCTTCAACGGGAAGATTTTTGAAAGTTCACTATAAGAGTCGAGGAATCACTTTGGGAGAAGGTGACCTTGATTACCTTGCATACACGAACCACGAACATTCAAGCAATTATTAAGAACTATAACCGCAATATATTCTCAAGTTATTCAAGCAAAATCCTCAAGCCTAAATCTCGAAGGAAATCGATCCAACACTAACTAAATTTGTGAAGGAAAGACAACTTCAAACTGTTGAAGAGGAAACTTTTGAAGAATCAAAAGGGGCCTACATTCAAGGAGGATTGTAGAAAGGTTCAAGGTCGAACCAGTCTCAAGTTATTGGAGGGCTTCGTGATCAAATCCAAGAAGCTTGAGCAAGTGAGTGAAGTAGCAAGGCACTTTGCCTTGTGAAAAGCCGAGTCGGACGAGAAGCCGGTGTGTGACCAAGGCATCTCAGACCGAGTCCCAAAGGATCAAGTCATTTTGTATGATCAAGACTTGTATACGGGACCGATAACCACTTTGTACTCTGATCAATACTTAGTGGATTCCTCTAGGAGTTGGAGAAGAGAGGAGTAGAAGAATTACCCCATCTTCGAACCTCTATAAAAATTATTGTGTCAATTACATTTTATCATTTTATTTCTGCATATCACTTTATATCTGCTGATAATTTGCTATCCAACTGATAATTAACAAAGTGCTAAAACCAAATGTTAAAATCAAAGTTTAATCAAATTCAAGGATGCTAAGTCTTCCGTTGAAAATCTCATCACATCCAAGTTAAGGTTTAGACTAAACAGCTGAGTTATTCTATCAACATCTAAATCGAGTCTGTTGAGTGGCTAACTCTGCTAGTTAACTAACTTAGTTGTGTATTTAACTCTGTAATATTTTAAAAGGACTAAAATCGAAAAGTTGGTAAGGTTTATTCAACCCCCCTTCTAAACCTTACTCACACCCCTTGGGACCTACACTAACATTTGAAGGATTTTTCAGGAACATGACTCTACCTCAGGCGTGGGATCTGTATTGGGAGAAGGGATTAGATTTGTGCAAATCATTTGCGATGCAACAAAGCTCAAGTAGTTAGTAGACTACTAAGGTGCCCGTCTGAAGACACTCGGGAGGAGGATCTGAGTCACAAAGGTGGAGGGGAAATCATGACAGTGGTGGAAGAAGCAGAAGTACTCCATCACAGCCAAAGCCTAAAGATGTTCATTATGTGGATCCCCAGAAGAAAGGGATGGTCTACTCGGTTGGGCTAGATGAACTTTCCAACATTGAGGTGGAAAGAAAGAATGAAGAAACGAGGAGGAAGCAAGAAGAGGAAAACATAAGGCTCAATCGTGAATGGGTGGAAAGGTAGAGAAGGGATGACCCGATTGCAAGAAAATCCTATGAAAGAAAGAAAATGGAGGAAGAAGATAAAAAGAGAGGAAGAGCTGAAGAGGATCGCAGAATAGCTAAAGAGGATGCTGAGAGAAGAAGGAAGCAACCAAGGTGTTGGAGACGGCTGAACCATTTCATGTTGTATGTTAGGAAATTTATTTTCTAGATTTTGATGATACCATGTAAAACTTAAACTAGAAAGTTGGCACCCCATTTTCCTTGTAATTTGTATTGTAATAGATAGGGCTGGAAAAGCTGAGTCAAGTCAGCTATGCCAAGAATACAAGAAGTCAATCATGGATGGATTGAAGACTGTTGTGTGTCGGTGAGTATGGCCAAGAAGGAAGTCAAGGACTCGATGAAGGTGTGTCGGTGAGGAACAAGCTGTAATAGTCAAGTTAGTTCAAGCCAAGTCTCAAGGAGTTGAAGTGATAGTTGAGTCATCCAATGACCGGAAGTCGACTCAAGTCACGGGGGTAAAGACATCGAGTCTAGTCAAGACAATCGACTTAGATCCGTTGGTTAAAAGTCAAGAATGTTACTCGAGAATAGTAACATGTCAAAGTCAGTGTAAAGTGTTAGTCTCAGTTTTGTGCAAAAGGAATAAACCAATGGGAAGCAATTGCACTTTGTGTCGAAAATCTGCAATGCTGCAAGACATTTAATACGAGGAAATGTCAACATCAAGGACTGCAGACAAGACAAGCCAACGAACACAAGTGACTTTTGAAATTAGCATATCTCTTCAACGAGCAAAATTTCAAAAGTGCACTATAAAAGGCTGAGGAATTTATTGAGAAAAGGTTACCTGAACCACGAACAAGCAAGCAATATTCAAGCATTTAACCTGCAATATTCTCAAGTATATTCAAGCAAATCCTCAAGCACGAAACTCGAAAGAAATCGATCCAACACAAGTGTGAAGGAAAGACAACTTCAAATCTGTTGAAGAGGAAACTTTTGAAGAATCAATAGGGGTCTACTTTCCAAGGAGAATTGTAGGAAGGTTCGAGGTCGAACCAGTATCAAGTTATTGGAGGGCTTCGTGATCAAATCCAAGAGCTTGAGAAGTGAGCTGAAATAGCAAGACAACTGCCCTGTGAAGAAACTGAGTCGCAAGAGAAGCCAGCTGTGTGACCAAGGCTATCTCTAGACTGTTCACCACGCTGTAAACTGATTTGTTACATAGTGGATTCCTCCAGGAGTTGGAGACGAGAGGACTGGAAGAATTACCCCATCTTCGAACCTCTATAAAAATTATCTGTGTCATTTATATTTCAGCACATTTACATTTCTGCATACATACATCATATCTGCTGTTAAAACTCATATTTGCTATCCAACTGATTAATAACCAAGTGCTAAAAATCAAGTGTTAAAACAAACTTAAAACAAATCAAAGGGTGTTAAGTCTTCCACTGATAAAACCAATACAGCCAAGTTAAAGTTTAGGTTAAACAACCGAGTTATTCTATCAACAACTCTATCGAGTCTGTTGAGCGGCTAACTTAGCTGAATAACCAACTTAGTTGTCCCTCAAGGACAAAGTTGTTTGAGTTAACTATGTTATATGTTTAAAAGGACTAAAATCAAAAAGTTGGTAAGGTTTATTCAACCCCCCCCTTCTAAACCTTACTCACACCCCTTGGGACCTAAATTGTATTTTACTCAACTGTAAATACACATATTTGTAAGTACATTGTGTATACCTTGCTACACATAAATGCTCTGATACTAATTGTAGATGTTATGATACATGTAATGATTTTATATGTGTATATAGCTCTTATACCTTGTATAGATTTATACATTGTAAAAAGCGTTGTAAAGTGCGAAGAATGATATGTTCAATAAAAGACATATTATACAATCATTCTTTATTTTTTGCACTATTTGCTTTGATGTTTATTTATGTTTTGGTATCATCAAAAATGGAAAAATTGTTGGGAAAATTTATGTATAGATTTTGATGAAACCATGTAAAACTTAGAGTAGAAAAGTTGGCGCCCCATTTCAAATGTAATTCAACTTGTAATAGACAGGACTGTATGAGCTGAGTTGAAGACAACCAAGTTAAAGATTACAAGACTCGACTTAAGATTGAAGTGAAGACCCAGTTGTGTGGTAGCTGAGTGAAGTGAAGTGAAGAATCAGTCAAGTGACAGAAAAGCTGTCTCAGTCAGCTGACTGACAGCAAAGTCATTCCAAAATGATTGTAATCGAATGTCAAAGGGGTATGTTGCAGACAGGACTCAAGAAAGCTGAAAGTGATCCATTGTCAAGACAAGTTAAGGTTTGCTGGAAATAGGCATGTGTCAGGCTGTCAGCAATAAAGTTATTTTGCTGAAAGAGTGCAAAAAGCAAAGGACCAATGGGAAGCACCTGAAATTCTGCAGAGTTTAAGGAAAAGCTGCAGAGCATTAAATTCAAGATATGGTCTCCATCAATTCTGCAAGATAAGACAAGCCAACAACATACGAGTGTGATTTGAAAAATGTGTCTATCTCTTTAGTGGACATATTTTCAAATACGCACTGTAAAAGGATGAGAAGTCATTTGAGAGAAGGTTACCGAGTTTAACACAAGCATACAAGTATTCAAGAAATAACCTGCAAATATTTCTCAAGCTTACAAAGAAATCCTCAAGCCTAAACACGAAGGAAATCGATCCAACACACTCAGTGAAGGAAAGACAACTTCATCAGTTGAAGAGGGAAAATGATTTTTAAGAACAAAGCGGTCTACTCTCCAAGGTTGACATGGAAGTAGTGAAGTTCCAGATCGAACAGGTGTTTTGAACCTGTTGTAGGGCTACGTGATCAAGTCCAAAGGTTTGAAGGGAGCTGAAGTAGCAGGACAGTCGTGTTATGAAGAAGTTTAATCAAGAAATATCAGTAGGGATGCCCGGATAAGATTGTCGAATGCAAAGAGAAGATCAAAAGAGGGAAAAAGGGGACAAAAGCAGGTCCACACGGTCAGACCATGTATCCTCACACGGCCGTGTCGACTTGTGTTGGGAAAATGACACGAGTGTGTGAAGAAAGGAAGAAAACAGAGGACGAAGCCGATCCACAGTCAAACCGTGTGACCTCACACGGCCGTGTGGACTTGGATTCCAACTACACCACATGACCGTGCGACATGCCTGCCCGTGCGACAAAGGGCTATGCCCAAGGCCACACGCCCGTGTGGACCAACACGACCAGACCGTGTGGTAGTCTGTTTTAGTGCGTTTTTGGAGTTCTTGTCCCAATACAACTCTACAAGTGGTCTCTCCAAGCATCTATAAAAGGGGACCAAGTCTTGCACGAAAAAATACAACTTCATATAGCAAAAACACATCAAATAACACAGGAACGAAGGAATCGAAGAGCTTCTGAGTGCAAAAGGCTAGGTTGCAAAGAATACCACAAGTCTTTCGCAACTAGGGAGCACAAGAGCTTCGAGGGCTTGGAAGGGGAATCCATTCTGACAAGAAGAAGTTTTCTTTCTATGTCTAAGAACTCTTGTCTGTGCTTATATGATGTCATAATATTGATCCAGATTTATCTATGAGTTTGTAATCAATGTTTGGCATGATCGTAGGGGCATATCGAAACTGTGGATTTATATTAAATTTGATTATTGGTTTTCTTAATTGCTTCATGCATTCTATTTTATGAATTCGAGTGCTTATTTATAATTGCTTTTTATCTGATCAATAAATTGCATGTTATACTTCTAGTCCATAGTCCGACCAAGTGAGTTCTAGTAAGACGAAAATCGAATTCAGACATGAAACATGTGTGACATGCGTGTTTGTGGGTAGTTATTTAATTCACAAATCTTTTTGGAGTTAATAAGAATTGTAACGATCTGACCAGACTACAATTGTTATTAATCAACTGTTTACGCACCACCTGACCAGAGGAGTAAATGATATTAGGAATTTGAACCCATAGAATTGCATGAATTGGTTTTTAAAACTTTATTCGCATTTAATATTAAAGAAGCATGTTGAGATTATGTGCTTAAGGTTGCTCCTAATTATGTTGAAATACTTGTGGGGTTCACAAATTAATTTCATTTATTTTTCTTAATTTTCGATTTTAGTTTGAATAAAATACTTGATATTTCGGTCGCGTCAATAAAATTGGAATACTATGTTATTATAGCCTAAGTGTTTTGAGATTTAATCCCTGAGGAATACGACCTTGCTTTCCATTATCCTATAAACTACATTGTACACTTGCAGTTGTATGAACCAAAACAATTTTTGGACCCGAGGAGCCCGAAGCCTCCAACGTCAATTTGGCAAACAAAACTCACCGAGCTAGATGGATGATACTCTACTTTCGTCCATGGATTAATACAAGGTATCCCGATGAACCTACTCTTACGAATTTGGGTTTATTGGAAGATTTTAGGGCCTTGTGTGGGAGAATTGATTGGCATGATTTTCTTAATGGGCATTGGGCTACTTACTCTTTTATTACTCTTGAATTCTTAAGTAGCTTTGAATTGGTTGTGCGAAAAAGAAATCTGATGGGGGTTAGATTTTGGTTGAGGAATGAGCAAAGGGAACTATCAATTGAGGATTTAAATGAAATTTATAGAACACCGGCATATGGGGTGGAGGAGCAGAAGGAATTCGATAAGGATAAGTTTTGGAAAAATATAACGGGGAAGCGAATCTATACGCTAGGCACTTCTAAGTCGTCTAGTATTCGCAACCCGGTATTCCAATATGTTCAGCGAGTCTTGGCTGAAACCATCTTTGGAAGGGAGGATAGTAAAGGGGCTTTGAGGGTTGATGAATTGTTTATAATTTGGTGTATGGCATCGAGGACTGAAGTGGTGCCAAACGCCGAGGCTATGATAGCCCGGCAATTTGATAGAATTAGGAAGAGTGAGAGGGGTGGAATTTGCATAGGGGGGATGATTACCCCTATTGCTAAACATTTTAATATAAATTTGGAGGGGTATGCAGAAGCAGCTGGGCCTAAGTTGATTGATTTGAATGCTCTAACTGCGATGAAAATGATAAAATTCGATGGGCGTGATTACTGGCTCATTCAGGCAGATAGAACAATAATTTTCGTTGATTTTTTTAGATTTTTAGTTAATTCTGTTTTACCACGTTTAATTGCTTTTGTGTGTGGTTTTTATTTCAGTTCGTATGCCCAGCTCCTTATGATTTTATTATGAATATTTTATGGCATATGATAACATACTTGGGGGGAATAAGGTAATAAATTCTTGGGAGAAAAATTATTCATTTGCTTGGCATGTGTTAAGAAAATTGGATATTTGAGCATGTCGCGAAAAATAAGCATGTGAGCTTTTGTACCTTAAACTGCTTTATATTATGCAAATTTTTTTTTTTTTGAGTATGTCATTCATGATTTATGAATTCCAGAACTTGTTATGGTATCTTCATTGAAGCCATGTGTGTGTGCAATTTTTGAAAATGATCTACGGCCATCTTTGTTTAACTTACTCAGCCTAAAAAGCCTACATATGAACTCATGATTCCTTAGTTAGCCAATTGTGAGCCAAAACTTTTATTCTGAACCACATTGATCTTTAAAATTTACATGTTTTTATCCTTAAAATTTCTTGAGCTTATAGAAAATGAATAATTTGGGGGAGATGTGGTGAAAATTTATGAAAAGAGAGGAAGTTGGCAAAAGAAATAGGGGTGAGCAATATCTGGGTAAATGAAAAAATATATATATACATGAAGCTCGAAAAAGAAAGAAAATCTTTGGAAAAAAAATTACATAGAGAAAATCGAGCAAAGCAAAAGAAAATTTTGGAAAGAAAATGAGAGCTTGAGGCTAAAGAAAAAGAAAAAAAAGGCAAAAAGGCCTAAGAATGAAAAAAAGTGAAATAAGGGTGGAATTGAGTTGAAAATAAACTGACATTATGATGAAATTGGGTTGGTGAATTGCAAGTATGTATGCTTAAATTCTATTTGCTCAAGTGAAGTCACTTAATCCAAATTTCCCTACCCTTACCAAAGCCTACATTACAAACCAAATATAAAGTTCTTTTTGATTCTTAGATTGTGCACACAAAAGTGGTAGAGATATTATATGATTTGCAAGCCTATGGTAGTTCTACTTTCACTGAATTGAATTTGAGCGTAAACACTATCCATACACTTCTGAGAGTCGAGTGATACACTACCTTCTTGTGAGTCGCGATGTCAAGTACCCAAAAGAGTAATAATAGTGCCGAGTTTAGGAATAATTGATCTCTTGATAATAAATTGCATGGTTTTCTTGAGTATGGAATCGAGTGCTATTTAATGTTTATAGTGTTCTTGGGTGTTCGTTCGTTTTTACCCCTTGTATTATTTTTCTGAATTAGCTCGAGGACGAGCAACACTTTAAGTTTGGAGGATTTTGATGTGTGTAAAATATACGTGCATTTTAGGGCTTAAAATGATACATAATTGATGCATTTGCATGCATATTTACTATGTTTTTTACTTGGTTTCCTTTAAAGGGCATGATACTACGTATTCTTGTAATTCTTGCAAGAAACGGAGCTTAAAATGAAGAAATATCAGTAGGGATGCCCGGATAAGATTGCTGAATGCAAATAGAAGATCAAACGATGGAAAAAGGGGACAAAAGCAGGTCCACACGGTCAGACCGTGTAGCCTCACACGGCCGTGGGGACTTGTGTTTGGAAAATGACACGAGTGTGTGAAGAAAGAAAGAAAACAGAGGACGGAGTAGGTCCACACAGTCAAACCGTGTGACCTCACATGGCCGTGTGGACTTAGATTCCAACCGCACCACCTAACCGTGCGACATGCCTACCCGTGCGACAAAAGGCTATTCCCAAGGCCACACGGCCAGACCGTGTGGGAGTCTGTTTCAGCGCGTTTTTGGAGTTCTTGTCCCGATACAACTCTACAAGTTGTCTCTCCAAGCATCTATAAAAGGGGACCAAGGCTTGCACGAAAAAATACAACTTCATATAGCAAAAACACATCAAATAACACAGGAACGAAGGAATCGAAGAGCTTCTGAGAGCAAAAGGCTAGGTTGCGAAGAACACCACAAGGCTTTCGCATCTAGGGAGCACAAGAGCTTCGAAGTCTTGGAAGGGGAATCCATCCTGACAAGAAGGAGTTTTCTTTATATGTCTAAGAACTCTTGTTTGTGCTTATATGATGTCATAATATTAATTCCGATTTGTCTATGAGTTTGTAATCAATGTTTGACATATTTTTCGGATCTTAGGGGCATAATCGAAACTGTGGATTTATATTAAATATGATCATTACTTCTTGCGTTCTATTTTATGAATTCAAGTGCTTATTTATAATTGTTTTTTATCTGATCAATAAATTACATGTCATACTTCTAGTCCATAGTCCGACCAAGTGACTTCTAGTAAGACGAAAATCGAATTCAGACATGAAACATGTGTGACAGACGTGTTTGTGTGGAGTTATTCAATTCACAAATCTTTTTGGAGTTAATAAGAATTGCAACGATCTGACCAGACTACAATTGTTATTAATCAAGTTTTTTTACGCACCCCGACTAGGGAGTAAATGATATTAGGAATTTGAACCCAAAGAATTGCATGAATTGGTTTTTAAAACTTTATTCGCATTTAATATTGAAGAAGCCTGTTGAGATTATGTGCCTAAGGTTGCTCCTAATGATGTAGAAAATACTTGTGGGGTTTACAAATTTATTTTATTTATTTAATTTCGATTTTAGTTAGAATAAAATACTTGATTTTTCGGTCGCTTCAATAAAATTGGAATACGATGTTATTTATAGCCTAAGTGTTTCGGGATTCAATCCCTGAGCAATACGACCTTGCTTGTCATTATCATATAAACTACATTGTAGACTTGCAGTTGTATGAACCAAAATAAGTTTTGGTGAACACTAAGTTATACTATCAACAGCTCAGTCGAGTCTGTTGAGTGAGTAACTTTGTTGTGTAAGCCAACCTAATTGTCCCTCAAGGACTTAGTTGACTTGAGTTGACTCTGAAATTATTTAAAAGGACTAAAATCAAAAAGTTTGTAAAGTTTATTCAACCCTCCCCCTTCTAAACTTTCACATTAACCCTTGGAACCTAAATTCCGCAACTTTTAACGAGAAATGTGAGGATATTGATCAGATCGTCTTCATTTCCCTTCCCCAAAAGAGAGAAATGAAGGATGAAGGCAAAATGTTTTCTGAAAAAAAATAGCTAAATGGGTAGTTGACTTGGGTCAAATGGCTAAAACAATTCTCCATCTGAATCTTTTATCATTTGTCATTCATTTGCATACATGTTAAAAGTATATGATCATGTTGATAGGCCAAATTATATTTTTGATCCAGTAAAGTGGCTTATTTTCAACTAGTGAACATTTTTGTACTCAACTAGTAATTTTGGTAAATTATTTTTTGACTCATTAGCAGTTAAAGTCATTCTCAATTGGAAATATACGAATTTTAACTGGGAAAAAAATGATGGTGACAAGAGATTTGAGACCGCCAACTAAAATGCAATATGCTTATATGAATAAAATATATATACTTGTTGGTAAGTTTCAAACTTGCATTTAGGCAGTAATCGAACCTAGTCAAGTTGAACTTTTGAGAGTTTGAGCTTGGTTCATTTAAACAATGAGCTACATAAGTAGAGCCAATAAGAGAGAGTCAGAACACAAACAAGAACAACTTGTGTCTGCTAGGAGGTGTGTATTTTGTAGCCTAAGTAGTGCACTTACGACAATATTTACCATACATTTCCCTTAGGGTGCATTTGGATGGAGGGGATTTGGGAGGGGATTTGGGATTACAGATTTGGCACATAAATCCAAATTGTGTCTGCTAAATCCAAATTCTTATTTGGCATATAAATCCAGATCGATGAATTTGAAATCCATCTTTAAGTTTTACTCATTTTCAAAGGATTTTAAATCCTTCCCAAAACCTAGTCATTTCATATCCATTCGATTTTTTCTCTATGCACACTTGCATATTCACACACACACACACAATGTACACACTTATACACATTGCACACATACATTTATACATACGTACACTGCACACATTTACACACACTGCACACATTACACACATTTACACACACTACACACATTTATACACACTACACATATTTACACACATTTCACACACTTACAAACAAACACATTTACACACAAATTACACATACTTACATACACTGCACACATTTACACATATTTATTAAATGTTAATTAAGAAATTGAATAGAGCTTTTAAATTATTTCATCAAAATTTTACGATAGATTTGAAATTTCTACACAAATCCTCATCATCTAAACAAGAGATAGATTTCAAATTCAAGGTATTTGAAATCCACTGATTTTCAAATACATTGAATTTGAAATCCATCCATCCAAATGGACCCTTATGATGCATTTGGATAGGGGGATTTGGGATGAGAAGTTTAACATCCTTAGCTAAATTCACACCCTTGTTTGGTTTATAAATCCAAATTGGATTTCAAATACCTCCCAAAACTTAGTTATTTGAAATCCATTCTTTTTTTTCCTTTAATGAAGGTCTCTTGTGAGACCGTGTCACAAATAGAGATCCGTGAGATAGGTCGGGTCGGATTAGATAACCATAAAATCCGCGGGCCAACAACGAATCTGTGGTCAACAAAATGTCAACCGCCCGCCAAAAAAGTAATACTTTTTGAGGAAAAACTAATACTTTTAAGACACATAATAGTACTTTTGAGCAAAAAAGTAATACATTAATTAGAAACATGTAATACTTTTGATATAAAAATTGATACACTATGTTAAATATGGTGCTGGAGCTGGAGGCTTTGTACATCTGTGAAAATAATCATTAAATAGAGGGCGGATCGGCCCTACTATGCAAAGTGTGAACGTGGATCTGACAAGGTGTTAATTATGGTTTTTGCATGTATTTTGGGCAAGGTTTTGACTAAAATGAAGTGATATGCATGCATTAAATTAGTAATAAGGGTTGTGTTCTTAATGTTTGGAAACGATATTACGTTTTGCTCGTTTTGCAAGAGAATGACTATTTTGTAGCACTTTTGTGGTAATTTGGAGCATTGCAGATAGTAGAACCCTTAAGATATGTGGAAAAATGAGTACACGACATAAGGAGTTGATAAGAGAAAAATCGGTTGAATCGGAGTAGAAAATAACCATGCACGGGCAACCTGTGCACATTGGCACGACCCGTGCGTGAGACAGATAATTGAATTATGTTTCAGCTTGACGCACAGGCATCCCGTGCACTTTGGCATTGCTCGTGCATCTATGTGGGATTTGATAGATTATTTCCTTACCCAATCATATTTTTACCTTTTTTGGGGTGTAAATTGAGAGGAGGCGGACAAAAAAAGGGGATAACATATTTTTACCCTAGAAAACAGAGAAAAAAGCAGTCGTCTTCAAGAGGAACTGAGATAAAAGTCAAGATCCACATCTACGCTTGAGGATTGAAGATTGATCAAGAGATCCATCGATATCCCTGAGTTTTCTTTCTCCATTGTATTTTATTTTCACCTAGTTTGATATGTATATGAATAATTTGTCTATGAATTCTTCGTTTCCCATGTCTGGGTAAACATCTTGTAATTCCGGAGCTTGGGGAGAGGTTAATTTACTTCTTGTTGGATGATTGATTTTAATTGAAGTTATATTTTAAACCCTATTCGAGTACTTTGATTTTTATTTGTTTTATCATTTGGCCAATGATTTAGAATATTTGATGTGTTGATTCATAAATCGAGAGACGACTTTTAAGACTAGATCTTGAGTACTTGACATGAATATATTGCATGATTGAGAAGTCTATGATTATTTGTGAGAATTTATTGATCTTTTATGCTATTGAGAATTGATTATTCTATGTTGAGTAGATATGCTAGCGTAGGTAATCCAATCTACACATTTATTTTGTCTCGAAAAGGAGAATAAATAAGTTGTGTGATCATCTTATAGGAAGATAAATAATAATGTTGGTTTGATTGATTTGATAACAATAGAGTGACTAAGTGAAACCACAACCCTGAAATCCATCCATTTACTTGATCTTTTCTTTTGTGATTCTTTGTTTTGTTTAGTTTCGTGTTAGAATATTTACTTAGTTTTTATTAATCATCAATCACTATCGATCGTCGAAATAAAATTAGTGTTATTATAATCTCAAACTTAGTACGTTAATTTATTAGTACTTGTGGGATCGACCTTGCTCGCCATATCTATTAACTAAGTCGTTAACTTGTGGTGAACCTAAAAAAATAGGCGAACACGTTTTTGGCATCGTTGCTAGGGACTAGTTAAATTAGTAGTACTATATTGCGATAAATAGTGTTATTTTTAATTTAGACACTTGTATTTTTTTCTTAAAAAATATAAAAAAATGAAAAATAAATTAGTTTAGATTTGTTAGTTTTATTTTTATATAATGTTTGATTAGTTTTTTTAGTTGGTCCAGGTAGTGCATGAACACTCGCTCCAAGAGAAGAGAATTACAACCATTTATTCTGGAGGCAGAAGCATTCACAAGAAGAATAAATGCAAATACTAGACGATCATCGATGAATCTAGACCAAGCTATGGCAGATGCAAACGAGAACAATGAAAATAACAATCAGAACGATCAAGTACCTTAGCCGACGGTACATGCAGCTCAGCAACAAGTGATTCGCGATTACTTTTGCCCTCATAGAAATCGCAATTATGGTGGAATTGACCATGTACCGATTAATGCTAATAATTTCAAGCTAAATTCAACATTGATTTTGATGATTCAGCAAAACCAGTTTGGGGGATTTCCAACCGAGGGTCCCAATTCTCATCTTGCACATTTCATGCAAATATGTAACACCATTAAGATGAACGAGTGTCGGATAATGTTATACGTCTTCACTTCTTTCCTTTCTCTTTAAGGAATAAGGCAAGAAATTGGTTAGGCACATTGACACAAGGGAGTAATAATACTTGGAATGATTTGAGGCAGAAATTCTTATTCAAGTTTTTTCCACCAAGCAAAACACTGCATCTCAAGAGTGAGATCACACAGTTCAGACAACTCGATGTTGAACCATTATATGAGGCTTTGGAGAGATTCAGATCTTGTTGAGGAGGTGTCCTCAACATGGATTTCTAGATGACCAGCAACTTTGTTTCTTCTACAATGGGTTGTTGGGACATACAAGATCATTTGTAGATGATTCTACAGGAGGGGCTTTATTAGCAAAAATTCCACAAGATGTATTCAATTTGCTTGACGAGATGGCGATGAACAGTTATCAGTGGCCATCCGAGAGGACTAATATCAGAAGGGTAGCCAAAGTTTCTTACATAGATCCAATCAAAGCATTAACAACTCAGATGACTGCTTTGACGAATCAGTTAAGTGTTTTGACTCAAGGGGCAAAGGCAAACATGGTTGCAAATAATGGGGGAGTTCAGCAGGATCCTTTGGAAGAGGTTCATTATGTCAATAACCGGAATTTCAGCAATTTTCGGAATAATTTGACTCTTACTCATTATCATCTAGATTTGAGGAAACATGAAAAAAATTTAATAGCTAACACGAAAAATGTGATTTAACCACCACCAGGCTTTAGTGTGACGAATGGAGTTGTTAATGTGGAGGTAAAGCCATCTATAGAGGAAGTGTTTGCTTCATTTATGAGTTAGACGAGTTCATTTATGAGTTAAACGAGTTCATTTATGAATGAAACAAGAAATTGGTTCAATGAAGATGAGGCGAAACTGGATAAAACTGAGACACATGTCACACAGTTGGCAAGTGCCATGAGTACACGAATGAAAAATCTTGAAACTTAAATTAGCCAGTTAGTCAAAAACATAGGAGGACAGCATCAGAAGGGCCAATTTCTGAGCAATACAGAAGTTAACCCAATGGAGCAGTGTAACGCCATTCGTCTGAGGAGTGGTACAGAATACAAGAGGCCGAAGATTCTAGAAATCGAGAAAATTTGGAGACATGCACGGCCTGTGTGCGTACGCACGGTCAACCCGTGTGCCTCCCAGAAAATACAATTTCAACCTTTGAAAAAGTGGACACTGTAACAAATAGCGAAATTGAGGTCGAGGATGGAAACAAGGCACAAAAAGATGATACAAAATGGGCTGAGAAGCTTAAATCATCTTCTAACTTTGATCTTTCAAAACTTTCTATTCCACTTCCTTTTCCTTAATGCTTTCAAAAGAAAAAGTTAGATGCCCAATTTGCTAAATTTCTTGACATCGTTAAGAAACTCCACGTAAACATACCTTTTGCAGATGCATTAGAGCAAATGCCTAACTATGCGAAGTTTCTAAAATATGTGATGTCTAAAAAGAGAAAGATGACAGAATTTGGGACCATAAACTTGGTTGAGAAGTGCAGTGCCATCATATAAAGTAAACTACCTCTAAATCTTAAAGATCCGGGGAGTTTCACAATCTCTTGCACAATAGGGAGTGTTTTCTTTAATTAAGCATTGTGTGATTTAGATGCTAGCATTTACTTAATGCCTCTATCAATTTTTAGGAAGCTGGGATTAGGAGAAGTCAAGCCATCCATTGTTGATGATTAGCATGTGTTATTTTCTATTTATAAGGCTATGAAATCTCATGATAATGTAGAGAGTTGTAATTCCTTATCAATCGTTGATTCATGTGTCAATGCTCAAGACTTGTGTGACTATTTTTTTGCTTTAGATCATGTGCATGAATCACACAAAATAGAGAAAGTCAAAGAATTGAAGGACGAAGGACAAAATCTGGGAAAAGGCGATTTTCCAGAAACACGCATGGATCGTGCGCTTGTACACGGTCAGCTCGTGCCAAATTCCGTGGGCAAATAATCAAAAAAAGAGTCACCCATAGACCATGTGGATACACATGGGTATTCTGTGTGTAGCACAAATTACTTGATTCCGACCCCAGAACTCAAATCCTTGCCTGAAAATCTCAAGTATGCATTCCTAGGTAAAAACGACGCAAATATGGCACATCACAAATATGTGAAGCAATCAATAGGCGTATTTAACGGGGGTACTGATGGCTCAAAAGCTACCTTTAAAACCTTAGGCAAGTGCACCTATCGTTTTATAGTATAGATTTTTGAGTACCGAGTGTCATTCCCACGAGGATTGTAAGTACTAGTAATTACCGTCTTTTTGTTATCTAATCTAGCAATTTTCAGAGTTTTGATGGTTTAAAAAAAATGAAAAATAAATAATTTAAAAATAATTGCAACTTACAATAGATCAAATAAAAGTAGATTGTAGAATAAGAAATCAAGAGCTAGAAATGTGTTTGAATGTAAATCCCTCTAGAATGTTTTTGTGATTCAACAAGATAAAAATACAACCATGAGCCCTTAAGCAAAAACCAACCTCTTTTAATAAAATCTCATGTTTTATGGACCGTAGAAATTCCCGATTTAAGTTAAACCCTTTCTCAAGGTGAAAAACTCCTAATCTCAAGTTGATTAACTGAAATCTCTTTCTAGTTAAAACCCCCAAGATTGCATTATAACGATTTGTGAATTCCCATATTAGGTTTGACCCTAATCCAGAAGATTTATGTTGTCCTATATCTAGGATTGCATGCAACTCTTTTCACATATATATGTTCTATTTCACCATGAATCTCTCGATTTCCCGGATGAAAAATAAACTTCAAATCAATATTGCGCATATACCAATTCGAATGAATAAAGTATAATATAAGTGAATCACACAAAGCATGAAGATTTTATTAAAAACATACACACCTTAATCACAAATCCATTATAGAGTTCATTACATTCAAACACTAGGAGTTTAGCTACTCATGATCTTGATAAAAGAGTAAATTACACAAGAAGATGTAAATATTATAGACATGGTGTACTTATCTTTCTCAAAATCTCAATTGACTTCTTTCTTGAATGATGATGTTGCTCCAAGCCTTCTTCCCCAATGTTGCCTCAAGCTTACTCCTCCAAGACCCCTTGATCCCAATTATGAATATGATGAATTATCTAATCAAATACATGAATGAATTATGAATGATGATTCTTCCAACTTCAACTCTTGGCTTTTATAGACACCATTTTTGTATAATAATACATTGATGGTGCCATCTTTTGCTAAATAATTGCCTCCACTTTCATTGTTGGTTGGTGAATTCTTGTACTCAATTGATGATTGAGGGAATATGGAGACATGGTGGAGCAAAATTGGTGTTAAAGGTGTACAAAAGTGGTCAAAAAAAGCTTGGTCGGTGAGTTTTTCATAGAAAATTTGCAAAAGGAAGTCCCTGACATGGCCATGTCGCAGAACACACCCTGGCCATCTTTATCGACATGGCCATGTCGCCCAACACGGCTAGGCCGTGTTGGGGGCTGTTTTGTGCGAATTGTTTGAGTTTTTGGCTCCCGACGGAATACGGCCGTGTTGCCCAACACCCCCTGCCCGTGTTGGACCAAAAAGGCCCCGAAATGACGCATTTGGCTTGGAATTTTGAGCGTTTTTGTATCCTTAAACTCCCCGGAATGTTTTGACATGAATCCATGGTCCAAATTTCACCAAAATTAGCCCCGAATGGTCAATCTACATCAATAAAAGCACCTCGGAGCAATATGAACTATGTACAATCAAAAATTTACAAAACTAACAATAAAATAACTCAAATTCTACTCAAATATACACATAAAACATGCATAAAAAGACCCTTATCAGGTACTACTTTATGAAACTTGAGATGGTGCGGAGAAAAGCATGAAGATGTTCCAGAGAGCTCTCATCTATGGACCGCAGTGTCAGATAGACGTCGAGGTCACTACCCACCACCGCCTTCTCAATGAGTTAATGAGTTATCTCTTTATTTCTTTTTCATTGAAATTCTATCCTTTCACATGTGCACGATATCATTTCATTCAAGTTTGGGGAAGAGAGAGTTATTTTGATCTAGAGGGAATATGGAGGTAACTTTTTTGCATTTCATGTAGTTTTGCATGTAGAGCACTTAGGTTGCATTGCATTAGAAGCATGTTTATAGTTTTAGCACATTTATTGCTTTCGTACGTTCTTATGGAGAGAGTAAACAATGGATTGATGTCATGTGATGTGTTGGGAAATTAATTCTTAGATTTTGATGAATGCCATGTAAAACTTAGAATAGAAAGTTGGCACCCCATTTTTCTGTTGTAAGTTGCATTGTAATAGATAGGGCTGGTCGAGCTGAGTCAAGTCAGCTATGCCTAAACATGCAAGAAGAAAACTGGAGACTAGAAGGAAGACTCCGATGTGAGGCAGCTGAGTGTGGCAAAGAAGAGAAGACAGGAACTCGATCAAGGAGCGGTGAGATGCTTTGAATGAAGTATCGTCAAGTCAACTCAAGATAGCCATGTCTCAAGTTGAAGTGATGAGAAGATTCATCCAATGATTGGAAGCTGACTCGAAGTCACCTGGGGAAATTAAGAAAATGCAGTCAAGTCGAGATAACTGAAAGAGATCCGTTGCACAGAAATCAAGAGAATTACTTGAACAAGTAATAGCTCCATACTACCTTTCTTAAAGTGCTCAGTCCCAGAAGCGTGCAAAAGGAATAAAGCAATGGGAAGCATTGCACCGTGTCAGAACTCTGAAAAGCTGAAGAATCGTTCATACGAGGAAACATAAATTCCAAGGACTGCAACAAGACAAGCCAACGACCACAAGTGTCTCTTGAAAATAAGCCTATCTCTTCAGCGGGCAAATTTTCAAAAGAACACTATAAAAGGCTGGGGAGTTTATTTGAGAAAAGGTTACCTTGACAACCTGAACCACGAACATTCAAGCTAACATTTGAACTGTAACCAAAAATATTCTCAAGTTATTCCAGATCAATCCTCAAGCCTACATTATGAAGGAAATCAATCCAACACTCACCTGTGAAGGAAAGACAACTTCAATAAGTTGAAGAGGAAACAATTTGAAGAATCAAGGGGTCTACATTCCTCGGAGGATTGTAGGAAGGTTCAAGGTCGAACCAGTCTCAAGTTTTTGGAGGGCTTCGTGATCAAATCCAAGGAACTTGAGCAAGTGGGCTGTAGTAGCAAGGCAACTGCCCTGTGAAGAAGCTGAGTCGTACGAGAAGCTAGCTGTGTGACCAAGGCATCTCCGGATCGAGTCCCAAAGGATCAAGTCACCTTTGTGTGATCAAGACTTGTATCCGGGACTGTTAACCACTTTGTACTACGATCAATACTTAGTGGATTCCTCCGGAGCTGGAGAAGAGAGGAGTAGAAGAATTACCCCATCTTTGAACCTCTATAAAAATTATTGTGTCATTTACATTTCAGCATTTTAATTTCTGCATATTACTTTCATATTTGCTGACATATTTGCTATCCAATTGATAATTAACTAAGTGCTAAACCCAAGTATTAAAACAAACTTAACCAAATTCAATGGTGTTAAGTCTTCCATTTGAAAAACATATCACAATCGAGTTAAGTCTTTAGTCAAAAGCAATTTGAGTTATTCTATCAACGGCTCGGTCGAGTCTGTTGAGTGACTAACTCTGCTTATTAACTAACTTAGCTGTCCTTCAAGGACTCAACTGTGAAATATTAACTCTGAACTTTTTAAAAGGACTAAATTCGAAAAGTTGGTAAGGTTTATTCAACCCCCCTTCTAAACCTTACACTCACACCCCTTGGGACCTACAAGTGGTATCAGAGTGCTTGGTTCATTGAGCCTTCCGCACTGGTTACTGAACTAGATCTCCAAACTTTTCAAAGCTTGTTTTAGTACACAATCTTTCAAAACTCCTTTATTCAACAAAGTTATTATCATGGAAGCAAATTTGACACGTATCCCTATGTTCACAATTGAATAATTTGATGATTGGAAAATTCGTATGCAGGCTCATCTATCAGCATTACACGATGAGATGTGGATAGTGATAGAAGATGGGCCACTCCAAATCTTAAAAGTGAACACGGCTGCAAGGAGAGTTGCAGCTGAAGGAGAAGAAGATGATGCTCCCAGACCAACGATGGTTGAAAAACCAAGAGCTGAATGGACAAATGATGACAGGAAAAGATATAACCTGGACAATGTGGCCAAGGACATTCTTTACAAAACTTTAGACAAAGCCATGTTCAACAAAGTCAAATCATGCCAAACGGCAAAAGAAATCTAGGACAAGCTAACCTTGATTTGCGAAGGCTCAGAGAAAATTAAAGAAAATAAACTATATGTGGTTGTACAAAAATTTGAAAACTTTAAGATGCTTGCAGGAGAAACCTTGGATCAGCTGGATGCTCGGTTCACAGAAATCACCAATGAACTGTCTGCACTTGGAAAAGAATATACACAAAAGGAAATGTGTATGAAGATTCTAAGAAGTCTCCCAACTGAGTGGGATATGAAGGTCATGGCCATGAGACATTCCATGGACCTATCGAAGACATCCAACCATGAGTTATTCTCAGATCTCAAAGCCTACGAATTTGAGATGAGAAGAAAAGACCAAGAGGAAACAACTGTGCCTAAAACAGCTGCTCTAATTGTTAAGGATGGCAAGAGAGCTGAGGTCAAAGAAGTCATTGACCAAGAGGAAATTGCACTGATGGTTAAAAGGTTTAACAAGTTCTTCAATAAGAAAAACAAGAGAAGCAAAGGTGAATCCTGCAGAAGACACTCAGCTCCCTCCAAGTCAAGGGAAGAAAGACCACCCAAAAGAGCAGATCATCAAAAGGTTGAATATCAAAGAGCTGACAATCTAAGGATGGAAAGAACTGATCAAAAAGCTGAAAATCTATGCTAGAACTGCAGGCAACCCGGTCACTATGCCATTGAATGCCCATATCCTGTAGTCAACAAATATAGGAATGAAGAGGAAAGAAAAGTCTTGGGGAAAGAAGCGGGGAAAAGAGAAAGGCAATGTTGGTCGCAGAGATCACGACATGACTGGCCAAGTCAAAAGACACAACAGACTCGGAGAGTAGTGAAGCCGACTACTCAAGTGACTCGAAGAAGAAGCCTTGATCCGTCTAATGGCTAAAGAACAAAACCAACGACCAAGAAGATGAGGTACACTCTAACTCATCACACTCGATACTAGTGATAGTGATTGTGACACACACACTTCATCACCCACTGATCTTTATGACTCATTAGGAAAAATGATGAAAGATTTTGAACACATTAAATCCTCACACACACTACTAAATGAGGAAAAAAAGCCTACTTAAGAGCAAAACTCACGGCTAACTAAGGAGCCGAGTACTCTAAGTCAAATAGTGATGAGAATAAAAGTCCAAAAGCTGAAAATGCTAAGTTAATAGCAGAGATAGCTTCTATAGAAAAGAGGGAGAATGACCTCAAAAATGTGATAGCCTCATTCACTAAGGCATCCAAATCATTGGATGATCTTATTATGAGTCAAAGGGAATGTGGAGACAAGACAGGCTTAGGATTTAATTCCTCTATGCTATGTCAAGTTCCAAAAGTGATTTTGGAAAAGGGATCTTCAAGTAATGAAGTATCTCTAAAATCCAAAACTCCAAATGGTGCACACACATTTATTCCAAAGCACAATCACAAGTAAACTGGCCTTGGTTATAAAGGAAAAGGAAAACATCCAGTTGAGTATGCTGAGAGGACAACTGAGAAGAAATCCAGCAGAGTTCCTCAGCAAACTCCAAACAGGAGATACTCTGTAAAGAAGAAACAGAGCTACCAAAAGCCCCAAAAATTCTATAAAAGAAACACATATGATGGGAATGGTAGAAAATATCCAAGCCAAGCTGATTGGAACAATGTGAACTATCAGCAAAGATCTATGGAATACAAGCCTAAGTGGCAAAGGCCTAGAACTCAGCAAAGGCCATTCCAAAGGCATAAGAGCTATCATCAGCACACATATGCACCTAGGCACTACACTCAGAGATTTCACAACTACCCAAAGAAGGCAATTGCTAAAACACATACACATGCATACAGACAAAAGAGACAGTTGTATGAACCTAGAACCCCCAAGCAATTTGCCAAAATTAATTATGATTATGGCACTGATAGATGGCAACCCCTTAGAGTCAAATCAATTGGCTATAGGTTGGTTGGATCATCTTACAATACTAACCCCTCAGGACCCAGGCAAGTATGGGTACCTAAAACCTAATTTCCTTGATTGCAGGTTCAAGGAGCAGCTGAGTACCAAGGAACCTGGTACATGGGACGATGTTGCATTCCGGACACATGACAGGAAACAAGAAAAATTTATCAAAATTCAAGGATGTTAGAGGTGCAAAAGTCATATTTGGAGGGAATGAAGCTCTAGGAGTAATAAGAGGCAATTGATCCATCAAGAAAAATGGATTAGAAATTACAGATGTTGCATATGTTGAAGGCCTCAATTTCAACTTGCTAAGCATAAGTCAACTCTATGACAAAGGCTACAATGTTGGATTCAATATCGGTGTATGCCAAATCAAGGATGTTGAAACTAATGAAATAGTGTTGCAAGGATGCAGACAAAAGAACATGTATGTAGTAGATTGGTCAATCGCAACACCAAGCACTTGTCTGGCGGCAAAGAGCAAAACCAATCAATCAAGTTGGTTGGCACAAGCTTTTCGAGTCACCTAAATTTCAAAACTATTAACAAACTTGCAAGAAGTAATCTTGTGGAAGGACTTCGGACTCAAGATACAAGAAGGAAAGTATATGTGATGCATGCGAGAAGGAAAACAGATCAAATCATCATTCAAAGAAAAGACATGTTCATCTTCAACAAGAATATTGCACCGCTACATATGGATCTATTTGGTCCGATTGAACCGACCATCATAAGTGGGAAGAAATACACCTTGGTGGTAGTAGATGACTACTCAAGATATACATGGACAATATTCATGTGTAAGAAGAAAGAAACTCTGCAGAAACTACCGGTGATGAAGAGAATCCAAAATGAGAAGAGTCAAACCATTATCAAAATAAGATCTGACAGAGGAACCGAGTCCATCAATGGAATAATAACTCGATCGTATTGAAAATGGTATTGGTCATGAATTATCTGCAAAGACAAGGACTCCACAAAGAAATGGAGTTGCGAGAAAGAAGGAATAGAACTCTCAAAGAAGCAAAGAAGGACTATGTTAGTCAAGCAGGTGCCTAAAAGATTTTGGGCTGAAGCAATAAATACAACATGCTTTACTCAAAATAGATGCATGATAAATAGACAGCTGACAAAGACTCCCTATGAGATTTGGACAGGGAGAAAGCCAGATGTTGTATACTTTAGAGTATTTGGATGCAAATGTTTCATCCTTAACAATGGCAAAGATAATTTAAAGGCTTTTGATGCTAAAGCTGATAAAGGTATCTTCTTAGGATACTCAGCTGAAAGCAAAGCCTACAGAGTGCTCAACAAGAGGACAATGGTTACAGAAGAATCCATCCATGTGGTGTTTGATGAACCAAATGTAAATGGGGAAAACATTGAAGAGTCAGCTGATAAGCTGAATTAACCAACCATGCAGAAGAGTCCCTATGTTGAAGCTGAAGCTGGAGTTGTAAGTCTAGATGAAGAAGAGATAGCTGAGTCTCAAAGACAGCTGGAAAATCTGTAGCTAAGTGATGATGAGAGAGCTGATCAAAATAACACAGCTGCAAGACGACTGAATCCAGCTAACTTACTCCAGCTAAGAGACCATCCACCAGAACTAATCATTGGAGATGTAAGAGAAGGTGTGAAAACTAGATCCTAGAACTCAACAAGAAGCAATGTTTACTTGCTTCATCTCACAAAAAGAGCCAAAAGGTGTGCCACAAGCATTGGATGACACACATTGGATTCAAGCTATGCAAGAAGAGCTGAATCAGTTTGAGAGGAATAAAGTATGGGAATTGGTTCAAAGACCTACCCATCAAAACATTATTGGCACTAAATGGGTGTTCAGAAACAAGATGAATGATGAAGGTTCTGTGGTGAGAAACAAAGCAAGATTGGTAGCCAAAGGGTATTGCCAAGAAGAAGGAATAGATTTTGATGAAACTTTTGCTCCTGTAGCAAGATTGGAGGCTATAAGGATGTTTCTTGCCTATGCAGCTCACAAAGACTTTATTGTATATCAAATGGATGTAAAGAGTGCATTCCTTAACGGGTTATTAGAAGAAGAAGTATATGTTGAACAACCTCCAGGATTTGAGCAGAAGACTCTTGGAGATAAGGTATACAAACTCAAAAAGGCTTTATATGGATTGAAACAGGCACCCAGAGCATGGTATGATACATTATCACAATTTCTAACTGAGAACGGATTCACAAAAGGCAAAGTGGATAGAACACTCTTCAGAATTCAAGATGAGAAAAGTATACTGCTTGTTCAAATATATGTGGATGACATCATCTTTGGATCCACAAACAAATAGCTGTGTGATAAATTCTCAAATCTCATGCAAAGCAAATTCGAAATGAGCATGATGGGAGAACTGACATTCTTCCTTCGACTCCAAGTGAAACAGCTGAAGGATGGAACCTTCATAAGTCAAACAAAATATACCAGAGATTTAATGAAGAAATTCGGTATGGAAGAGAAGTCTTCTGTGAAAATACCAATGAACACATCAGTCAAAATGGATATGGATGCAGATGGCAAGCCTATAGATCAAACAAGATACAGGGCACTTATTGGATCACTGCTCTATCTCACAAAGAAGCAAGCGGGCGGACATTACCTTTGCAGTAGGTGTATGTGCAATATTTCAATCTGCCCCAAAAGAAAGCCACATGACTGCAGCCAAGAGAATCTTGAGATATTTGAAAGGAAGCCAAGAAGTTGGCTTATGGTATCCAAAGGAAGGTGTAATAAAGCTAATTGGCTATTCAGACTCTGACTATGCTGGTTGTAGAGTTGATAGGAAGAGTACCTCAGGCACATGTCAAATGCTTGGAAATAGGCTAATTTCCTGGTTTAGCAAGAAGCAAAATTCAATAGCCACCTCAAACGGTGCGAGAATACATAGGCTGGCATTTGTTGTGCCCAAGTCTTATGGATGAGACAACAGCTAAGAGACTATGAGGTTGAGGAAAAGGAAATTCCAATTATGTGTGATAACACAAGTGCAATTGCTATCACTCAATATCCTGTGTTGCATTCAAGAACAAAGCACATTGATGTCAGATATCACTTCATAAGAGATCATGTTGAAAAGAAGGACATCACCTTGGAATATATCTCAACTGATAAGCAATTAGCTGATATATTCACAAAACCATTATGTGAATCAAGATTTGAAGAACTCAAACATGAATTGGGGTTAATTGAGTGAGTTGACTCTCGGGCATTTAATCGAAAGAGAAGAGATGAAACATGAAAAGTGAAAAAGAGTGAACTCTTAAATCAGCTAAGTGAATCAACCGTATCGGAGAATCACCAGATCGAGTTAGGTGACGGTGAGTATTTATGTGCAAAGAGAGAAAAGTTAAATCGGCTAAGGAATAAGTCGAGTCATTTATGAGCAAAGTGACAAAAACGCAAATCGTTTTTCGAAGCGGGAGTGTTTTTAAGAATGACGTCAAGATAATTATGGCGTGTACAAATCAAAAGTGCACACAAAGCTTATGATTGGATACAAATGCTTTGCCGCATTAAATGCGAGAGATTAAAGGTTAATCGGCGTGCAAAATCCAAGCCGTTGATTTTGATCAAAATTTCAAAAAACCACCTGCACGTCCTTTCATGACCCATACTTAAACCATTTCGTCCGATTTTCTCTCACTTTACAAAAACTGTTCATCTCTCTCAAAGGCAAAAGAAAGAAATTTTCTCTCAAAACCCTACAAATCCTCAAGTTCATTTTCTAAGTTTCGTTCGGTAAAACATCTAGAAATGGCATCTACTCATGATTTCGTCAAGCTGGGAAAGCAAATCCACACTGGGTCTACTGTGGATTTCGACGGCATGCTTACACAGGGGTCCGACGACACCCTTGTGAAGAAGATAGCACAGAAGATGGAAAAATCTGGATTAAAACCATTTTTGACGATGGAGTTTCCAATGACCTACGTGGAAGAGGTCGCACAGTTCTACGTGAACGCTGATGTTCATGATGAGGGCATCAAGTCCTCTGTTCATGGAAAAGAGTTCACCTTTACTGCCAAGGATCTGGCAGAACACTTCTTGTTGCCGGCGGAAGGAGTGCCAGAGATTTATGAAGCTGATGTTGACCTGGCAGCTGCTTGGAAAGAAGTAGCCAAGTCCGACTGTGCTGCGAAAGTGGTCTATACAGCCAATAAGAAGCTGTTGAAAGAGGACTACCACAAATTGTTGGACATTGTTGCCAAATGCATAAACATCAAATTTGGCAGCTTTGACCAGTTGTCCAATGCTAAATTGATCGTAATGGCTAGGATCATTGAAGAAAAGAAGGTGAGCTGGGCTGAGTTAGTATACAGCAGACTTTGCCAGAATATTGGGAATAAATCCTTCAAGGAGGATGGTACGTTTGGAGGTTCCCTGGGATACGGCCTGGTGATTGGCCGGCTGATGCAAGTCAAAGGAGTTCCTCTTCGACATGGAAAGGCGTTCCATGTAAACAAGAGGATGTTTCGATCAAACCTCTCGGCGCCAGAAGAGAGCTTAGGCTAAGAGAGGCGTCACAGTGAGGGGGAATCAATCGACCCTCGAAGATACGACTATCTCTCCTCCTCCCAAGAAGACTGCTGCTAAGAAGACTGTTGCCCCTGCAGCAAAGAAAAAGAAATCTGCACCTGCTCCTGCAGCCGAGTCACCTACCCCTGTAGCCGAGTCACCTGCCCCCGCAGCCGTGTCTCCTGCCCCTGCAGCTGCATTGGAGAAGGAACCGTTAATCCTTTCTCCAGTGATCAAGAAGAAGAGGAATGCCACAACAAGGAAGGCAGCTGCCTCTAAGACAACTGAGAAGGCTCTTACCCTCAACGAACCAGAGGAAGTGGAACCAGATGTTCCTCTGGTGAAAACAAAAAGAAGAAGAAGACTTTCCAAGCTCTCCGAGCTTGAGAAGATCACGAGTCTCGCTACTCACTAGAAAAAGATACCCGAGATCAGCTGGAGAAGTAGAGTCTCCGGAAGTTATTGATGAAACGGCCAAGTCTCCGAGGCCGATCAGAGGCAACTCAAGACCACTGTAGAGAGAACAACTGAGGAACAAGGAATGGCTGAGACAACCGAATTACCTATTGAAAGGGTTGTGTCTCCGCCAGTAACAGAGGCTACTGATAATGTCGAGAAGCAAAGTTTGCTACCCTCAATCCCTGAGCAAAAGGGACATCAAGAAGACGATGACAATGATGATGATGTGATGATCCTATCCCCACCATACCCAGACATTCAAAATCGTCTGCGAGAATGGAGGAAATGGAAGCTGAGTCGATCCAGGGAACAGTTCCAAAGACCTGAATTTATTGAAGAAGAAGAGGAACTGTTGAACTTTCTCAGATTGACCAATGTGGTCCCAACACTGGATGAAGAAAACTGCATAGATATCTTGCAGATCTTCAAGGACAAGGAGAAGGAGAGACTGGCAGAGGAAGTTGAGGCTCGTGAGAAGGCCAGTATTTGTCCCTTTACTGGAACCACTGATCACACACATCCTCACATTGACGCCCCATCGAGGCGGTGAAGAGAATCGAACCCCGGGCTGCCCGCGACGAAGAGTTGCAAATGCAAAGACGCAATGCAAGAATCCGAGAATCCTACATGAGCAAAGGATGATGGAGGGACAGGAGTCCTCCACCTCACACTGAGATTGATCCCATGGGAGTGGTGCAAAGATATTGCCCCTTGTTGTCGCCGCCACCACTTCCCCAACTCATTCGGAGGAAGGTATTAAGGGAACTGGCGATGAAACTGGGATTGTGAGGACCCCAGTCGAGCCAACCCCTAATGAAGGTGTCTTACCACTTGCCCCAACGGCTGAATACTCAATGGGAACAGTGAGTCCGGAGACGAGTGACCCCATTCCAAGTCACTCGGTGGTGCCACCGAGGGGAAAACTCCCTCCACTGCAGTAAGGTCGGAGGATACTGCAGCTGACTCCACAACGAATCTCAGAGGCGAAGTGGAGAAGGAACAACAACTAGATACACAGCAAGTTGTCATTGAAGAGGCTCAGGCGATTAAGACTGTCTCTTTGAAAATGCGAATCGCTTCTGCGAGCCAATGACGCTAGCGATGCAAACGATCGGCACAAGAAGGAATCGCCATGGGAGTTAACACTGGGAAATGAAAGTGCAATCCATGGAGTTGAGACTCCAGTGGATGCCACCTCAGAAGACCCCAAGACAGCTGACACTGTCGAAGGGGATGTCCAAGGCCTCGCTGCAGTTGAGATTGTAGGGGGAAATAAAGGCCAATGGGAGGTTGAGACTTCCCGGGGTAAAGAGACTGAAGCACAGAACATCCCTCCTGCTATCATTGATCTATCAGAAAAGGAGATAAGTGCCCTTCACGATTCCCAAGATAATCCTGATGTAACTTTTCTGGGATCCGAAGGTGAAGATGAAGCTAAGTCATCCCCTATTGTCGATCCAAAACACTCAGCTGAGGATGTTCGAACCACGAGTAAGTCTTACCTCAAGACTACTCGCCAAACATTCAACTTTGATGATGAGCCACCCATGGAAATCTCATCATCCTCCGATGACGCTTCTGATAAGGCCGAGGACCAGTCAACTCATGTGGAAGAACCAGCTGAGACCGAAGAAGCTATTAGACGGTGAGGCTCAAAAAGTCGGGTCGACTTCACAATAGACCACAGCCGAAACAGAGTCCACTGCGTAGGCTCCCCAAGCTGTAGTAGGTTCGACTTCACAAGGGACTTCACGAGCACCAATTGTCATTGAGCAGATTCCAGTTGCCCGTGATGATCCTTTTGTAGAATCATTTCCTTCTCTCCGGGAGGTACCCGACCTCCCGAAGAATCGCCTAGAGATCGAGAGCGCTTCCATAAACCTGATCCTGTTATTCCAACAGACACCATTGTTCCAGCAGACTATGACTTTGACGCTGCTTGGCCGTCAGCTGAGACAGAAGTGACAGCTGAGGTTCGGGAAGTTTTCAAAGCCCTATTTGCTGAGATTGAAAAGATGGAGAGGCACCAGGCCTCACTTTGGACATGAGATCGATAACAGACGCCAACCTATGCTGACCGTCTGCGAGGCATAATAGTCAGGATCCGGGAATGGTGGCAACAACAGCAGACAATGCGCGTGGAACAAGCTCGATATTTCAGGACACTGTTCAACAAGTTGCTAGTCTGGCGGGCTAAGAATGCTGATGCAAAGACAACAATGCAAGAGCACATCGAGCAAATGCATGAATCTCACACCACAGAGATAAAGCTGCTGCGTGAATATAATAAGACAGAGCTCCTGCGCGTAGAGGAGAACATGGATCGAAAGTTCAGCCTTCTCATGGCTAAGATGAAGTTGGTAGCAGCTGAATCCAATGCCACTCGCCGACGAATTCAGCAAAGATACATACTCAGCCAGATTGACGTAACTCGCCCATCGCCAGACTAGACTTCTTGGTTGCTAGCTTGTTTCTAGGGGTTCCTCTCTCCTTTGATGATGCCAAAATGATTTAAACCACATGAATAAACCACATGATTTCTTGAAGTTTATGTTCTTGACTGCACGCAATTCATTACGCCCATACATGCATATTTGATTTGAGTAGCGTTGACCGGGACGGTCAACAGTTTAAGTTTGGGGGTTTGTTAATTATGGTTTTTGCATGTATTTTGGGCATGGTTTTGATTAAAATGAAATGTTATACATGCATTAAATTAGTAATAAGGGTTGTGTTTGATCGTGAAAATCTTTTCACTAAACTGCAAGTATACGGTGTAGCTAGTAGATAGTAGCGAGCAAGGTCGTATTCCTCAGGGATTGAATACGAAACATTTAAGCTATAGTAAATATCATATTCCAATTTTATTGAAACGATCGAAAATCAAGAAATTATTATCTAAACTAAATCCTAAATTAACAAATAAAAATAAAATATTTAAATTTGTAAAAATCCGAACTCCACAAGTCTTTTTCAACAAATACGAAAGTAACCCTAGGCACATAATCTCAACATGCTTCTTCAATATTAAATCCAATTAATATTTATCAAAACCAATTTATATGTTTCTATAAGATCAATTCATAAATTAGTTTATTTCCCCTCCCGGGTGGCGCATAAACAGTTGATTAATAACAATTGTAGGTCTCCTGACACGTTACAATTACTATTAACTCCCAAAAGATCTTTGAATTGAAGTGCTCGGCACAAACAATTGTAGATCTCCCGATACATTGCATCCGTTTACGTCTGAATTTGATTTTTGTTCGTTAGAACTCACCTCCCAGATTATGAACTAACAAATTTGACATGCAAATTATTGGTCAAATAATCTACACGAAATAAGCATTTGAATTCATATAATAGAACACATAAACCAATTAAGAAAACAATCAATATAGATTTAACATGAATCCACAGTTTTGAATATATCCTACGATCAGAATGATTAGCCTAATATAATTGATAACAAATTCATAGACAAACTTGAAATCAAATAGTTTGACATCGTTTAAGTACAAATAAAAGATCTAAACTAAAAAGATCGAACTTTTCTTGTCCGGATGGATCTCCCTTTTCATCCTTCAAACCCTGATGCTTCCGTAAATGCGAAAGGCTTTGTGGTGTTCTTCGTAGATTTGCCCTCTTCTCTCAGAAGACTATTGACTTGTGTAACCCTAGTGTATTTTGTGTTGTAAGATGATATATGAAGTGATATTTTCATCCACGGCCTTGGTCCTCTTTATATAGGTGCTTTGAGAGATCAATGGTAGAGTTATAACGGGAATAGGAATCAAAATCAGACAACAGATAAATCGCATAGCCGTCTGCAATTCACACGGTCCGGCCGTCTGAATGGTTTTTTGTCTCTGTTTTCACACGGTCATGTGCAATTCACACGGTTGGGTCGTGTGATTTGCCTCTGAAATTCTTCCCTTGAACAAGTCACACGAACATGTAAAAACACATGGGGACAGTTCACACAGTCGTGTGAATGTATAGGTCAGACCATGTAACTTGTTTTTCCCAGTTTCTTCGCGTATTTGATCATCCCTTCGCATGTTTCAATCTTGTCCGGCCTTCTAACTGATATCTTTTTATTCTACCTTCGTTTCCTGTAAAAAAAAAGTTATAAAATACGCAGTATCATGCCCTTATAAGAAAACCAAGTAAAATACACTAAATATGTGTGCAAATATATCAAATATATATCAAAATAAGCCCTCTAAATGCACGTATATTTTACACATATCAGTGTTCTTAATGTTTGGAAAAGATATTATGGTTTGCTCGTTTTGGAGGAAAATGACTATTTTTGTTGCACTTTTGTGGTAATTTGGAGCATTGCAGATAGTAGGACGCTTAAGATATGTGAAACAATGAGTACACGAAGTAAGGAGTTGATACAAGAAAAATCGGCTGAATTGAAGCAGAAAATGACCACGTACGGGCATCTCGTGGACTTTGGCATGGTCCATGCGTGAGACGGATAATTGAATTGTGTTTCAGCATGACGCACGAGCAGCCCGTGCGCTTTGGCACGGCCCATGCATCTATGCGAGATTTGACAGATTATTTTCTTGCCCAAATGTACATGTTGAACTAAAAAGTATTACAGTTTTAAGTGAAAAGTATTACACATTAAGCATAAAAGTATTACACATATTAAATATTTAAGTGAAAAAATATTAATTGTTGAATTATAAAATATCCATCATCTTCAGCATCATTTTTAACAATAGGTATAACTTTTTGTATCAAAAGTATTACATATTTCTAATTAGAGTGTTATTTTTTTGCTCAAAAGTATTACTTATCATAAAAGTATTACTTTTTTCCTCAAAAAGTATTACGACACTATTTTTGGCAGACAGTTGACTTTTGTTAACCCGCGGATTCCCTGTTGACTCGCGGATTTTCTGTTGTCTTGATTGATGTTAGGAAATTTAATTTATAGATTTTGATGATACCATGTAAAACTTAAATTAGGAAGTTGGCACCCCAATTTTGTTGTAATTTGTATTGTATTAGATAGGACTGAAAGAGCTGAGCCATGTCAGCTATGCCAAGGATTACAAGAAGTCAACTGCGGACTGTGAGAAGACTCTGTTGTGTGTCAGCTGAGTAATGCCATGAAGAAAGACAAGGACTCGATTGAAGAAGAGTCAGTTGGGGAACAACTGTAAGAAGTGTCAGTCAAGTCAACTCAAGAAGCCAAGTCTCAAGTTGAAGTGACACTTGAGTCAATCCAATGATTGGAGCAGACTCAAGTCACTTGGGGTAAAGCCAGCAGTCTAATCAAGACAACTGACTTAGATCCGTTGATTAAAGTCAAGAATATTACTCAATATAGTAATATGTCAAAGTTGTCAGGTCTAAAGTGTTAGTCCCATAATTATGCAAAAGGAATGAACCAATGGGAAACACTACACCTTATGTCAGGCACCTGCAATGCTGCAAATGCGATTAAGATGAGGAAAAGTCTACATCAAGGACTACAGACCAAGACAAGACAAGCCAACAACCACAAAAGTGACATTTGAAATTAGCCTATCACTTCAACGGGCAAAATTTCAAATGTGCACTATAAAAGGCTGAGGAAGTCATTGAGAAGAGGTTACATGAACCACGAACAAGCAAGCAATATTCAAGCATTTAACCTGCAATATTCTCATAGACATTCAAGCAATTCCTCAAGCCTCAAACTCGAAGAAACTCGATCCAACACAAGCTGTGAAGGAGAGATAACTTCAACCTATTGAAGAGAAAACATTTGAAGAAGCAAAGGGGTCTACTTTTTGAGTCAGGATTGTAGAAAGGTTCCAGGTCGAACCATTATCAAGTTTGTTGGAGGGCTTTGTGATCAAATCCAAGAACTTGAGAAGTGAGCTGAAGTAGCAAGGCAGCTGCCCTGTGAAGAAGATGAGTTGCAAGAGAAGCCGGTTTGTGTGATCAAGGTTGTCTCGGATCGCATTCACCACTTTGTAAAGCGATCACATTACATAGTGGATTCCTCCAGGAGTTGGAGAATAGAGGATTAGAAGAATTACCCTATCTTCGAACCTCTATAAAATATTTGTGTCATTTACTTTCAGCAAACTTACTTTCCTGCATATTTACTTTATATATGTTGTTAGTATTATATTTGTTATCCAACTGATAAATAACCAAGTACTAAAAATCTAGTGTTTAAAAAAAGCATAAATCAAATCAAAGGGTGTTAAGTCTTCCGCTGTTAAAAACCAATCAGCCAAGTTACGTATTTGGCTTGAGCAGCCGAGTTATACTATCAACAGCTCTATCGAGTCTGTTGAATTGGTAACTTAGCTGAAAAGCCAACTTAGTTGTCCATCAAGGACATAGCTGCTTGAGTCAACTCTGTTGAATTATTTTAAAAGGACTAAATCAAAAATTTGGTAAGGTTTATTCAATCCCCCTCCCTCTTTCTAAACCTTACTTTACACCCCTTGGGACCTACAAGTGGTATCAGAGCGGTTGGTTCATTGAGCCTTCCGCACTGGTTACTGAACTAGATCTCTATCTTTTCAAAATGTTTTTAAACACTTGTTTTTCAAAGTCTTTCATTTTTTTAACCAAAGTTATTATCATGGAAGCAAATCTAACACGTATTCTATGTTCACTGTTCAAGAATTTGATGATTGGAAAATTCATATGCAGACTCATCTATCTGCATTACATGATGAAATATGGCTTGTGATAGAGGATGAGCCACTGCAAATACTCAAAGTTAGCACGGATGTAAGAAGAGCAGCTGCTACTGAAGCAAGACCAGCTATGGTTGAAAAACCAAGAACTGAATGGACAAATGAAGACAGAAAGAGATATAACTTGGACAATGTGGCCAAGGATATACTCTACAAGACATTGGACAAAACAATGTTCAATAAAGTCATATCTTGCAAATCTGCAAAATAAATCTGGAATAAGCTGACTTTAATTTGTGACGGATCAGAACAAATTAAAGACAATAAATTATCAGTTGCTGTTCAAAAATTTGAAAATTTCAAAATGATTGCAGGTGAAACTCTGGATCAGCTGGATGCCAGATTTACTAAGATTACAAATGAGCTTTCATCTCTTGGGAAAAAATATACACAAAAGGAAATGTGTATGAAGATCTTAAGAAGCCTCACAGCTAGATGGGAAATGAAGGTTATGGCCCTGACACACTCAATGGACCTCTCAAGAACATCTAACCATAAGCTATTCTTAGACCTCAAAGCCTATAAGTTTGAGCTGAGAAGAAAAGAGCAAGAGGAGACAATTGTGCCCAAGACAGCTGCTCTAATGGCCAGTGAAGGGAAAAGAGTTGAGCCAAAGGAAGCCATAGACCAAGAGGAGATTGCCCAGATGGTCAAAAGATTCAACAAGTTCTTTAATAAGAACTATAAAAGAAACAAGGGTGAAACCTCCAGAAGACATTCAACACCTTCCAAGTCAAGGGAAGATAGGCCTCCCAAGAGAGCTGAGCATCAAAGGGTTGACTATCAGAGAGCTGATAATCCAAGAGCAGACAGAGCTAATCAGAGAGCTGAGAACCTGTGTTGGAACTGAAGACAACCAGGACACTTTGCTGTTGACTATTCTTATCCACCAGTCAACAAGTACAGGAATGAAGAAGAAAGAAAAGTTTTTCAGGGAAAGAAGACAGGAAAACAAGAAAGCCATGTTATTGCTTGAGTCTTTGGGACGATCAAGTCCAAAGCGCAGAAACTCATATAGTAGTGGCTGACTACTCAAGTGACTCTGAGGAAGAGGCTATGATATGTCTCATGGCTAAGGAACAAGATTAACCAGATCAAGAAGATGAGGTACACTCTAACTCATCTCATTCTGATTCAAGTGATACTGATTGTGATACACACACTTCATCACCCACTGATCTTTATGATTCATTAGGCAAAATGATGAAAGATTGTGAACACATAAAATACTCACACACAATTCTAAATGAGGAAAACAGCCAGCTTAAAAGCCAAAACTCATAGCTGACTAAAGAGCTGAGTACTCTGAGTCATATAGCTGATGAGAACACTAAGCTGAAGGAGGAAAATACAAAGATCACAGCAGAGTTAGCTGCTATAGAAAAGAGGGAGAAAGATCTTATAAATGTGATTGCCTCATTTACAAAGGCATCCAAATCATTGGATGACCTTATTATGAGTCAAAAAGAATGTGGAGATAAGACAGGCATAGGATTTAATTCCCTTGTGCATAGTCAAACTCCAAGAGTGATTTTGGAAAAATGATCTTCAAGCAATGAAGCATCCCAAAAACCCAAAACACCTAATGCTGCACCCACATTCACTCCAAAGCACAATCACAAACAAACTGGCCTTGGATACAAAGGGAAAGGAAAACAGCCAATTGAGTATGCTGAGAGGACAACTGAGAAGAAATCCAGCCGAGTTCCTCAGCAAACTCCAAACAGAAAAATACTCTATGAAAAGCAAACAGAGCTACCAGAAACCCCAGAAATTTCATTAGAGAAATACATATGATGGGAATGGTAGAAACTATCCAACTATGCTAAATGGAATAATGTGAAACATCAGCAAAGACCTATGGAATACAAGCCAAAATGGCAAAGACCTAAACCTCAGCAAAGGTCATTCCAAAGGCGAAAGAGCTATTATCAACACACATACACACCCAAGCACTACACACAGAAATACCACAACTACCCCCAAGAAAGTAATTGCTAAAACACACACACAGGCATACACACAAAAGAGACAGCTGTATAAACCTAAAACCCCCAAGCAATTTGCTAAAGTGCACTATGATTATGGCACTGATAGATGGCAACCTCTTAGAGTCAAATCATTTGGCTATAGGTTGGTTGGAACATCTTATAGCACTAACCCCTCAGGACCCAAACAAGTATGGGTACCTAAAAACTGATTTCTTTGATTGCAGGTTCAAGGAACAACTGAGTGCCAAGGAACCTGATACATGGATAGTGGATGTTCCAGACATATGACAGGAAACAATGGAAACTTGTCAAGATTCAAAGAGATCTTAGAGGTGCAAAAGTCATATTTGGAGGAAATGAAGCTCCAGAGGAGATCAAAGGCACCGGATCTATCAAGAAAAATGGATTGGAAATCACAGATGTTGCTTATGTTGAAGGCCTCAACTTCAACATGTTAAGCATCAACCAACAATGTGACAAAGGCTATAATGTGGGATTCAACATGGGAGTGTGCCAGATCAAAGATGATGAATCAAATGAAATAGTGCTACAAGGATCAAGACAGAAGAATATGTATGTGGTTGATTGGTCTACTGCTACACCAAGCACTTGTCTGTTAGCAAAGAGCACAGCTGAATCAAGTTGGTTGTGTCACAACTAAGTCATCTGAATTTCAAGATTATCAACAAGCTTGCAAGGAGTCATCTTGTAGAAGGATTGCCAGACTCAGTGTACAAGAAAGAAAGTGTATGTGATGCATGCCAGATGGGAAAGCAAATCAAGTCTTCATTCAAGGATAAGCCAAGTCCTTCTTCAACAAGGATATTACATATGTTGCATTTATTTGGTCCAGTTGAGCCAGCTAGCATAAGTGGAAAGAAATACACCTTAGTGGTGGTGGATGATTATTCAAGATATACATGGAAAATTTTCATGTGTAAAAAGAAGAAAACTTTGCAGAAGTTACATCAGCTAATGAAGAGAGTTCAAAATGAGAAGAGTCAAACCATTATAAAAATAAGATCTGACAGAGGAACTGAGTTTGTCAATGGGATAATAACTCGGTATTGGGTTGAAAATGGTATTGTTCATGAGTTGTCAGCTGCCAGAACTCCACAGCAGAATGGAGTAGCTGAAAGAATGAACAGAACTCTCAAGGAAGCTACAAGGACCATGTTAGCTAAAGCTGGATTGCCTAAGAGATTTTGGGCTAAAGCTATAAATACTGCATGATATACTCAAAATAGATGCATGATCAACAGGAAATTAACCAAGACTCCCTATGAGATTTGGACAGGGAGAAAGCCAAATGTTGGATATTTCAGGATATTTGGATGTAAATGCTTCATCCATAATAATGGCAAAGATAATTTGAAGGCTTTTGATGCTAAAGCAGATGAATGTATCTTTTTGGGATACTATGCTGAAAGTAAAGCCTATAGAGTGCTGAACAAGAGGACTATGGTTACAGAAGAGTCTATACATTTAGTGTTTGATGAGCCTAATGTGAATGGAGAAGACATTGAAGAGTTAGCTGATAAGCTCAATCAGCCAACTATGCAGAAAAGTCCTTATGTTGAAGCTGAAGTAAGAGCACTCATTCCAGATGAAGATGAGATAGCTGAATCTCAAAGACGGCTGGAAGGTCTACAGCTAAATGAAGATGAAAGAGTTGTTCAAGACAACTTAGCTGCGAGACGGCTGAATCCAGCAGACTTACTCCAACCTGATGTGAGATGGCTGAGAGAGCATCCACCAGAGTTAGTCACTAGAGATGTTACAGATGGCATAAGAACCAGATCCAGAGCACAGCACGAAGCTATGTTCACTTGTTTTATTTCCCAAATAGAGCCTAAATATGTGACTCAAGCATTGGATGACACACATTGGATTCAGGCCATGCAAGAAGAGTTGAATCAGTTTGAAAGAAACAAAGTATGGGAATTAGTGCAAAGGCCAACCCATCAAAATGTTATTGGCACAAAATGGGTTTTCAGAAACAAGATGAATGAGGATGGATCTGTTGTAAGAAACAAAGCAAGGTTGGTAGCCAAAGGGTATTGCCAAGAAGAAGGCATAGATTTTGATGAAACCTTTGCTCTTGTTGCAAGATTGGAAGCAATAAGAATGTTTCTTGCTTATGTTGCACATAAGAACTTCACTGTGTATCAAATGGATGTGAAGAGTGCATTTCTAAATGGACTGTTAGAGGAATAAGTCTATGTTGAACAACCTCCAGGTTTTGAGCGGAAAACTATTGGAGATAAGGTCTACAAGCTCAAGAAAGCATTGTATGGATTGAAACAAGCACCAAGAGCATGGTATGATACATTGTCTCAATTTCTAACTGACAATGAATTCACTAAAGGCAAAGTTGATAGAACACTCTTCAGGATTCAAGATGGAGAGAGTATACTTCTTGTTCAAATATATGTGGATGACATCATTTTTGGTTCCACAAATAAAGAGCTGTGTGACAAGTTCTCAAACCTCATGCAAGGCAAATTTGAGATGAGAATGTCTAGGACTTCAGCTCAAACAATTGAAGGATGGAACCTTCATAAGCCAAACAAAATATACCAGAGATTTAATGAAGAAATTTGGTATGGAAGAGAAGTCTTCTATGAAAATTCCAATGAATACTTCAGTCAAGATGGACATGGATGCAGATGGCAAAGCTGTTGATCAAACCAGATATAGAGCCCTCATTGGATCTTTGCTCTACCTAACAACAAGCAGGCCACACATCACCTTTGCAGTAGGTGTATGTGCAAGATTTCAATCTGCACCAAAAAAGAGCCACATGACTGCAGCTAAGAGAATCCTAAGATATTTGAAGGGATGCTAAGAAGTCGGCTTTTGGTATCCAAAGGAAGGTGGATTTAAGCTAATTGGTTACTTAGACTCAGATTATGCTGGATGTAGAGTTGACAGGAAGAGTACTTCAGGTACTTGTCAAATGCTTGGAAATAGATTGGTTTCTTGGTTCAGCAAGAAACAAAATTCAATAGCTACATCTACAGCTGAAGCAGAGTACATAGCTGCGGACAACTATTGTGCCCAAGTCTTACGGATGAGACAACAGTTGAGAGATTATGATATTGAAGAAAGAGAGATTCCAATTATGTGTGATAACACTAGTGCCATTGCAATCACTCAGAATCCTGGGTTGCATTCAAACAAAGCACATTGATGTCAGATATCATTTTATAAGAGATCATGTTGAAAAGAAAGGTATCACCTTGGAATACATCTCAACTGATAAGCAGTTAGCTGATATATTCACAAAGGCCTTATATGAATCAAGATTTGAAGAGATAAAGAATGAGTTAGGATTAATTGAGCTAAGTTGATACTCAAAAGACTCAATCACAGATATAGAAGATGAGAAAATTGAAAAGGAGCCAAGTTTCACATTTCAGCCAAGTGAAGCAGCCTTATCGAGAAGTCAGTTGTATCGAGTTAGCTGACAGCTGAGTTATTTCATGAGAAGAGAAAAGTAGAGTTAAGTCACAATGGAAACAAGTTGAATCATTTATGAGCCAAGTGACAAAAATGCAGTCGTTTTAATTGAACGGGAATGTTTTTAAGGATGACATCAGCGTAATTATGACGATCCGCAAAGAAAGCCGCACGAGAAACCATATGATTGGATATAAATATTGTTTCATTTAATGTGGGGAATTAAATGCGGTTTTGAAGCTCCAATCTTAGCCGTTGATCTCGATCAAAAATTTCAAAATGCAAAAACCATCCTTTCACGTCCCTTATATACGAAACCTCAGTTTTCTCTCTCCTCACGCGAATTATTCATCTTCAAGCAAAGAAAGTGTATTCTCTCTTAAGCTTAGTGCAAACCCTAGTTCTTTCAAGCAAGTTTTCTCGCTTTTCAATCGGTAGAATCTTCTGAAAATGGCTCCAAAACATGATTTCGTGAAGCTCTCAAAGCAAATCCACACTGATTCTTCAGTGGATTTTGAAGGGATGATCAAACATGGCGTGGATGATGCCCTGGTTAAGAAAATAGCTGAAAAGTTAGAGAAGTCCGGCCTAAAGGACTTTCTGACGATGGAGTTCACTCATACGTACCTTGAAGATGTCGTTATGTTCTATGTGAACGCTGAGGTGCAGGACGATGAAATCAAATCTTCCATCCATAGCAAAGTCATCAAACTCAATGCCAAAGACCTTGTTGAGCACTGTTTGTTGCCCACGGAGGGCTTGAAGGACATCTCTGAGAAGGATGTCGACTTAGTTGCTGCTTGGAAAGAAGATGCCAAGCCTGAGTGTGTTGTGAAAGTGGTCTATACAGCAAAGAAAGATACACCTTGAAGGACGACTATCATAAGCTGATGGATGTCATCTCGAAGTGCGTTGACATGAAATTTGGAAGCTTCAATCAGATGTCCAAGACTAAGCTGATCGTGATGGCTGCGATCATGCAAGTGAAGAAAGTAAACTGGGCTAAGTTTGTTTACAGCAGACTCTGCCAAAATGTGCTGAACAGGATCTACAAGGAGGATGGTTCTTTGGATGTTCCCTGGGTTATGGCCTGGTTATTGGCCATCTAATGGAGGTGAAGGGTATTGCGTTACGCCATGGCAAGCCCTTCTATGTCAACAAAAAGATGTTCAGAGGGAACCTCTCAGCAGCCCAGAAGAAGGCTCATGCTAGAAAGGCTGATACAAGTGAGGGGGAATCAGCTGATCCTGAAGACACAACTGAGACCCCTCCACCCAAGAAGAAATCTGCGATATCCAAGCTTGCCCCTGCCCTCGCAACCAAAACAAAGAAATCCCCTGCTCCTGCAGCCAAGTCCAAAGCTCCTGCCCATGCAGCCGAGTCACCTGCCCGTGCAGCCAAGACTCCTGCTCCAGCAGCCAAGATAGAGGAGGAACCCCATATTCCCTCCCCTATCGTAAAGAAGAAGAGAACTGCCAAGTCAAGAAAGGCAGCTGCCTCTAAGAAAAGTCAAAAGGCTTTCACGTTTGATGAGCCTGAAGAGGTGGAGCTGGAGATACAGCCGGTCCCCAACAAGAGAAGACGGCTGACAATGAAGTATGTGGCCAAAAAGAAAGGTGAATCTGGCACTCAGCCAGGGAAAGAAACTGAGACTGTTGATGCTCAAGAAGAGCAGTCTCCCGAAGTTGTTGATGTCCCTAAGAAGACTGCTGATGGTGATCAGCAGAGAACTCAAGAAGACTCAGCTGTGAGGCAAACAGCTGAGGAAGTTGAAGCAGCTGAGACAACAGAACCCATGCCATAAAAGGTTGTCTCACCTCCTCGAACAGACGCTGCTGAGTCTGAGGAGGAGCAAGGTCCCTTAAGCCCCATTTAGGAGACTGGAGATGAAGGTGATGATGATGATAATTTGATCATGTACTCTCCGATTTACCCTGACATTCAAAGGCAATTGAGAGAATGGAGAGCATGGAAGCTGGATCACTCAAGGATGCAGTTCACTCGCCTTGAGTTCATCAAGGAAGAAGAAGAGCTTCTCAGATTCCTTGGTGTTAATGATGTTAGATCCGCCCAAAATGAAGCGAACTGCCTGGACATCCTTCGCATTCTAAAGGAAGATGAGAAGGAGAGAGCTAAGGAGCAAGCTCAAGCCTTGGAGAAATCCAAGATCTGTTAGCAGACTGGGACTTATGAGCATATACATGAGTCCACTGACAGTGATGAAGACATGGATCCCGCTGTTGCAGCTGAGAGGTTGGAAATGCAGCAGGTATTACAGGAATCCAGAGCCATGCCCGAGCAAAGTCTACTGGAAGTTGCAGGAGAGTCATCTCAAACCCTTCTTTAGACTGGTCCTTTGGGAGTGGCGCAGCAGATTGCATCAACCATAGCTGCCACCACATCCCCCGTGCACTCGACTGATGGCTCGCAGGGTATTGGCGATGAAGCTGGGACTTTGGGCCCCCAAGCTAAGCCTACCCCTGAAGAAGGTGTTAACACACCTGCCCTTGCGGCTGTACACTCAGAGGAAAAAACCGCGTCTCAGGAGAAGAGTGACCCCACTCTCATTCACTCAGCTAGTGCGCCAGCTGAGGGGGAAACTCTCTCCACCACAGCTGGGTTGGAGGTTGCTGAGGGAGACACACGTATGCAGTTACGAGGCGAAGTTGAGAAGGAACTTATAGAAGAACAGAGTGACATTAACGACGCTTAATCAGTTAAGTCAGTTTCAGCTCAGATGTCAGTTGTATTGAAGGCCAGTGATGCTGCTACCACAGCTGAGGCAAAGGATGGTGAAGCCCTAGGAGTTAACACTCTGGGATCTGAAAGTGCAATCCAAGGGGTTGAGACTCCTATGGATGCCATGCTGTTCAAGACCCTAAGGCAGTGAGTGCTCTAAGGGAGAGTAGAAGACCCTAAGACAGGTGAGTCTATCGAAGGGATTGCAGAAGGCCCTGCAGCAGTTGAGACTGTTGGGGGTAATGAAGGCCTAAGGGAGGTTAAGACTTCCCTAGGTAAAGAGCTGATAGATTCGAACATTCCTCAAATCGAAAGTCTTTGTGTCGAGAAAAGAAAATAAGCGCACTTCATGATTCCCAAGAAAATATCAATACATTATTTTTTGGATCGGATGATGAAGCTGAGTTAACTCAACATGAAAATCTTACAATGGACACAGTTGAAGATGTTCTCAAATCTCAAAGCCAAGTCAGTGAGAAGACGGTTCGCATGAGATTTAACTTTGATGATGAGCCAACACCTCAGGTCTCATCATCCTCCGATGATGCTGATGATACAGTGATAGGTGTGAGTTTTGCATACATTTTGAGGCATATTTCTAGTTATAATGATGGGTAAACATGCATATACTCGCGTAAAATGTTACATATTCACTCCTTGTGGAAAAGATATTACACTTTGCTTATTTTATAGAAATTTCATGATATTTGAAGCAAATTGAATACAATTACGAGAATAGGAAAGTGGAAACACGGAGAATTGAGTGAACATACGAAAAGTGAAGCCAAAATGAGCGAAAGATGAGCATATAAGGAAAATACAGGGAGTGCACGGGTTGGGCGTGCCTTAGGCACCACCCGTGCACCCCTGAATGAAGAAAATTAGAACTTTTGCATGGCGCACGGGTAGACCGTGCACCGACGCATGACCCGTGCATCCTACAGAGACTGGATGCTTTCTACGAGATGGCGCACGGGTAGCCCGTGCTCCGACGCACCACCCCTGGCGTCTGCTACTGAATCCCATCCCATGTCTGAAAGATTATGCCCTAAACTGAAAGGTGGGTATAAAAAGGCTTTTTGGGGGGCGCACACAAGGATATTCTGACATTTTTGGGATCTACAACACAAGACAAGGGTCTATTCTTGAAAGAAGACATCGAGGAGACAATTGGGTTGCATCGGAGCTCAAGGAACGGAGATATATCGAGAGATTGTCGACTTTCCTAAGTTTTTCTTGCTTCTCTTCTAGTTTCAACCTTTCATTTTCAGTTATAATGGCTTTGAACAATTTGTTTATGAGTTGTTTAGAAATCATGTGTAGCTAAACTCTTAAGATTTCCGGGTTTTGGAAGTAGGTTAATGAACTCTTGTTGGATGGTTTAATGTTAGTTGAAGTTATTATCCTGAAGCCTATTTGAGTATTTTGAGCTTATTCTTGTTTTATCACTTGATCAATGATTTAACTTGTTTGATATATTGATTCATAATTCGAGAGATGAGTTTCAATATTAGATCTTGAGTACTCGACACAAATATTTGCATGAATCGAGAGGTTTGTAAATATTTGTGAGGATATTTGATCTTTTAAACTTTTGGGAGTTGAATGCTTCATGTTGAGTAGAGATGCTAGCATAAGTATTTCAATCTACGTTTTATAAGCATCTCGAGACGGAGGATAAAATAGCTTTGTGATCGTCTTATAGGACTATTGATAATAACGTGGCTTGATTAAACCGGATAACAAGCGGATTATTAATCGAAACCTTAACTCGGAAATCCATTTCATTATCTTGATACTTCTATCATTTGTATTATCTTAATCTTGTGTTTTAGTGATTTAAATTGTCTTAATCTCAATACAACAATCATCCAATTTCGATCGTCTAAATAAAAATAAAACTATCTTAGATCAATAATTAGCATATTAATTTATTAGTCTCCGTGGATACGACCTTGCTACCCTTTTCCTATAACGCACACCGTACACTTGCGGTGAAGCTAAAAAAATAAGGCGAACAAGTTTTTGGCGTCGTTGCCGGGGACTAATACAATTTTTGGTTCTAATATTGCGATAGATAGAATTATTCTTAATTTAGACATTCTTTTTATTTTTTTATTTTGGTTTGACTTTAATTCTACATTATTTGACTTGTTTCTTTTAGTTTGGTCCAGGTAGTGCATGAACACACGCTCTAGGCGGGGGGACTTAATACCGCTCATACCGGAAGTTGAGGCTTTCGCGAGGAGAATCGAGTGCTACTACTAGACGGGTGAAAGACAACAAAATCCATAATGGGGGATTTAGAAAATGAGTTACCAATATCGGGTAACAATGGGGTTAATGAGTTACGATGCAGACGGTTCAACAAAGAAGCTATCCGTGATTACTTTTTACCAATGTTGTAAAAATCGCCTAGCGGCCGCCAGGCGCCGACTAGCGCTAGCGCCCCTAGCCGACCCGATTTTCGAAAATCGGCCAAAAAAAAATCGCCTGGGGCAAAAATCGGCCTAGCGCCCGCCAGCGGGCTAGGGGCGGCCTGGCGGGCGCCTGGCGGCAAAAAAATCGAAAAAAATCGGTCTAGGCGGTCTAGGCGGAATAAATCGGCCATAAATCGGGAAAAATCGGCCAAAATACAAAAAAAATTAAAAAAATAAGAAAAACTTGGGCTTTTCTAGGCGCCGATCTAGGCGCCCTAGCGCTAGCGCCCGGTTGCCCGACCGGGCGCCTAGCGATTTCTCGCAACCTTGCTTTTTACCACAAATGAATCGTAATTACGGTGGCATTGCTCATATTCGATAAATGCCAATAATTTCGAGCTTAAACCAAGCATCGATAAACATGGTACAACAGAATCGGTTTGGGGTTTCGTGAATCAAGATCATAATTCTCACCTTGCACATTTCGCCCAAATATGCAACACAATAAAAATGAATGGCATTTTGGATGATGCCATAAGATTGCGCCTATTCCTTTCTCTTTGAGGGATAAGGCGAGAAATTGGTTGGGTACTTTGACGCAAGGAAGTGTGAGCACATGGGACGATTTGAGCAAAAGTTTTTGTTTAAATTCTTTCCACCAAGCAAAACTTTGCAGCTCAAAAGTGAGATCACTCAATTCCGATAGTTTGACTCAGGAGCCTTTGTACGAGGCTTGGGAACGATTTAGGGATTTGTTAAGAAGATGTCCACAACATGGCTTTTAGGAGGATCATGATTATGTTTCTTCTACAATGGTGTAATGGGGCAAACGAGGGCCTTTGTTGATGCCGCAATGGGAGGAGCGTTGTTGGCTAGGTTCCCGTAAGATGCTTTAAATCTTCTTGAAGAAATGGCTATGAACAGATTACAGTGGCGTCTCGAAAGATCCAATGTACAACGAGTAGCGAAATATCGATTCGAGACCCAATTAAGGCATTGACGGCACAACTGGCGGCATTGACAACCCAATTGAGTGTTCTTACGAAAGGGCCAGAAGCAAGCATGAACACGGGTAATAAAGCTCTTCTATATCCGATGGAGGAGGTAAATTATGTGAATAACCGGAATTTCAACAATTTTCGGAGCAATTCAAATCCAACACACTACCATCCGGGATTGAGAAACCATGAAAATATTTCCTATGCCAATACAAATAATGTGTTGCAACCACCACTGGGGTTTAATACGTCAAATGGGGGTGCTAATGTAGAAGGCAAATCATCTTTGGAAGATGCACTCACCTCATTCATAAATCAATCAAACGCATTCATGAGTGACACGAGGAGTCGCTTCGCTAGGCAAGATTCAAGGTTGGATAATGTGGAGCTACAAATGACCCAAATGACAAGTTCGATGAAGAGTCTTGAAACTCAAGTGGGCCAATTGGCTACTATTGTGGGTGGACAACATCAAAGGGGTCAATTTCCGAGTAACACGGAAGATAATCCTAAAGAACAATGCAAGGCTATTTGATTACGGAGTGGTACGGAATATGATGGGCCTAAAGAAAAATCTGGAAATCCGAAAATATCAGAGGAAGCATCTAAGTCGGGAGACGTTGAATTGGTGATGAAAGATGGTGTTGAAGTAAATGGGGAAAAGAGAGAGACAAGAGGAGGAACAAGCAGGGGCTGAGAAGCTTAAATCATCATCTAACTCTAATATATTTAAGAAATTGCACATTAACATTCCTTTTGCAGACGCATTAGAGCAAATGCCAAATTACGCGAAATTTCTTATGGTTGTTATGACAAAGAAGAGGAAGATGACAAGCTTTGAAACAGTGAATCTGACGGAAGAATGTAGCGCAATCATTCAAAGGAAGCTGCCACAAAAACTGAAAGATCCGGGGAGTTTCACTATCCCTTGTGCCATTGGTGGTAACTTCTTTAATAAAGCGTTGTGTGATTTGGGGGCAAGTATTAATTTGATGCCTTTGTCCATTTTCAGGAAGCTTGGACTAGGCGAAGCAAAGCCAACCACGGTTACATTGCAACTTGCGGACCGGTCACTTACATATTCAATGGGAATCATAGAAGGCGTGCTGGTAAAAGTAGATAAATTTATATTCCCTGTGGACTTCTTGGTTCTTGATATGGAAGAAGATCGTGATGTTCCACTGATACTTGGACGTCCATTTCTTGCCACTGGTAAAGCCTTAGTAGACGTACAAAAAGGAGAGCTCACTTTACGTGTTAATGATGAGCACGTTTTATTTTCTATATATAAGGCAATGAAATTTCATGATACGGTGGAGAATTGTAATTTTTTGGATATAGTTAGTTCATGTATTGAGGATTATGTTGATCATACATTGTCTACAGACGATTTGGAATTTGGTCTAACCCACTCGTGCTCAATGTCGAGTGTTGTACTTGATTTTGATAACCAAGATTTGTACGACTATGTTTGTGCCTTAGATCATATGCAAGAACTACCTAAGAGCGCAAGAGGCGAGAACGCAAAGTCAGAAAGCCAAACTTGCAGAAACGCACGACCCATGCGTCCACGCATGGGCAACCCGTGCGTGATGCCAATGGAATGGTTGAGGTCTCTGAAGAGCACACGAGCCGTGTCTTTGGAGCACGGCAACCCAGGCGCGATCTTTGAAGGAAGATCGAAACAGGGGATCACGCACGACACGTGCGCCGTGAGCATGGGCAACCCGTGCATGACCCGAAATAGCAACTTCGACTCTTAACTCAAGCAATTACCTGAACACCTCAAATATGCATTTCTTGGGGCAAATAATGCAAATCCGGTAATCGTTTCATCTCTTCTCACTCCTACTCAACTTGATAAACTGTTAAGGGTTTTACGAAAACATAAGTCGGCACTAGGATGGTCTATAACTGATCTAAAAGGCATAAGTCCATCCGTTGTAATGCATAAAATTCGGATGGAAGATGTTTATAAACCATCAGTGCAAAACCGAAGACGACTAAACCCTATCATGCAAGATGTGGTTAGGAATGAAGTGTTGAAATGGTTAGATGTAGGGATCATTTATGCTATATCTGATAGTTCATGGGTAAGTCCGGTACAAGTGGTCGAAAAAGGGGGAAATAAAGTGGTGAAAAATGAGAATGAAGAACTGATTGCTACTAGAATCGTTACAGGGTGGCGAATTTGCATTGATATCGAAAACTAAATGATGCCACTCGAAAAGATCATTTTCCTCTTCCCTTTATAGATATGATGTTGGATCGTCTTGCAGATTATGATTATTATTGCTTTTTAGATGGTTATTAGGATACAATCAAATCATGATTGCTAGGAAGACCAGGAGAAAACAACATTTACATGTCCTTATGGCACATTTGCATTTAAATCGCATGCCATTTGGTTTATGTAATGCGCCTGCCACTTTCCAACGTTGTATGATGGCTATATTTCACGATCTTATTGAAAACGTTATGGAGGTGTTTATGAACGATTTCTCTGTGTTTGGTGATTCTTTTGATAATTGTCTTCACAATCTTTCCCTAGTCTTGCAGCGATGTGAAGAGACCAATCTAGTACTAAATTGGGAAAAGTGCCATTTTATGGTACGCGATGGCATTGTACTTGGTCATCGAGTCTCTTCTGCAGGTTTGGAAGTAGATAGGGCAAAGATTGTAGCGATCGAGAAATTACCACCTCCTACAAACGAAAAAGCTATCCGGAGCTTCTTGGGCCACGCCGGATTCTATAGAAGGTTTATCCGTGACTTTTCTAAAATTTCTAAGCCTTTGAGCCAATTGCTAGAAAAAGATGTTGCTTTCAATTTTTCCAATGATTGTTTGCAGGCGTTTGAAACGTTGAAGAAGGCATTGGTGACTGCACCTATTCTTATCGCCCCGGATTGGAGCCAACCGTTTGAATTGATGTGTGATGCGAGCGATTTTGCGGTAGGGGTTGTTCTCGATCAAAAGAGGGAAAAGTTGTTTAGATCCATCTACTATGCTAGTAGAACGCCGGGGCGATGCTCAACGAGAATTACACCACTACCGAGAAGGAGATGTTGGCGATTGTCTTCGCATTTGATAAATTCCGATCATACTTGATTGGAACAAAAACGATTGTTCACACCGACCATGCGGCTATCAAATATCTTTTTGATAAGAAGGATGCGAAACCAAGGTTGATTAGGTGGATCCTATTATTGCAAGAGTTCGATGTGGAAATTAGGGACCGGAAGGGATGTGAGAATGTGGTAGCAGACCACTTGTCTCGAATTGAAAATCAAGAGGGGTCGCAAAGAAGCAAGGAATTGATAAAAGAGGAATTTCCTGATGAACGGTTACTCATGCTCGAGGCAAAATTTCCGTGGTATGCGGATTTTGTCAACTATTTGGCTGTGGGAGTTTTGCCTCCAAATCTATCGTCATATCAAAAGAAGAAATTCCTACATGACGTCAAGTTTTACATGTGGGATGACCCCCTACTCTTTAAGAGGTGTGCTGACAAAATCATAAGGATATGCGTACCTCAAGAAGAATGGGGAGGAGTCATACAACGATGTCACTCTTCACCCTCGGCGGACATTTTGGCCCGGCCCGCACGGCTGCGAAGGTATTGCAGAGTGGGCTATACTGGCCCACTCTATTTAATGATTGTTATTTGTTTGTGCAACAATGTGATAGGTGTCAACGAATGGGCAACATTTACAGAAGACATGAGATGCCGATGACAAACGTAATCGAAGTTGAATTGTTCGATGTTTGGGGGATTGACTTTATGGGCCCATTTCCATCATCTTCGGGCTATCAATATATTCTACTTGCAGTGGAGTATGTATCCCGTTGGGTAGAGGCGATTCCTTCCAAAACAAATGATGCTCAAATTGTGATGCGGTTCCTTAAGAAAAATATATTTACTCGATTCGACACTCCAAGAGCTTTAATTAGCGATGGAGGGTCGCATTTTGTAAATAAATTGATGAGCAACTTGTTGGCAAAATATGGGGTGAAACATAAAGTTGCATTGGCATACCATCCACAAGCCAATGGGCAAGCCAAAGTAGCCAACCAGGAGATAAAACAGATTCTTGAGAAGACGGTTAACATCAACCGAAAGGATTGGGCATTAAAATTGGATGTTGCTCTATGGGCGTACCCAACTGCATATAAGACACTGTTGGGGACATCTCCATATCAACTTGTCTTTGGGAAGTCGTGCCATTTGCCGGTAGAATTGGAGCACAAAGCATTTTGGGCGGTCAAGAAACTAAATCTGGATTTTCAAAAGGCCGGTGAAGAGAGGTTGCTCCATTTAAATGAGATGGAAGAATTTCGGGATGAAGCTTACGAAAATTCCCGAATTTACAAAGAAAGAACCAAACGATGGCACGACAAAATGATTAAGAAACGAGAGTTTTTACCAGGGGAACCCGTCCTCTTGTACAATTCATGCCTTAAACTTTTTCCGGGAAAACTCAAATCTAGGTGGTCTGGGCCTTTCGTGATAAAGAAAATATTGAATCCTCCCGGAGTTGTGGAATTGTTAACAAAAGATGGTGAGACTTTCATGGTAAATGGTCAGAGGATTAAACATTACTTCCACCGAGGAAATCAAGAGGAGGTGACATCCATCACCTTGCGAGACCCGTGACGGAACGAAAACAGGCGTCAAGCTAAAGACGTAAACTATAGCGCTTGTTGAGAGGCAAACCAACGGTTTTTGGTGTGGATTTCATTTTTTTTATTTTTTGTGTGTGTGTTTTATTCTAATTTTGTGTGTTTTTTAAATAAAAAAATTACCTGAATTGTTGTACAGGTGCGCACGGGTAACCCGTGCGCCCTACAGAGAGTGGAGGTTTCTACGGGATGGCGCACGGGTTACCCGTGCGCCAACGCACCTCCCGTGCGCGTTACGGGAACCAGGTAAAACAGAGCAGTTTTAACACTGCTCTTCATTCTTTAAACCTACCACACGCACACCCCTCCTAATACTTTCAAAAATTTCCAAATTTTCCTCAAGTTTTGAACCAAATTCCCCCAATTAATCATTCCCCCATTATATTAGAACTACATTTGGCTTTGAGTTCAAGTTGGATTGAAGAAATTTGAAAAGAAAGCACCTAGGGTTCAAATATTGTCTTTGGGTTAAATTTCGAGAATTCAGGTAAGAGACTCGTTTTCCTTTGTGAATTTCGTGTAAATATTGTAATGGGGATCATGATTGGTACTTGTTTTGATATTTTTGCTATGAATTGTGTGAATTATTCTTTGAGGCAAATTATCAAACACTTTGTGGGCTTATATAATTGAGGTGTATTTGAATGAAATATTGATGAATAAGGCATGGCCAATGATTGTTTGAGCTTTTAGCTAATAATTTTCTAGAATGGCCATAATTCTTGTTTGCTTGGGGTAGTTGATCAATCAAAGTGAAGTAGGGAAGTGCATTTGCATCACTTAATGTTTTAGCCTTAATCCCCTACTTTGTTGTTGCCATTGATGATACTGGGATGCTAATGGAATGTATTTCAGGTACAAATCCTTCATGGCCGAGAGAAGAAATCCCTAAGGTGGAAGGAGACGTGCACGCGAGGCGGCACAACGAGACGAGGCACCGCCAGAGGTAGACCTGAACAGTCCTGCGGCATATGGGGTTGTGTTGACAAACGCAAATGATCTTGAGCGATGGAATCGCTTGGTTGGTCGCCAAATAGCTCCATCCCGCTATGCCGACGATGACTGTACCCAAACTTTGGGGATACATGAGGACGTTTGGCGTCTCTTCGCAAAGGTCGGATGGACCAATTTCATGAGTCGAAGGTGGCCGACCTTTAAACGATTCACATTGGAGTTTTTGAGTACCGTAGAAGTACTCAAACAAGGCGGGACTTTTGAACCATATATGATACGCTTTGAGTTGGGGAATGTTCATAGAAAACTATCCATTACCCAATTGAACACCATTTTTGAGGTTCCAACGAACGCTCGTTTCCGACCGATGCCCAATTATGATCAATATGACTTTTGGAGAATGCTGTTATAAACACCACAAACGGGGCCTATGTTGTATGCCGCACGGACCGCCAAAGCCTCTTGGATCCGGAATCCAGTTTTCCGGTACATACAACAACGCGGACTGCATCCTCTGTGTTCGCCCGAGAAAATATTGGAGGGATGACTACTAGGGAGCTGTATCTACTATGGTGTATGCTCACAAATACACCCTACAACACAGCCGTCAATTTCGCAGAGAAAGTGGAACAGTTGGCTAGGCGAGAAGGGGGTACTATTTCTATAGGGGGTCTGATTACCCCTATTGCCCGACATTTCCACATTGATTTTAGAGGCTTGGAGCCTATACCGGGCGGCACTCGGGTTAATTTGGCATCCTTGCACCACATGAAATTTATTGCAAATGAAGACGGTGTGTCGGTTCTTCTACAGAAGAAAGGTGCCGCATTTCCATTACCTAACCCGAGATACACCACAGTAGATACCTTGGCTGACACAACCAACTTTCTGCTTAACTCTGAGGCACATAACTGAGTTACGAATGCTATCGATGCAAGGAAGAGGCGCAGAGTTGAAGGTTTCCAGGATGAAGAGGATATTGTGGCGGAGGAAGAGGAGCTACACAGACGAGAAATGGGGGTGGAACCTCATCATCTCCAACTTGGCCATGGCATTCCCGAGTCCTCACATGGAGGCGATTACCCCCGACCCTCACATAGTGGGGATCGTCCCGGAACCTCTTATGGTGGCACGTCCCAACGAGGCAATGAATTTCAAGATATGTTACATGCATTTGGGGAGGACTTGCGCCATCAAGGAGAAGAGTTGAGGCAACAGAGGGAGGATTTGTGGCAGCATCGGGCTGATTTCCTCACATTCCGAGAGAACTATGACAGGAGGTCAGAGGAGACGTGGCAAGTGCTACAACAATTACAAATGTGGCACATGATCTCAAAAGGCCACTTCCCACCGCCGCCACCACAGTGATTCAGGTATATCTCCACTTTTCACTATTGAAATTCTATTTTTCCCCCTTTCGAAAAAAAAGGTACAATTTCATTCAAGTTTGGGGGAGAAGTAGTATTTTGATATTTGAAAAGTGTAGATGAAAAAAAAAAGATATATATATCTTGCATTTTAGTGTGTTTTCATATAGTTGCATAGAGAACATTTTAGGTTGCATTGCATTAGAAGCACGTTTATGGCTTTAGCATGTTTATTGCTTTCATAGATGTAGAGAGTGAGTTGACCGGACATAATGCAACTTGTTGTTTGTGTGTTGATTGAAAATTTATATTGTTTAGATTGGGTGTTGAGCATGAGTTGATTGAGCCATGAATAGATGATATTGAGCTTGTGGATATTGAGAACATGGTTTGATGCTTTGAATTACGTATTTGCAAGCCTGTAAGCTTTTGAGCCTTTACTGCTTTCATCATATGCAGTCTTGTTGATTGATTTTAGTGTAACATTCATGTTGTTAGAATTCTAGAACTTGCTCTGGTATCTCTGTCAAGGTCACATGTTGTGTTTAATTGTGAAAATGATCAAAGGCCATTTTTGTTAGCCCTTCAAGCCTTTTGCTTACCTAAGATGATATTGAAATCCCTAGTTAGCCAACTTGAGCCTATTGCCTAATTTCTTGATAGCAACAATTCAAGCCTTAACTTGATATATTTGTTACCCTACACTTGAGCGTATAGCATTGAGTAGAGGGATTGAATGAGGATGAATGGGTTGGAATTGAAAAATTGGATAATTGTGCAAAATTGGTTGACGGGAACAAAAAAACAAAAAAAAAAACAAAAAAAACAAAAAAGAAAATTGACTTTATGATGTGAGTTTTCATTGAATGAACTTGGAGGCTAGGAATTGTATGTGAGGTGATAATGTTTACAAAAGAAAGGGGATGGAGATAAGAAGAGTTGGTGAAAATGAGAGATGATTTGGGTAGCATATTAAGCTTTAACGTAGATGATTTATATGCTCACCGGTCTATACGCTCGAGTTTGAGTCACTCTATCTATATTTTCCTATCCTAACCAAAGAGCCTTCATTATAACCAAAGAGAGAAGTCCTTTTTGATTCACAAATTACATATATTCTAGTGGCGGAGATATGAGACGATTTGCAAGTCTATGGTAATTCTTCAACAATGAATTGTTTTGAGCGTAAACACGTCATATATTCTCGTGAGATGAGAGTATACACTTAACTTTGAGAGTTGAAATTCAGAGCATTTCACTTTGTTCTACTTGATGCGTGCTCTTGGATCAGATATTTGAGGTTTGATTGGTTTGTTGCTCAACATTCATGACGAACAATATAGATCTTCTTTTGGATCCTTTGTGTGCGCTTTTATTCTTATCTCCCTATTGTGCTCTATCGTGTTTTCAAAATTGTTGATCGGGACGATCAACGGTGTAAGTCTGGGGGATTTTGATAGGTGTGAGTTTTGCATACATTTTGAGGCATAATTCTGGTTATAATGATGGGTAAACATGCATATACTCGCGTAAAATGTTACATATTCACTCCTTGTGGAAAAGATAATACACTTTGCTTATTTTATAGGAATTTCATGATATTTGAAGCAAATTGAATACAATTACGAGAATAGCAAAGTGGAAACACGGAGAATTGAGTGAACGTACGAAAAGTGAAGCCAAAATGAGCGAAATATGAGCATATAAGGAAAATACAGGGAGTGCACGGGTTGGGCGTGCCTTAGGCACCACCCGTGCACCCCTGAATGAAGAAAATTAGAACTTATGCATGGCGCACGGGTAGACCGTGCACCGATGCATGACCCGTGCGCCCTATAGAGACTGGATTCTTTCTACGAGATGGCGCACGGTAGCCCGTGCTCCGACGCACCACCCGTGCGTCTGGCTGAATCCCATGTCTGCAAAGATTATGCCCTAAACTGAAATGTGGGTATAAAAAGGCTTTTTGGGGGGCGCACACAAGGATATTCTGACATTTTTGGGATCTACAACACAAGACAAGGGTCTATTCTTGGAAGAAGACATCAAGGAGACAATCGGGTTGCATCGAAGCTCAAGGAGCGGAGATATATCGAGAGATTGTCGACTTTCCTAAGTTTTTCTTGCTTCTCTTCTAGTTTCAACCTTTCATTTTCAGTTATAATGGCTTTGAACAATTTGTTTATGAGTTGTTTAGAAATCATGTGTAGCTACTCTTGAGATTTCCGGGTTTTGGAAGTAGGTTAATGAACTCTTGTTGGATGGTTTAATCTTAGTTGAAGTTATTATCTTGAAGCCTATTTGAGTATTTTGAGCTTATTATTGTTTTATCACTTGATCAATGATTTAACTTGTTTGATATATTGATTCATAATTCGAGAGATGAGTTTCAATATTAGATCTTGAGTACTCGACGCAAATATTTGCATGAATCGAGAGGTTTGTAAATATTTGTGAGGATATTTGATCTTTTAAACTTTTGGGAGTTGAATGCTTCATGTTGAGTAGAGATGCTAGCATAAGTATTTCAATCTACGTTTTATAAGCATCTCGAGAGGGAGGATAAAATAGCTTTGTGATTGTCTTATAGGACTATTGATAATAACGTGGCTTGATTAAACTGGATAACAAGAGGGTTATTAATCGAAACCTTAACTCAGAAATCCATTTCATTATCTTGATACTTCTATCATTTGTATTATCTTAATCTTGTGTTTTAGTGATTTAAATTATCTTAATCTCAATACAACAATCATCCAATTTCGATCGTCTAAATAAAAATAAAACTATCTTAGATCAATAATTAGCATATTAAGTTATTAGTCTCCGTGGATACGACCTTGCTACCATTTTCCTATAACGTACACCGTACACTTGCGGTGAAGCTAAAAAAAATAAGGCGAACAAGTTTTTGGCGCCGTTGCCGGGGACTAATACAATTTTTGGTGCTAATATTGCGATAGATAGAATTATTCTTAATTTAGACATTCTTTTATTTTTTTATTTTGGTTTGACTTTAATTCTACATTATTTGACTTGTTTCTTTTAGTTTGGTCCAGGTAGTGCATGAACACGCGCTCTAGGCGGGGGGACTTAATACTGCTCATACCGGAAGTTGAGGCTTTCGCGAGGAGAATCAGTGCTACTACTAGACGGGCTGAAAGATAACAAAATCCGATAATGGGGGATTTAGAAAATGAGTTACCAATATCGGGTAACAACGGGGTTAACGAGTTACCGGTACTGGTTCAACAGCAAGCTATCCATGATTACTTTCGACCACAAACGAATCGTAATTACGGTGGCATTGCTCATATTCCGATAAATGCCAATAATTTCGAGCTTAAATCGGCATTGATAAACATGGTACAACAGAATCAGTTTGGGGATTTCGCAACTGAAGATCCTAATTCTCACCTTGCACATTTCGTCCAAATATGCAACACAATAAAAATGAATGGCGTTTCGGATGATGCCATAAAATTGCGCCTATTCCCTTTCTCTTTGAGGGATAAGGCGAGAAATTGGTTGGGTACTTTGACGCAAGAAAGTGTGAGCACATGGGACGATTTGAGCCAAAAGTTTTTGTTTAAATTCTTTCCACCAAGCAAAACTTTGCGGCTCAAAAAGTGAGATCACTCAATTCGAAAGAGTTTGACTCCGAGCCTTTGTACGAGACTTGGGAACGATTTAGGGATTTGTTAGAAGATGTCCACAACACGGCTTTGGGAGGATCATGATTATGTTTCTTCTACAATGGTTTAATGGGGCAAATGAGGGCCTTTGTTGATGCCGCAGCGGGAGGAGCGTTGTTGGCTAGGTTCCCACAAGATGCTTTAAATCTTCTTGAAGAAATGGCTATGAACAGTTACCAGTGGCCGTCTGAAAGATCCAATGTACGAGTAGCATAAATATTGGATTCAGACCCAATCGAGGGGGTAATGAAGGCCTAAGGGAGGTTAAGATTTCCCTAGGTAAAGAGCTGATAGATTCAAACATTCCTCAAATCGAAGGTGCTGCTGCAGAAAAGAAAATAAGCGCACTTCATGATTCCCAGGAAAATATCGATACATTATTTTTTGGATCGGAGGATGAAGCTGAGTTAACTCAACATGAAAATCTTACAATGGACACAGTTGAAGATGTTCTCAAATCTCAAAGCCAAGTCAGTGAGAAGACGGCTCGCATGAGATTTAACTTTGATGATGAGCCAACACCTCAGGTCTCATCATCCTCCGATGATGCTGATGATACAGCTGAGGACCAGGTTTTTCATTTAGCAGAAAACACTGAGACCGAAGAAATTGTTAAGATAGTTGAGGCTCAGTCAGCTGAGCAAACCCAAATAAATGCTCCAGCTGTGAAAGAGTCAGCTGCGTAGGCTCATACAGCTGCAGCAGTAGCGACTTCTACAGCTCCATCACAGGCTCCCACAGCTGTGACATCTGCCAATGAAGCTGCCGCAGCTGAGGCACACAGAGCTGAATCATCGCAGGCACAAACTCAAGTTATCCCTCTTGTGTGCGATGATGTCTTTACTGATATGTTCCCTTTCTCGAAAAATCTGCCTAAATTGGAAGAAGAATCCTATGTTGAATTGAGGCAATATATAGTGCGCGAAGGGCCAGTTATTCCCATAGACACGATTGTACCAGCAAAATTCAACTTTGATGTAGAGTGGCCGACAGCAGAATCCAACGTGACAGCTGAGTTCCATGAAGTCTTCAAGAAAATCTGTGAAGAGATTGAGAAGATGGAACGTCATCAGGACTCTCTAGACTTACGTCTGGACAGACGCCACTCTCACAGCCAATTTGAGAGGTATTGTAGTGAGAATAAGGGAATGGCTCAATAGCAGACTGCCATGCGAGTAGAGCAAGTTCGATACTTCAAAGCTCTCTTTGCAAAGATGCTCGTATGGAGTGCAGATAATTCTATGTACCAATAATGGATGAAGGAATTTTTTGAGAGGATTGAACAGTCCCATAAGTCGGATATGGAGCTGCTACAACATTTCCACAAAAATGAGATTACCAGACTTGAGAACAGCATGAATGACAAATTCAGTCTTCTCATGGCTGAAATGAAGATCGTATCAGCCGAGTCTAAGGTCACTCGCTCGGAATTTTGAAAGGCGTATGATGCGTGAGACTCAAGCGTAACTCGACCAACAACTGACTGGACTTTCTCCTCAGTGGATTGTTCCCTGGGATACCTCTTTCTTTTGGTGATGATGCCAAAAATGAGGAAGAGGAGTCCCTTAAGGGATTGAAGGAAGAGAAAATGAAGCAAGGAGGTGACATAGCTAAGGGGGAAGGGAATTCGAAAAATTTAAAGCTGATGTTTGCTGAAACCCCTCAGCTAGGTGATGTCACTACATCCATTATCATCAAACTCCCTGTGACCTTACCTATCGAGAAAGTTGCAGTGGCCATGGCAGATAAAAGAAAGGTCATTGAAACTGAATTTGAGGAGTTAGGTGAAAAGCAAGAAGCTCGCGTTCAAGATATAAGGAAACAATATGGTGGTCCTCTAGCCGGGAAGGACTACGCTGCGATCAAGCCCCCTAAGGAAATCACTGTGCCTGATGATGGATATGAGCCCAGATCAATTGCGGAGTTTAAGACTCTAGACTCAGAAGGCTACATTCAAGGAATGTCTCTATTTCAAGCCTGGGACTTTTACTGGGAGAAAGGTTTGGACTTATATAAAGAAGCTGATAAGCAGCAGACTTCCAGCAGTCACTCGGCTGGAAAGCAGAAGACTCAAGTACAGTACACTCCCAGAGTTAGGGGAGCTGAGTCAAGAAGGGGAAGAAGTGGTGGTGGAAGAGGCTCTCAACCTCAACCAAAACCAAAAGACGTATCGTATGTAGATCCTGAAAAGAAAGGCATTATCTATTGGGCTGGATATGATCACCTTGTCAACCTTGAAGTTGCAAGAAAGAACGCTGAAGTTCTCAAGAGACAAGAAGCTGAGAATGAGAGAACTGCTCATGAATGGGAAGAAGAAAGCAGAGGGATGACCCTGCTGCTAGACGAGCATATGAAAAGAAGAAAAAGAAGAAGAAGAAGAGAAAAAGAGCTGATGATGAAGATCACAGAAGAGCTGAAGAAGAGAAAAGAAGGAAGCAGCAAAGGCGTTGAAGTGTGATGCGAACCCCTTCATGTATTTGTGTAAATACATTTCAATGTAAGTCTTTTGTAATAAGCTCTATAAATTTCCTTGTAACTTAGCTTAGATACATTTTATACTGATGTATTTGTATAGAGCTTTGTATAAGAAAATCCATGTAAACAACTTTGTAAAGGACAAGAATGAGATCAATAAAATGATTCATTCAAGCATACATTCTTTGTTACTACCTTTCGCTTTCAGTATATCTTTTTGTTGTTTACTTATTCATTTAAGTTTTGGCATCATCAGAAAGGGGAAAATTGTTAGGAAATTTATTTTATATATTTTGATAATACCATGTAAAACTTAAATTGGGAAGTTGGCACCCCATTTTTGTTGTAATTTGTATTGTAATAGATAGGACTGAAAGAGCTGAGCCAAGTCAGCTATGTCAAGGATTACAAGAAGTCAATTGCGGACTGTGAGAAGACTCTGTTGTGTGTCAGTTGAGTAATGCCACGAAGGAAGACAAGGACTCGACTGAAGGAAAGTCAGCTGGGGAACAACTGTAAGAAGTGTCAGTCAAGTCAACTCAAGAAGCCAAGTCTCAAGTTGAAGTGACAGTTGAGTCAATCCAATGATTGGAGCAGACTCAAGTCACTTGAGGTAAAGGCAACAGTCTAGTCAAGACAACTGACATAGATCCGTTGATTAAAGTCAAGAATATTACTCAATATAATAATATGTCAAAGGTGTCAGGTGTAAAGTGTTAGTCCAAGAATTATGCAAAAGGAATGAACCAATAGGAAACACTGCACCTTGTGTCAGGGACCTGCAACGCTGCAAATGCGATTAAGACGAGGAAAAGTCTACATCAAGGACTGCAGACCAAGACAAGACAAGCCAACAACCACAAAAGTGACATTTGAAATTAGCCTATCTCTTCAATGGGCAAAATTTCAAATGTGCACTATAAAAGGCTGAGGAAGTCATTGAGAAGAGGTTACCCGAACCATGAACAAGCAAGCAATATTCAAGCATTTAACCTGCAATATTCTCATAGACATTCAAGCAAATCCTCAAGCCTCAAACTCGAAGAAACGCTATCCAACACAAGTTGTGAAGCAGAGATAACTTCAACATGTTGAAGAGGAAACATTTGAAGAAGCAAAGGGGTCTACTTTCCAAGTCAGGATTGTAGAAAGGTTCTAGGTCAAACCATTATCAAGTTTGTTGGAGGGCTTCGTGATCAAATCCAAGAACTTGAGAAGTGAGCTGCAGTAGCAAGGCAGTTGCCCTGTGAAGAAGTTGAGTCGTAAGAAAAGCCAGATGTGTGATCAAGGTTGTCTCCAGACTGTTCACCGCTTTGTAAACTAATCTGTTATATAGTGGATTCCTCCAGGGGTTGGAGAATAGAGGATTAGAAGAATTATCCCATCTTGAACCTACGTAAAATATTTGTCTCATTTACTTTCAAAGAAACTTACTTTCCCGCATATTTACTTTATATTTCTTTGTTAGTATTATATTTGCTATCCAACTGATAAGTAATCAAGTGCTAAAAATCTAGTGTTTAAAATAAACATAAATTAAATCAAAGGGTGTTAAGTCTTCTGTTGTTAAAAACCAATCAGCCAAGTTAAGTATTTGGCTTGAGAAAATGAAGTTATACTATCGGCTCTATCAGTCTGGCTGAGTGGGTAACTTAGCTGAAAATCCAACTTAGCTGTCCATTAAGGACACAGATGTTTGAGTCAACTCTGTTGAATTATTTTAAAAGGACTAAATCGAAAGTTTGGTAAGGTTTATTCAATTCCCCTCCCCCCTTCTAAACCTTACTTTACACCCCTTGGGACCTACAACTGGCCCGACCAGTCTCATGGATGACTATAAGTCTTTGTCGTTTCTTTATGTACTCTTGCATATTCGCACACACAATGCACACACTTACACACACTACACACATTTACACACACTGCACACACACTACACACGCTACACACATTTACACACATATTGCACATTGCACATTTACACACATTGCATGCATTCTGCACACACACTACACACACTGCACATATTTATACACATACTGAACATATTTACACACACTCTCTCACATATTCGCAAGCACTATTCTCACACATACATATTCACATATTAATAAGGGATAATTACAAAAAGTACCCCTGAGGTTTGACCTAATTACAAAAAAAACCCAGCTAACTTTAAAACTTACAAAAAGTATATGTGAGAATATATTTCAAAATCCCCCTTCATATTTGTAAAATCATTGCAGATTACCCCTTAATTTTAACACTAAATCAAACCTCAGGGGTACTTTTTGTAAGTTTTAAAGTTAGCTGGGTTTTTTTGTAATTAGGTCAAACCTGGGGTACTTTTTGTAATTATCCCTATTAATAAAAATTATGTATTTCATATTTTTATTAGTGTATAAAATTATAAGATTTATCTTTTATTTTTGTTTATTAAATGTCAATTAAGAAAATGAATAGAGTTTTTAAATTTTTTTATCAAAATTTTACGATGAATTTGAAATTCCTATATAAATCGATATCATTCAAACAAGAGATTGATTTCAAATTCATGTATTTGAAATCCCTTCGTCCAAATGCATCCTTGGAGTCTTTGTGCTTGTGAGTTTTCGTATTCGGCGAGAGTCTATTTATAAAATGAGGGCTAGGGTGAAAAAGCAGATGGATGCTCGCGTTATGGTGTTGTGTACTTTTGTCGAACAATTGCTAGAGGGAGTTTTTGTCTTGTATGTATTCTGTAATTTGTTTTTATATTTCACTACTAGATTTTCGTCTTAATGCCCAAGTGTTGAACTTGAGCAAAAAATAAATCCTTGTGTTCGCTTATTTTTACTTTAGTCTTTTGCATTACTAGTGCACTAGTTGTATCATACCGCACAACAACCTAGCACTGTGCACTGAATATGGGTCGGGTTAAGATTATTTCATGTATATAGAGACATATATATATAATCATGTATATAGATTATTTCATGTATATAGAGACATATATATAGTTGAAGATTATTTTTTTTTTTATAATTTAGCTTCCAGGCTTACGCCAGATTATGCTTGAGGACAATAGCTCAGGTCCCTCATTGATACTGCCAAAATAACTGCGGGATGTGCACGTACTGGCCAGTGTTCTGATGGTCTCTGCTGACGTACAAGCAGATCCTTCCAGGTAAAGAGAACAATTATGTTCGATAAAAATAGCAATTATAGTTGTACAATAGCATCAATAAAAATATACATTTCGCAAAGTCAATACATCGTCCACATGGCAGGCAGCTTAAATAAGTCGATTAATCGACTACTGCGTATTGTAAACTTGGGTCGTTTAATCGACTTTGATGAGTCGTTCAATCGAGCAATAATAATTGATCGATTGAACAACTTATTTGGGGCAACATGAGTCGATAGTCATTCAATCGACTCATGTTGCCCCTAATAAGTCGTTCAATCGACGCATTATCGTTGGTCGATTGAACGACTCATTAGAGTCGATTAAACGACCCAAGTCTGCAATACGCAACAGTGAATTCCAAACATCATCTACTCGAAAAAATGAAAGAAATATCATATAAAATGAATAAAACAATGCCATAAGGTTAGAAGAACAAAATACAAACCTGAATGTTGATTTCTCTTGCAATGTCGAAGATCGACGGCGGGAAGGAGGAGATGTACAAAAATGATTGGTTGAAGCACAAAACCCCCAAAAATTCGGTTGAAAATTACACAAAATCCCCAAAATTTTGGATGAAATAAAAGGGGTATTTTAGACCTTTTGAAATAGAGCATTGTTGGGATATTAAAGTTAAGAAAGGGTAATTTGGATATTTTACATACAAGAAGGCATTTAAAGAAAGTTTGGAATAAGTAAGGCCTTTCTTGAACAAACTCCTTTTGACTAGGCCAAACTTAAGCAAACCCCACACCTAGCACTGCAGCACTGTGCACTGAATATATGGGTCGGGTTAAGATTATTTCATGTATATAGATATATAAGTTTAGGATCAAATGTGGCATGGGGCTTACCGTGTGGCAGTATGGCTTAATCCAATCCATCCACACCTTTTATTCAATGGTCCAGGTTGCTATTAAAAATGACTGATTAATCAATTAATTAATAGGTGGAAAGGGATTGATTAATTAATAGCAAAATGCCATAAATCACGCCCCTAGTTACAATCAAGGATTGATTAATCTCACATTTCTATAACTAAATTGTGCACCATTTTAATAGCTAAATTGTACATCATTTAATAATTGATTGTACATCATTTTATATTTAACAATGCATCATTGTATAACTAATTGTACACCATTCAATCCCAGCGATTTTTATGGGATTTGATTTTAGGATTATTCCCGTTTTTCATTCAATTGTGGTTTACTCACAATGATGTACAATTAGTTATATAATGATGCACTGCACAGTCAGCTATTAAATGGTGCACAGTTCAGCTATTAAATTAGTGCATAATTAAGTTATGAAAACGTGATCTTTATCACATCATGATTGTAGGGCATCATTATGGGAAGGTGGTTACACCATTTTGTCTTTATAGTTCTTTATGATGATGATGATGTACAATTAGTTATACAATGATGCACTGTTAGATATAAAATAATGCACAGTTAAGTTCTTAAATGGGAAGATGATTACATCATTTTGTCTTTATAGTTCCTTTAGATGAAGTACAATTAGTTATACAATGATGCACTGTTAGATATAAAATGGTGCACAGTCAGTTATTAAATGGTGCAAAGTTCAGTTATTAAAATGGTGCATAATTCAGTTAAGGAAACGTGATATTTATCACATCCATGATTGTAGGGTGTTGGACCTCCAGCGCTACTCGGATTGACGACTGTCCCCACAAACCAACACGAGTCTTTTTCTAGCGCGCTTTGTCCTCACTCACTCACGCGCACTCGAAAACTTCCTGTGGGGTCACCCATCCCATGTCTACCCAGGCCAAGCACGCTAACCTCGAGTTTCTATGTAATGAGCAGAAAAGAAGATGCATCTGTTGGTATAGGTAGTCCAAATCATATCCTTTAAGCTATCCCTTAACTATGCAATCCAGCGCTCACGAGTTCAAATCGCGGGCGCGCCCGCGCCTCTTTTAAAGCCCATTGCAGCGTGATCTTTGGACCAAATCCCAACAATCCCCTCCCAAAGACTGCCATCTTCTCGCTCCGGTGCTTGGCAACCTCCACCGTCCGCCAAACTTCCTCGGTTAACGCCAACTTCTTGATTCAAGCGTCGCGTCACGCCGACCCTCTCGATTCGGCCACCCAAAGAACTTACACCTTGCCCAATTCGATCTGTTTACCCGATCCGGCCACCTGGCAACCTACCCTTCGCCGGTCCACCCAAAGAACCTACACTTGATTCGATGCATCATTTCCGGCCACTGGCAACCTACCCTTGATTCTGGTCCACCCAAAACCTACACCGATTCGTCTATTTTACCTCGATTCCGCCATCCGGCAACCTACCTTCGATTGGTCCGTTTACCTCCATTGCGCCGGCAAAGATCTCGTTCCACCGCTCCACGGCAACCTCACTGCGGCGTGCTTCCAAGGGAATTCGAACTCGTGACTGCTCCGATACCAGTTGTTGGACCTCCAGCGCTACTCGGATTGACGATGTCCCCACAAACCAACACGAGTCTTTTCTAGCGCTTTGTCCTCACTCACGCGCACTCGAAAACTTCCCAGGGGGGTCACCCATCCCATGTCTACTCCAGGCCAAGCACGCTTAACCTCGGAGTTTCTATGTAATGAACAGAAAAGAAGATGCATCTGTTGGTATAGGTAGTCCAAATCATATCCTTTAAGCTATCCCTTAACTATGCAATCCAGCGCTCACGAGTTCAAATCGCGGGTCGCGCCTCGCGCCTCTTTTAAAGCCCATTGCAGGCAGGATGCTGGACCAAATCCCAACATAGGGCGTCATTATGAGAAGGTGATTACACCATTTTGTCTTTATAGGGCGTCATCATGATATATAATGTGCCTAAATCGTGCTCATATCATGTCAATATCGTGCCAATATTGTGTCCATATCGTGCTCATATCGTGCCCATATCGTGTCATATCGTGCCAACCTCTATATATGTATACATATAAAAAGAAGAAAACAAAAATACATATACATAGAGGAAATTGCACTTTTGGTCCCAAAAATACATTTATCCAAAAACTAATTAAAAACAATATAAAACAATTGTTTGAATAATCTGAAAAATTGTCTATTAATTTTGAAAATTGTTTCAATAAAATTTAAAAGTATTTGCAATTTATTAAAAAATGTTAAAAAAATCCATAAAATTATTTTAAAATCTAAATATTAAAATATAAAACACACGATAATTTATTTAAAAACAAAAAAGAATTGAAATTATTTTAAAATCAAAAAGTTACAAAAAAAATAAATATGAAAATTAAAAAAAAAACCATACATTTTTTTAAACATTTGCCATTTATTTAAAATATGGAAATTTATTTACTAATCTAAAAATTTGTTTAAAAATATGAAAAATGGATTAAAAACTGAAAATTGTTGAAGGCTTTCGAACAAATTTACTAAAAAATTAGAGTTTTTATAAAATCCAAAAGGGGAGTAGAGGGAGAAAAAATAACGAAATTGGACCCCACCTACATTTTACTTTTGTATTCAAATGTCAGGGGTATTTGGGTAAAAGAACCATAAAAATTGGTAAAAAGATAGTTTGTTATCTCACGTGTTAGAAAAGTTTTTGTTCTATCCATAATGAGTATTTTGAACAATTTGCTCTATATTTTATCACACTACAGATCACCTAGGGGTTAAGATTTTTTCATGTGTATATCGCAAAGTGATTACACTATACATCGTCTACATGGCAGGGGCTTAATTGCAAAATTGGTCATAAATGTTGGGGATTTGGCATTTTATGACTTTTATTTTTTTAGCTGGTTAGGACTTTAATTTACAAAATTCATCACATTAAGGACAATTCTGGCCAAAAATTAAATAATTAGTCGGATTAATGATGTGGATGCCACCTCATCACCCAAAATTGGGGATTGAGAAGGCTAATTCGATGCTAACTGATTTTCAATTTTTCGGCGGAATCGCTGATTGAAATATAAAACATGACATGTAAATGTAAATCAATCACATTTGGAATATGTATGTCAAATGTATCCTAGTCAGCATCTCAATTAGTATAGTGAGGTGGCAGCTACGTCAATAATCCGGCTAATTATTAATTTTCTTGCCAAAATTATCCGTAATGTGCCAAATTTTTTAAATTAATGTCCTAAATTGAAAAATAAAAAATAAATGTCTTAAATACCGAACCCCCACAAGTACGGAACCAATTTTGCAATTAAGCCCATGGCAGGCCTACACCATCAAATCAACTTCAATTATTATTTTAAGAGCAAGTCTCTTGTGAGACGGTCTCACGGATCTAAGTTCGTGAGACGGACCTCCAAAGGGCTCCGTCTTAAGAACATGAACCATCAAAATAAATTTAAAAATAATAATGAACCATGAAGAAACAAAAATAAACCCTAAAAACATGAACCATGAAGAATAAACACGAAAAACAAAAATAAACCCAAAAAATAAAAAATAAACCCTAAAAAAATAAAAATCCTAAAAACCCAAATCAATTAAAAATAAACCCAAGAAACAAAATAAACCTTAAAAAAACAAATATAAACCCTAAGAAAAATAAAATCTGAAAAAAAAACTTTTAAAAATTTGTGTAGGGGCTCCGTCTCACGGATCTAAATCCGTGAGACCGTCTCACACAAGTTTTTGCCTTATTTTAATTTTCGCTTTACATCTACCACGACCATGGCCAGCATCCGGTGTCCTTTGTGACGTGCACAAGAATTTAGTTGGCCAATTATGTTCACCAAATGGTGGTTGCTCTGATTTTACGGATCTTGCAAGAAATTCAAGCAATTGTAACTTTTTTTTTAGTACAATGGAGGGAATTTGGGGAGGAGACACATGCACTCGTATGGGATCGAATCCGAATCATTCACCCTTACAACACATGTTTCAACCACTAAAGCACAAGTTTGATCCCTCAAGCAATTGTAACTTGAAATACCCTACATTTGCAATACTAATTTGCTACCAAGATCCAAGATGCCCAAAGCCAGCAAAATGAAGATAATATAGTTTTTGCAATCTCAAATGTGTACAAAAATTTAAGTTATATGCCGAAAAATATTTATTCAGCTAAATTCCTAGCACCATCTTCACAGTCGCGCAAACCAGGGACGGACACAAGGGGGGCTGGTGGCGGCAACCGCCCCCCTGGTCTTGCGATTGAACCTCTATAATATATTATTTAATAAATTAATATAGTATATAAAAATATAAACCAACATATTTTGCCCCCTCCCCCTTCCCCAAAATTTTCATGTAATTTTGTTATAAAAGCTTGTATGTTTTATTTTTATTATATTAGATTTAATTTTGCCAGATTCGGTCCAAGGTTTCGAGGGACCTAGAGCAATAAATAATATATATACAATCGTGGAGATAAGGGGAGGCCAACCCGGGATCTGGCACCCTCTTTTTTTTAAAAAAAAAATAAGGTATTTTTTTTTAAAAAAATTAGTTAATATTTAAGTGTATTTTTAGTTTTTTTATCGAGCCCACTCAATTTAGTGATCGGCCTACCCATAATAATTCCTAGCTACGCCATTATATACAATGACGTATCTAGGAATTATTACTTAGTGGGCCGATACAAGAAATTGGGGTGGGCCAGATAAAACAATACAAATAAATATTAACTAAAAAAAATTTTGAAAAATTTTACCTAGTAATTTTTTTTTAAAAAAAGAAAAGGAGGGGGCCCCGGTTGGCCCCTATCTCCACCATTGATTGTATATATACATATATAAAAAAAACTTTGGGGGTTCTCGCCGGAGGGCCTCCTGTGCGGCGGCATCATCTGCGCTGCCTCAAAACCGCCCCTGGATTTCGCCCCCCCAAGAACGAATTTCTACGTCCGTCCCTGGCGCAAACAAATGATAATACTGGCTTAATGATCATTAATCACCTTAAATCAACATCGATATTGAGTTCTATCAACAGTTGAGTATAACTCTCCTAACATTAAAATACCAATGTCCATTCATTCTTATTATCTATTACAGTCTTGAGTCTACACTACAGAAACTTTACCTTGTCCAATATTCATGTGAAATCATGCAAGAAGAGCAATAGCCAAAATCAATCGCTATCCAGTTCAATATTCCTATCCAAGCTGAATCCTCAATATTGATCAACGTGGTGGCGGTGGCGGTGGAGGTGATGATGCCGCCATGAGCCGCTCCTGCTCAGTTAGAGAATGGCGGAAGTGACAGCGGTGACCGTATGGACAGATGTCTCCGGCGAGCACCATGCGGCAGACCTCAGTCTTGTAGCGTGGGTGCCTGATCACCGGCCGTAGCTCCTTTATTCCGTGTGCAAACTGGCAGTTCTCTCCATATGGACATGTGCCAGTCTCTTGCCACTTGTTGCACAGCTCTGTTTTCAACATTCCTTGGTTGTACACGTCGAGTTCTAGCGCTTCCTCTTCCTTTTTGGCCCCTGGTACATACACTCTTTGCTGCTTCCAATTACACGTGAACAAAATTAAACCCAAGCAGAGAAACCACAGGGAAGGAAAATGCAAAGCAGAATTAGTACACCACCGAAATGAAAACAAAGAACATAAATCGTGACTACCGAATCGCACTGAGATAAATTTGGCTGTTTGACATATTTGATATGTCAAATGACTTGAATCTAATTAAGACACGAATTAACTACTACTTTTCACAATTCCACTTAAGTTTCTAATGCAAGTTAATTAGATATGCCTTATCCAGATTTTTTTGACGTAGAAATAGCAATTAGAAACGGTAATTAAACAGATCATTTAATTTTTTCTCCAGTTTTTTGTTGAAGAAATCATAGATCGAGTCAAATTAGCTATATGAAATTGGAAATGAAGAAAAACTCTATTACTCTTTTCCGAAAAATTGAATTTATGACGTAAACATTCGTTCATGCTAAATGATACATTCAAGATCGAGTTGACTCACCGATGCAGGACAAGGTTGATTCACTGTTCCCTGGCGAGTCGTCTCCCGACTAGGACGAATCATCTTCAGATAACCTCTGGAACGCACCGAAATGCTCTTAGGAAGTGAGACTCATTCGGTATTTCTCCGATCGAAGCGATTGTGCTCAGTCAGAGGCTGAGGATGGGCCGCTCGAACGGGAAGCGGAGCCGGTGCAGCAGAGGGAGAGGCGATATTGAGGCGGTTGAATTCGGAGAGAAGTCGGTCGCGGGAGAAGAGCAAGGCGACGCGGTGAGAGAGATCGGCGTTGGAGAGGCGAAGAGAGTCGTTCTCGCTGCGGAGGGCGTCAACCTCCTCGATAGATTCGCGAAGCTGCGATAGGCAGAGCGCGTAGCGGTTATAGAGCTGCTGGTACTCGAGGACGGAGCTCGCGTCATGGAGGCGGCGCTCGGTGTCTCCGCCGCCGTCGAAAGAGGCCGTATCGGAGAGAGAGGTCGGAGAGTAGTTCTGAAAGAGAGAGGAGTAGAAGGAGTTGGAATTCAGGTAATTGGCCGGCGAAGTAGGGGAGAGAAACGGATTGCTCCGAGAGAAGTGCAGTGACGATGTGGCGCCAGCGGCGGAGGTGGTGGTTGTGAGAGCATCGAATGAAACATTCTCCTTCTGCATCTCACCGGGAAATCTCTGTAATGAGAAATCAATAGCCTGGGATAATTGAGATTAATTAAACAAAATAGGCGGGAGAATATATAGAGCGAGAGAAGAAATTATACAGTGTATACGGGTCTACAAAAGGTTATGATTTTGCAACAACTGCAACCGGGCATTTAAAGCATGAAGTTGATCATACGGTGTCAGTTAGATTAGTGTTGCTGGTGTAGGGAAGTGAATTGCTTGGAATAAAAGTACTTACATTTTTTGGCGGGGAGAAGTTGAAGGAAGAAGATGCTAGCTGGTTGGGGGATAACAGAAAGAGGCAAAGAGGTGAAAATCAGAGTGTGGTTAGTTGTTCTTTAGTCCAAGAGAGAGGGGATTGAAATATTGGAAATTCTAGTTGGAATTCACTTTGTATATTGTATAATAAATTTTTTCGGCATTGGCTATATAATTAAGTTTAAATAAAGCAATTTTAAAAATATGTTACAGAATTTTGTTGATTGGAGGAAAATACATTAATTAGAGAATTTGGTTGGATGTAGGACTTTTTTTTTAATCCATCGGATTGTTGGCATTTTCTCGATATCAAAAATATTTTTACCCATGTTTTCCAAAAACAAAAACATGTTTTTTAGCCATTTTTAAGTTAAAATGTCCACCTTGACATTTTTCCATTTTTGCGTACCGCTACATAACTCGGTATCGATAAACATGTCTTAGTACCGAGACACATAACTTTGTATCGAGTTAGAAATCGAATCACTTTTTTGAAAAATGGTCAAGTAACTCACCAAAGAATACACGAAGATTGTGACCGTCAGTTTTAGTCAAAATGGCTAAAAAAAACATGTTTTCATTTTCACAATACATAAGTGGCCAATTTTTTTTCATTTGAAAGAAATGATTAATATAAAAAAATATCAATAGCAAATTCAATACCTTATTAATGACGAGCTAATTACATGAAATAATATGAATCCTGACAAACAATATAGCATGATGGGACAAATAACTATCAAGACCCAACTGATTACAACAAACAATAATTAAATGACGATTCACAATAGTATAGTGTAAAATTAAATATATAACCAATTACTCATGAGCAAATTTTTCAAAGTACATAATGGATAGAACAAAAACTTTTCTAGCATGTGAAATAAAAAATTATTTTTCTATTTATTTTTATAATTATTTTACCCAAATATCCCTGATATTTGAATACAAAATCAAAAAGTAGGTAGGTTCCTATTTCTCTCTCACATAAAATACATTTTCTTTATTATTTCTCTTTCTACTCCCCTCTCATCCACACAAAATAACAAGAATTTTGAGTTCTATCTTCTACACAAAATCTTGCCAGACACGATATGGACACAATATTTAAAATCCAAAAATTATAAAATAAAAAAAAAAACTCAAAACTCTTTTTAAAATTTTTTAATTGTTTTAAAACATTCTGAAAATTTACTATTTTTAAAATTCCAATTTTGGAATAATTTTAAAACTTTAAACAAATTTTGGATTTTTCTAAAACAAATTTCAATATTTTCTTTATTTTCAGATTTTTCATCAATAACCTTATTTTTTTTTAGTAAAAAAGTTCTATGTTATTTTTACCCTTTTTCGATTTTATAAAAAATTTGACTTTTTGGTAAAATTTTTTGAAAGTCTTCAACAATTTTCAGTTTTTAATCCATTTTCAGATCTTTAAACAATTTTTCAGATCTTTAAACTAATTTCCATATTTCAAATAAATGGCAAAAAAATCGTATAATTTTTTTAAAAAATTTCATATTTAATTTTTTGTAAACTTTTTATTTTAAAATAACTTTGATTTTTTTTATTTTTTAAAAAAATTATCGTGTTTTTTATATTTTAATATTTAGATTTTAAATAATTTTGTGGATTTTTAACATATTTTAATAAATTGCAAATACTTTTAAATTTTATTGAAATAATTTTCAAAATTAATAAACAATTTTTTTGATTTTTTTAAATAATTGTTTTATGTTGTTTTTTAATTAGTTTTGGATAAATGTATTTTTGTGACCAAAAGTGCAATTTCCTCTATGTATATGCATGTATCCTTGTCTTCTTCTTTAATTTGTATATGTATGTACATAGGGGTTAATACGTACAATATGACACGATATGGTACGATATATATCATAAATGTATATGTATATATTTCTTGTATCCTTCTTTGTATGTGTATATGTACATAGGGGGGTGAGTATTTGGGTAGAGTGCACACGATTTTCAAGGAAAACAATATTTCCATCAATTTCAAAATTCAAAATCCTCAAATTAGCATTTTGGTCAAATTGTGTAAAAAAATGTGTTTTTTTTAGTACAATGGGGAATTTGGGGAGGGGACACACGCACTTGTATGGAATCGAACCCGGATCATTCACCCGGACAACATTTGTCTCAACCACTAGAGAACAAAGTTGATCCCAAAAAATGTGTTTTTTTAAGTTGGTGGGTAGAAAAGATTACCCACTATTCATAGTGAGTAGTTAAAAAAATTCCCCATTACATATTATGTATAATAAAATAATAAGGATCACATTGACATAAAATAACATGAGCATTCACACGTGTTGTGAAACTTGACTCAAGATTTTATATTTGTGATTTAAAGCATTAATCTTAACAACTTGGAACATTCGTTCAAGATATGGATATTGTCTGTATGTTTGGACCTTTTAGCCCACATCAATGTAAATAAATAACAAAAAAAAATAATAAAAAAAATCTGTTTTCTTTGGGATATGCCTCATTCATTTGTACGTACAACATGCTTCACCGAACTGAAAATTGTTAAAATATAATACAACCAATAATAGAGTTTGTTTTAATTATGGAATTTCCTACTTCAAATTAACCAATGAATTAAGGTATGAGTAAATCTGTTTTTTTTTCAACAAAAAAAGATAACTTCATTAATTCAACATCTTGCAACAAATTACAAATGACCGAACGGATGAACATTTGTCCATACAACAACATAAATATAATCCATGAGTTTAGCTAACGCATGAGCAACACGATTTGTTGACCTCCTAATAAAGACACAAGAAACTAGACGTAGTTCCTCGGATCGCTTAAACAAGACGAAGAGAGTCAATTTCTATTGTTACTATTGCATCTTAAAACACTCCTTGATCCAGCTAAAAGTATAAGTAAATTCTTAGAAAATGAAAGATAAAATTATATGAGTTACTTGACCTAACCCATACTCTACTCAAATTCAATACAAAGAACAAAAGCCAAATCTCAGCTTCAAAAAAAATAAAGTGAAAAATAGAAAATATGACCGGTTGGAGACTTGTGGTGGTAAATTAACGTCGCAAACACGTATAGTAAGTTGGAGGATTTGCTGCCCACGCCAGAAAAGGCTTTTTAGTTCAAATTATAATCATTATAAGTAGTTAGTTAAGAAAATTATTTTCCTAACTATTATAAGCACAGTCCACTTCTAATCATCACATTAGAGCAGTTGCTTCCATACCACATCTCTAACTAATTCTATATGGGCGTCATCTAAATCCAATGTCAAACTACCTACATATGTCCCAACCCACCACCTATTGCTGAAAATTTAAAATTTATGTGTTTTCACATGTATATTATATATATCAGTTTAATTATTAATTTTGGAAAGATGAGGTCTTGGAGGTCATTATTTTTTATTTTTATAACCAAAAAAATAACGACTGATTGTATTTAATTATTTTTGAAATAAATAATCAATAGCTCCAAAATGGTGGCACAAAATATTTCGGTCCAGACCAGCCCTTAGCTAATTTCAGCCCAGAAAATCAAGGATCAATCTTTTAGCCCATTGCTTTCAAGACCCGAATCCAATTCCAAAAGATAAAGACAGCCCCAAAGATCAGTTTTTGGTTTAGGGTTACAATCGAATTGAACCAAGCCGAGCTTTTGAGAATTTATCATCAAGTCTAACTCGAGCTTGATTTATCGAACATATTGATGGCTCACGAACTTTTTTGAGTTTAATCGAGCCTAAACAAGCTTAGTAAATATAAATTATAAATTAAATTATTCTTCAATCTATTACAAAAATAAAATTATATATATATAAAATGCATAATATATCTATTTAAAATATATGAAATTTTCAAATAAATAATTTTATTTATATATATTTATATTTATCATAAGTAAACGTAAAAGTTAAAATTAAACTCAAATTTTTAATTTAATTTATATGAGCTTACTAACGAGTCTACTCGCGAGTTTACTAACAAGTTTTCTCATGATGAGCTTGTAACACAAATTTCTTGTCTGCAAATATTATAAACAAGAAAAAGTAATACAAATAAAATTTATTGAATCAAATCAAATAAAAGGAGTACAATTCCTAATAATCCTCATATTCTTCTCTTCAAAAATAATATTCGAATATTCGAAAGTAGATTCGTCGCTTGATCTCCTTCAAGCTTGAATTTGAGCCAAAATAATGTTAATTCGAGGGCTTGATAGCTTAATCCCGAATTAAACACTTGATTTGACTCGAATCCGCGATGAACGCCTTGAATCGCGCCTTGAACACCAATGACTTCCTTCGATTTGGACTTCTTGATTTGAGAGAATTCGCCTCTTGCTTGGACTTCTTCTCTAGGATTGTTTTGTGTGTCAATGAATTATGAAGAGGGCCTCTATTTATAAGTGTATGATGAGAATTCTTGCAATAATTGTCGGATGAAACGAGGTGATTTGATTGGCAGATCATGATTTGTCTTGCATATCTTGCCATAATCAAAAGATTGTGATTTGATTTGATTTGACTTGATTTATTTACCAAAAAAATTGATAAATCACTTCCTTATTTGCATGATCTTGTCTTGATGGCCAAGCATGAAGATTTTGACACTAGCAATATTTGGCAGTAAATTTAGGTGTCTACAAATGCCCCCTCGCAATTTGTTCACAGACAGCATGTCATGGAGTGAATGAATAGCAAAATCATTTCACTTCGAATTAATTTGAAGCACATAGATAGTTTATACTCATATCAAGTAGCTCTTGAATTTGTAGATAGTTAATACTCATATCAAGGAGCTCTTGAATTTGTAGATAGTTTATACTCATATCAAGGAGTTCTTGAATTTGAATTTGGATTTGCAAATAGTTTATACTCATGTCAAGGAGTCTTCATTTAAACTTGACATATATTGATAGTTTATACTCGTATCAAGGAGTCTTCACTTGAACTTGGATTTGTAAACAGTTTATACTCGTGTCAAGAGTATTCATTTGAATTTGAGATTTATAAATAGTTTATACTCGTGTTAAGGAAGTTCTTGAATTTGTAGACATATTGATAGTTTATACTCGTATCAAGGAGTGATCATTTGAATCTGAGATATATTGATAGTTTATACTCGTATCAAGGAGTATTCACTTGAGTTTAATATATGCTGATAGTTCATACTCGTATCAAGAAGTATTCACTTGAGTTTGATATATGTTGATAGTTTATACTCGTATCAAGGAGTATTCACTTGAACTTGGGATATAGACCTTTTATACTCATGCCAAGGAGTGTGATTGATAGTTTAGGCTCTTATCAAGGAGCATTTGAGAAGAATTTATTTGGCATCTTTAGATAGTTTATGCTCGTATCTAGGAGCATTGAGAGGCTGAAGATGGCTCAACTTCATCATCATTATCATCATAGATATTACCTGAGTATTCTTGTTCATCGGCATTCATGCTTATCTCGATGGCATATGCACGCGTGGCTAATTCTTCAAAAGTTTTTGGCTTGATCCCTTGAAGTATGTAGCATAGACCCCAATTCATTCCTTGGATGCACATCTCAATTGCAGAAGCTTCTGACAGTTGATCTTTGCAGTTGAGGCTTAAGTTTCTCCAACGATTGGTGTAGTCGATGATAGACTCTTCATTCAATTGACGTGAATTTGTGAGTTCAATCATGCTAACGGTTCGCCGTGTGCTATAGAAACAGTTGAGAAATTCTTGTTCCAACTGCTCCCAACTGTCAATTGAATTTGCCCCTAAGTTGGCGTACCAATCGAATGCAATTCCCTTCAAATATCGGACAAATTGCTTCACCAAGTGATCTCCATAAGTCCCAGCGTCATTGCACGTTTCAATGAAGTGAGCCACGTGTTATCTGGAACCACCTTTACCATCGAATTGTTGGAACTTTGGAGGTTGATAGCCAATCGGCATTTTCAAATTATCAATTCTCGAAGTGTATGGCTTGACATAAGCGGAAGTTGACTTGGAGCTTTCATCAAACTCTTCTTTGATAGTTTCTTAATGAATTTATTCACTTGGTCAATTGGAATCATCTCGCCAGACGAGACTTGCAGCTCTTCAGTTTGAGACTTCTCATTTTCACATGATTGACGTTGCTTAGTGGGCGTTTCAACATTATCTTGAACTTCGACTTGTTTGCCCATCACGCGACTTGAATCAACTTGATCTACTTTGTCCATCAACTTCATGATTTGAGAGTCTCGATCTTGAACATGCTTTGTGAGTCCCTCTATAGCCCTTGTCAAGCTTGCAATTTGCTCCTCCAGAGTTGTAGCATTTATTACCATGACGGACGCCACGTTTGAAGTGAATGAGTAACTTGACGCCGAGAGAGGAGTTGATGAAGCAGACATATCCTTTAGATCTCCAACATCTTTATTTGCGTTGCCCTGGAGTGATTCATCCTCAGCAATTCCGAGCAAGGGAGTGATCTCCGAAGGTGCTTGGAATTTCTTGGATACGACGCCAAGACTTCCACTTGTGGCGTTTGAGGAGTTTGATGCAGCAGCTTTGACTATTATCACCTTGCGATTGGCCATGATACTTCGAGGACTTTAATGAAGAGAAGAGATGAGAGGTAGAAACTGTCCCACCGGGCGTGCCAAAATTTGTAACACAAATTTCTTGTCTGCAAATATTATAAACAAGAAAAAGTAATACAATAAAATTTATTGAATCAAATCAAATAAAAGGAGTATAATTCCTAATAATCCTATGATTCTTCTCTTCAAAAATAATATTCGAATATTCGAAGGTAGATTCGTCACTTGATCTCCTTCAAGCTTGAATTTGAGCCGAAATAATGTTAATTCGAGGGCTTGACAGCTTAATCCCGAATTAAACACTTGATTTGACTCGAATCAGCGATGAACGCCTTGAATCGCGCCTTGAACACCATGGACTTCCTTCGATTTGGACTTCTTGATTTGAGAGAATTCGCCTCTTGCTTGGACTTCTTCTCTAGGAATTTTTTGTGTGTCAATGAATTATGAAGAGGGCCTCTATTTATAAGTGTATGATGAGAATTCTTGCAATAATTGTCGGATGAAACGAGGCGATTTGATTGGCCGATCAAGATTTGTCTTGCATATCTTGCTATAATCAAAAGATTGTGATTTGATTTGATTTGACTTGATTTATTTACCAAAAAAATTGACAAATCACTTCCTTATTTGCATGATCTTGTCTTGATGGCCAAGAATGAAGATTTTGACACTATCAATATTTGGCAGTAAATTTAAGTGTCTACAGAGCTAACGAACTAAATATCTCTAAGTTTGATTTTGTTTTATTAATTTATCTTAACGAGCCTAATTAAACGAACTCAAAAGTGTTTTATCGAGTCAAGATCCGCGCGAATAGCTCACGAGAGGCTCATTTGCAACCCTACTTTTATCCCAACATGAATTCAATTTAACGGAAATCTGAAACCGAGTCTATTTTGGTCTGTCTTTAGCATACTATGTGCAACAGTGCAACCTCAAAATTATCTCCCTCTATAATCGTTTGGGTGGTTTGGAAAGGGGTTGATAATTGATATAATATTATATTTCTCAATGATTCCTTTACTTAAAAAATATAATTGTGTGATTGTCATTATCTACATTATTAGTATTAATGGCATAATTTACACTAATGTCGACATTTAATGTAAAATAATAAAGGAAGAAGTTAATCACATTGAATGCGTTCTTAATTAATGCATGCACCATTCGATCGTCCAACAAAAAGTCCTTCATTTTTTCTGGAAAATAGGAAGTTAAGGTTGTGATTGGTTGTGAAATTTTTTTCTAAATTTTTATTTTTGAGAGAATTTTTTTTGGAAGTGTGATTGTTTGTGGAAGAAATGAAATTTTTTCAAAGAAAATCTCATTTCTCTCCAAAATTAACTCATTTTTCTCTTCATCTCTTACACTTCCCAATACCCAATTATACTATTTATTTCTCTCTCTTCCCCCTATTAATATAATTAATTTCGATAATTTCTTTAATTCATCACTATTTTTGTTGTTTTTCTCTTAATCTTGATAACAAAAGGTATAAAATGAGATCTATATTGCCTATTTTTTGATCATTTTTTTTATTTTTATTCAGTTTTCTTGCATTATATTTTACACTATTTTTTTCATAAAAATTTTCACAAATAATCAAAATCTCTAAAAGATTCTCCATCACATCAACACAATTATTACTTTTTCTCTACACATCTAACTTTCACTTTCAAGAAAAATTTCATCACTATTCTCTCATAAAACGAAAATGGACGGAACAAAAGCACAACCAATCACAGTAACTTTGTTTGATTTTCTTCCAAAACTACCTTTGATTTATCAGAAATTACAAAAATTAATTTTAGTGTACATCTTAAAATATTCATGTCATTCAAAAACTTCCAATTTAAAAGAAAAATTACAGATACATAATTAACTTATTAATTAGATTAAGAAAATGACTTTGAAGATTTATTTAGAAATAAAAGATCTACTCGTAATTAAAGGTGAGCTGTGAAATAAACACTCAGTGTATATATATATTCAAATTCTGAAAAACATTTTTGTAATTAAACTACATCAAAAGTTTGTCTTTTGATAAATCATATGTAATACACGGTGTCTTTCAAAAGAATAAAAAAAGATACATATTCTACCCATCAATAATATTATGTGAAATATTTAATTTTCTTGGGGACATCCTCAATTCATATTATTCCACATTAATAACAAAGAAATAAAAAAATGTCTTATTTGGCGACGAGAAAAATAATCCATAAAATATTAACATAAACTTACATACATTTCCAAAAACATAAAAAAGTAACAAAAGAATTTTAACTCGAAGGAAAATTCTTCATTCCATTCAACAAAACCATAATAAACAATTACCTTATCAATGTTATCACGCAAGAACAAATATAATATATATATATATATATATATATATATAAAAGAAGAAAAAAAAAAGCAATAAACGAAATACACAGAATCATAACTGTTTGCTGTAACCCAGTTCGTAAGAAGCCACCATGGACTTATATATCTCGAAAATCAGCCTATTCTCAAACTCAGTTCTCGAATAAGCCATTTTAGCGTCGCGAGCTTTTGGGATCCGTTTAACGCCAAAAACGTTGACGCTGTTCGATGAGCCGGAATTGTTGGCGAACCTGAGCATCATGTTCACGTACGCGTTTTCAATCGGCTCCACAGTTTCAACGGCGAAGCCAGCCGGATTAGCCGCAGCTTCGGCGCGAGCCGTAGCCGCCATGAGCGCTTCGAGTTGGCGGCTCCAAAACGAGCCACTTTCGTGTTTCTTCGGTTTGTTGGTGATAATCTGTTGTACCCTCTTCTCTTCCACTGCCTCCTAAGGCTTCCAGCTGTAAATGGGATGATTTCCATTATACTGCTCAAATGTATTGAGTTTAGTGTGTGTTGTGTGTTTTTCTTTTTTGTATGTTTTTTTTTTATTTGTGTGTGAGAGGGAGAAGGAGAGGAGATGGGTTTTGGAGATGATGGAATAATTTTGAGGGAAGTTTTTTGAGGTTTTTATAAGTGGTGAAAAAAATTACTCAGGTCAAAAAAGCCGGTAAGAGAAATTTAATCATGACCGCACGATATTTAATCAGTGGATATGATATGTTGTGTGGAATTCAAGGAAGTATCCTAAACCGGTCAATCTTGGATTTTTTTGAATAGTATTTTACTTTGGTCAAATATAAGAAGCACAAGTTTGATTTTATGGTGTGACCTAATTGGATTTTTGTGGTATAATTTTCAACAAATTTAAATAAAGAATAGGATTATTTACAAAAGTTACCCTGAGGTTTAGTTTGATCCCAAAAAAAAACGCAATTACTTTTTAAAATCGCAAATAGTCACTTAATATTTGTCTATTTTACGAATTGCACCGTCAAGAGGCGGGTATTTATTACGTAAATACAAATTTCACGGGGGTATTTTTTTAGTGATAATTAATAAATAAAAAATAAAACGAATGAACTAATCACAAGCCAATCAAGTAGCTTAGATAAGGGGGTGTTTGTTATTTGGGAAGATGATAGGAGTTTTTGTAATTAAGCTAAGTCTCAGGGTCGTTTTTAGAAGTATTCCTAAGTTGGGAACATATTTTCTATTCCATTTTTTGTATTCCGCTATCTGTTACACCACATTGGATGGTAGACGTGTTAAAAATAAATATATGGTGTTGATTTTTTAGATATAAAATACGCATCATCTAATGGAGTGGAACCTCATATCTAATTCTAATAATCAGACAAGTAGGGAAAGAAAGAAGTTATTTGTAATCACTAGTCGAATTGAACTGGGTTGGTGCAGTCACAAAATGTAGTCAAATTACGTTGCTCATACAGAGAGTTGTCATCTTCCCCTTTTTTTTTTTGCATTACTTTGTGGTCCTCCAAACTTTTTGACGTATCATGACTCGGAACAAACGACAAAAAATAGCTATTATGCTTCTGGAAGAAACGAATTATTGACAACTGAAACTACCAACACTATGACCAAAAAAGGTAATGAGATCCCATTTCAAATGTTCTTTTTATTTTTCTTTTGGTTTTTTTTTTTTTTTTGTATTAATCAAGATGAAATAACTAAGATATAAAATCCTGAAGGCTGAAGAGCCAAAGAAAAAAGACTCCACCTTTCAAACATGAGAAAAGGAGAGGCAAACAAAAAACAAAACTAAACACTAAACAGATACAATATATAAATCATAAAACATGATATTAAAATTGTGAGATGTGATTCTTGGTTGGATGAGTAACTGTTTGTATTTCCAATCAAGGTTATGGACGATCTACACCAGACTCATTTATGATCAGCAGATCTAACGGAAACTACTGAAGAACTCCGAAAGAACAGATTTGCTAATATCTGAATAAATCTAAATCGAAAAGGAAAAAATGACCAAAAAAAAAAGTAAACCAACTCCTACTGAGGGGAAAATTTTTAAAAACACAAGAAGAAAAATAAGAAAAACATCAAAAGAAACTATTATCCCCTCTTTTAATAGTGTGAGTGGAGGATAATGAATTATTTTTGCAGAGAGAAAGACAGAAAAGAATGGGCGGCTAGGGTTAATAGTTTGAATTGTGTCAACAAGGCATAATGACAATGGAAAAAAGGGATTTGAATCGTATGTCTAAGCTTTTGATATTATTTCGTTGTCAAAATTAGAGGTGTGTACAGTCAGACCAAAACCAAAATTTCAATACAAATCGAAATGAGATCGAACATTTTGGTATATTTTCCGAACCTGATATTTCAAAACCTGGCCAGTACACGAAGAATTCCTCATCCTTCTAAAAATATATATCAATCATTCCGAACAAAATACTGAAACTTATTTTATTTTTTTTATTTTTTGAAATTTAAGTTTGTTGATTTTATTTGACTAAAACAAAATGGTAGTACTGGTAAATTTCTCCTCCACGCTCATGATATTCTTTGACAAGCAGTTTCAAGCTTTTTTCACCACCAACCTTACTCACCAACACTGGTCATTGTCTGATGCTCTAGCAAGTCTAGCCACCATCCCACCACTTGAACCGCTTTCTGACGCCGTGGAATCACCATATCCAACCTGATAATTGCTTTTATATGTGCATGTTTGGCCGGAACACATGGTATTATGGTATAGTCCATTTAGATAATGAACTTCTTGATAAGTAACTTTTCAAAAAGCCTCAAACTATAGATTTTCTAGAATGGACTTTTTAGGCGCGTGACTTATCTAAAATTTCATTCTCTAAACTAACCACTAAACATCAATTATTATTGAAATTGACTTTTAGATCCAAAAGTCCATTTCAAAAATGCGCTCAAACAAGCACCGTATGTTATACTCAGTAGCGGAGACATGTTGGTCATACTACGCCCTGGCCCATGCCTGTGTCTGACCCGACAATTTTGTTGGAAAAACTGGTTGGTGTATATCGAATGTGAAAATAATTCGAGCTGAGTAACAATATGAAAGTCGACGTCGAGGTAAGAGTTGGACTCTTTATCTTTAAGATGAAATTATCCCGCTCATGGTGTTAACGGAATCTGGCAATCGCCTCCCAAGATACAACGACTTACGTATTGTGATTGCAACACTATATTGACTCAATGGCAAATTGGGTTTTTCACACATCCAAAATGGCTAAAAAAGATGTGTTTGAATAAAATAGTTAAAAAACATCTTGATTTGATGAGAATGGCTAAAAAAAACACTATATTATTAATTATCATTGATTAGGTGCTTTTGAAGATAGTGAGTTATGTTGTTGGCTAGAATCTGATAGGGCAAAGAATCTGGTTTCTCGTAGTATTTGAAATCAAAAGTGTGCTCTTACCCTGTTCGATGAAATGTCACACCAAAATTCCAAGTTTGAGAAAACATAGTGCAAAGATTTTATAACAATTTCTTTTGTTCACTTTTTAATTCAGGTATACCATTATCATACAGAAATTTCCAACATCAAAAAATCGACAATTACCGTATCGAATCGATTAAATCGGATTCTGTTTCGAAACATCTCTTACCGAAAAATTTTTGGTTTACCAAAAATTCAGTTATGTTCGGCATGGTAATATCAAATGCATACCCCTAGTCAAAACGATGTTACATCTAATTAAAACTCTCTACGATAAATTTTAAGCTTTATGTTAATTCTATTAATTGTCATTTCTCTTTTGAATAGTATCATACTTGTGTACTGAAAATGAAGGTGATAAGCTAGCTAGGTGTCACGTTTAATCTATTCAAAAAGATTGATTACAGAAGGAAAGAAAAATTAGTTCATACTACATATTTATTTTTCTTTAAAAATGTTTTGTATCACGTGTAAAAACGAAACACCTAACACTTTTTCTTATTATTCTTTATGTGTTTTCTTTTTTTTTTTCAACCTGATGACTCTTCTTCTCAAACTTTGCAATTACTGATCATCCTCCCCATTTTAAGGAAGTATTTGATTGGTTGGTGAAGCTCATTCAAAGTCAAACTATTCAACGTATTCTTAAAATTTAACCAAAGTTCCCAAGTCATCACGCATGTTCACAGTTTGAATAAAATATTGAATCAAATTTCTTCGTTTTCTTTGAAGAATCAAGTGACCGGCATGAGTTGGGTTCCCCATAGAAGAATTGATGAGAAGAAAAGAGCAAGCAATGAATCGGATGGATATACCTGACATTAGTATACGTGGAAGGGACCAAGTAATGATGTGGAGTCAAAAGAGTCTACCGCGACTACATTCGCTGCATCAATGAATGTGCTTGCGTACTCTTCTATTCCTGCGGGAAGTGGGACTAATCTAATTTCGTTCTTGTCTGAGCTAAGAGAATTCAATGAATCGTCTCTTACACGAAGACTTTAGAGCTATCTCAGAACTAAAAATGGATCAATCTCATGTTCTAGTGGTTGAGTCTTGTGTTGTAATGACGATTGACCCGGATTCGATCTCATATGAGTGCATGTGTCTCCTCTCTTATTATCCCCTATTGTCACCAAATAAACATTAAATACTTTTGAACTGACATGATAATGTAGACTTTTCGTTTATGTCAAAACTCAGAATCATAATATCTGTTATATCAGTTATATTGTGTTAGTTAAGTTAGTTAGGTTGGTTGAGTCAGTTTTTATATCCTACGGTTCACATTAATGATAGAGATCATATGGTTAATATTAGAAGATCAATTGTATAAAGAGCATAGCTCTTCTCATCTTGTAATTCACTTTACATTTTTATAACTTTGAATAAGATTCAAGATATTCATCTTCATGAAGTTCTTTGAACATTTACATGGTATCATCAGATTTTTCTTTTTCTTCCACAGATCTTCTACATCTTGATTCCTCTATTGAATCATCATCTTCTCATTGATTCATCCACTGAATCATCATTTTCTTCTACCAGAGTCACAGTCTTGAATCACCTACAGATTCGTGACATTTCAAGTTCATTTTCCAATCAAGATTTCAATGGCTTCGACCCCTACTCCCATGGATGATTTTAATTCTCCATTCTTCCTTCATCCCAGTGATAACCCTGGAGCAATTATAGTATATGAACCTTTCAACAACGAAAATTATGTTTCTTGGAGTTGCGCAGTCATGATGGCATTGAATGTGAAGAACAAGACACGATTCATTGATGGTTCACTGCCTTCTCCCTCCACAACTGATCCTCTCTACTGTTCCTGGCAAAGGGCAAATAATCTAGTATTGTCATGGATCTTGAACTCGATTTCGAAAGATATCTGCCAAAGCTTCTTATATTTCAGGTACGTTCGAAGCGATGGTCCACGAGTTTTTCATTTGGAAAAATCACTCAGCTCCATTTCTCAAGGACATTCCTCTGTTACAGCCTACTATAATTCATTTAAGGCCTTACGGGATGAATATGTGTAGGTCCCAAGGGGTGTGAGTGTAAGGTTTAGAAGGGGGGGGTTGAATAAACCTTACCAAATTTTCGATTTAGTCCTTTTAAAAGTTGAGTTGATACTACACTGTGTTTGTGTCCTAGGTGGACAACCAATTTAGTTAATCGGTAGAGTTAGTCACTCAACAGGACTCATCGAGAAGTTTGTTGATAGAATAACTCATTTGTTAAGATCGAATTAGCTCAACTATGGTTTGTTTTTTGGAAGACTTAACACCCTTAAGTTTGGTTTAGTAGAGATTTAAAGCTTGATTTAGTACTTAGAAATTATCAGTTGGATAGCAAATATGTCGTGAGAATTAAACAAATATGATGCGAGGAATTAAAGTCTTTGAAATGTAAAAGACACGATAAGTTTTATAGAGGTTCGAAGATGGGGTAATTCTTCTACTCCTCTCTTCTCCAACTCCTGGAGGAATCCACTAGGTATTGATCGATATACAAAGTGGTAACAGTCCCGATACAAGTCTTGATCACACGGTGACTTGATCCTTTGGGACTCGATCAGGAGACGCCTTGATCACTCGGTTGGCTTTTAAACGACTCGGAACTTCTTCAGGCGTAATTGCTTGCTACTACAACCCACTTGCTTAAGTTCTTTGGATTTGATCACGAAGCCCTCCAAAAGCTTAAGACTTGGTTCAACTGAACCTTCCTACAATCCTTCGTGGAATGTAGACCCTTTGATTCTTGATAATTTCCTCTTCAACTGATTGAAGTTATCTTTCCTTCACGGTGAGTGTTGGATTGATGTTCTTCGTAGTGTAGGCTTGAGGATTGAGCGTTTAATCACTTGAGAATATTTCGAGGTTACAAAATGTTTCTTTCTTGCTTGTATGGTCAAGGTAACCTCAGAACCTACGTAACCTTTTCTCGAGTTATTCCTCGGCCTTTTATAGTGAACTTTCAAAAATCGCCGTTGAAGAGATAGGCTTATTTTTTGAAAGTCACTTGTGGTCGTTGGCTTGTCTTGTTGCGATCCTTGGAATTGCCATTTCCTCGTATGAATTGTTCTTGACTTTTCGAGTTCGACACGGTGTAGTGCTTCCCGTTGGTTTATTCCTTTTGCACGCTTCCTGAGCACTTCGAGAAAGGTAGCATGGAGATATTACTTGTTTAAGTAATTCTCTTGATTTACGCAACGGATCTTTTTGATTATCTCGACTTGATCGCATTTCCTTGTTTTCCCAGGTGACTTAGAGACGACTTCCAATCATTGGATAACTCTTTCACTTCAACTTGAGACTTAGCTTTTCTTGAGTTGACTTGTCGATACTCCACTCACCGCATCTCATTTGCTCCTTGATCGAGTTCCGTCTTCTCTTCTTTGCCATACTCATTGTCTTGCGGCGGAGTCTTCCTTCTAGTCTCCAGTTGTCTTCTTGCATGTTTGGGCATAGCTGACTTAACTCAGCTTGACCAGCCCTATTTATTACAATGCAGTTTACAACAAAGAATGGGGTGCCAACTTCCTATTCTAAGTTTTACATGGCATTCATCAAAATCTAAACGATAAATTTCCCAACAATTTCCCCCTTTTTGATGATGCCAAAACTTAAAACATTCAAAATGTAAATAGCAAAGATACATACAGATAGTGCATTCACAGAGAATGTATGTGTAGAATCAATTCTTTTATTGATCATAACATTCTTGTTACATTTATTACAATTGTTTACAAGGTGTATCAAAGCAAACATTTATCTACACAAAAAAATAAAGAATTTACTGACTTTATTGCGGAAGACTTACATAGTATGTATTTACATAGTAAAATACATGAAGGGTGGATAGCAACACTTCATCTCCTTCACGCTCCTTCTTTCATCTTCCTCGATTCGTCATCTTCGGTCCTCTTCTCTTTTTCTCATCTCCGGCCTTCTTCTTCTTTTCATATGCTTTAAGGCAACTTCATCTCTTCTTAATCTCTCTTGTCTTTCCTTCCATAGCTGAGTTTGTCTCTTATTTTCTTCTTCTATTCTTTTCGCATACTCGGCATTGCTTTTAGCCACTTGCAGATTGGCTACTTGGTCAAGACCACCCGATGAGATCCCTCCTTTCTTGCCACGGATCTACGTACTCAATGTTTTGGGCGAGGCCCAGTCCGGAACTCTTCCTCCACCACTTGTTTCTTCCCCTACCTGGGCGTGTATTGTCTTGGGGTCTTCTTTCGGTGAGTGACGGCGGAGTTACCAGTGATGACCGCCAGGTGAGTCCTTTGCTGTCGCCTTCTTCACATAACGTGAGACCCTTTTCCCCGGTACAAGTCCCAAGCTTGAGCCATAGACATGTTTGCAAAGTATCCTTGAGATGCGGCGTTTTAAATTCATCGATCGTGGCTCGGTCGACATCCGAGATGGCATAAGTGTCTCTCGTCTCTTGGAATGCCTCCATGTTGTTTCAAGATGTTCATAACTCGGGCATCCATTCTTCCTTCCACTTCCTCCATCCCTACTTCAATTGTCTTTCTCTTTTTCGGCCCATAGATATAGCAGAGTGTTGGAGTGGCGAGTCACTAGGAGTTTTCTTCTTGATAATATCATTTTGTGACAAGACCTTGTTGGGGGTTTGTGTAATCATTAAGGTCACATCTCTCGATTCTTCCCCCTCAACAGACTTTCCCTTCATTCTCCTTGTAACTTCCTCATTTGTCTTTCCTTTATTGCTCCCTCCTTTTCGCCTTCCGGATCTCTTTAGTGCTTTAAAGTATTCCTCTTTCCCCTTTTTGGCATCATCAAAGGAGAGAGGAACCCCTGAAACATCTTGGAAAGTAGGAAGTCGAGTCTGCGATGATAGCCGAGTTCGCCTCGAGTCCGCTGCGGAGTATGCGGCACGAAATTCGGAGCGAGTAGCGTTGGACTCTGCTGAAATTAGCTTCATCTCGGCCATGAGAAGTGAATTTTCTATCCATGTTTTCTTCCATATCTTTGGAGATCACTCTTATTTTGCTCACGCAGCAGCCTTTATCTCAGAAAGTGTGAGCTTCATGCATGTGCTCAATGTGTTCTCTCAATTTCGTTTTCGCATCGGCATTCTCGACTCTCCATACCCGACTTGTTGAACAAAGTTCGAAATATCTAGCTTGTTCCACACGCATTGTTTCTTCCGTTGCCACCATTCCCCGATTCGATTGTTATGCCTCTCAAGTCGTGAAGGTTGGCATCTCTGTTATCGATCTCATGTCCATAGAGGCCTGGTGCCTCTCCATCCATTCAATTTCAAAGAAATAATGCTTTGAACACCTCCCGAACTTCATTTTGTTTCTTCCGTTGTAGTTGACGGCCATGCGGCGTCAAAGTCATAGTCAAGTTGAACGATGGTGTCGGATGGAAGAACAAGATCAGTGCGTGGAAGCGCGCAAGATCGTTCTCGACTCGTCGGGGAGGTCGGGTACCTATAGAGAGAAAGGAAATGATTCTACAAAGGAATCATCACGGCCAATCGGGATTTGTTCAACGATGAGAGGTGCGCGTGAAGTTCCTTTTTGGAGTCGAACTGCTTTGACTTGGGGAGCCTGCGGTGGACTGTTTTACCGGGGTCTTTTGTGAAGTGGACCCACTTGCATTGAGCCTGTTGTCTCAGCAACCGTTGGTCTGGTCTGGTTTTTCCAATTGAGTGGACCGGTCCTCGGCCTTATCGAAGCGTCATTGGGCGATGATGAGATTTCCATTGGTGGCTCACCATCAAAATTGAAAGTTTGACGAGTAGTCTTGAGATCGACTTGCTCGTCTTTGGGAACATTCTCGGTGAGTCTTTTGGATCATCACGGGGATGACTCACTTCTTCCGTCGCCTTCCGATCCCGGAAATATTACATCGGGATTATCCTGGGAATCATGAAGCGCGCTTATCTCCTTTTTAGATGGATCAATGATAGCGGGAGGATGTTCTCTACTTGACCTCTTTACCCAGGAAGTCTCAACCTCCCGTTGGCCTTCATTACCTCCCGCAGTCTCAACTACGGTGAGGCCTTGGACCTCCCTTTCGATGTCAGGTGTGTCTTAGGGTCTTCGTGGTGGCATCCATTGGAGTCTCAACCCCATGGATTGCACTTTCATCGCCCAGTGTTAACTCCCGGGGCATTCCGTTCTGTGTCTCGATTGCATCGGCGCGTCATTAGCCTTGAGCGATTGGCACCTCGGTGAGAGTCTCAACTATCGAGCCGTTGATGGCAACTTCTTTGTGTATTTTGTGTTTGTACCTTCTCCACTTCGCCTCCTAAATTCGTTGTGGAGTCATCGCAACATCCTTCGACCTTGCTGCGGTGGAGGAGTTTCCCCCTCGGTGGCACCCGGTGAGTGACTTGGAATGGGGTCACTCGTCTCCAAACTCCCGACTATTTCTCCGAGTGTTCACCGTTGTTGGGAGGTGGTAAGACACCTTCATTAGGGGGGTTGGCTGACTGGGGTCCCCACTAACCCGTTTCATCGCTTGAGTTCTCTTAAATCCTTCTTCCGAGTGAGTTGGGGAAGTGGTGGCAAGAATAACGGTGGTGATTTCTTTGCACTACTCCCATTGGATCGATTTCAGTGTGTTTTGGAGGACTCTCCTGGTCCCTCCATCATGCTCTTCTCATGAAGAATTCGGATTCATGCATTGCTTCTTTGCATTTGCAACTCTTACGTGGCGGCAAAGCAGGTCAGATCCTCATCACTTTCTCGATAGAATATCGAAGTGAGAATGTGTATGTTACGTGGTGCCGGTGAGAGGGCGATGATCTTTGGCCTTCTCTCGTGCACGAGCTTCCTCGCCGATCTCTCTTTCTCCTTATCCTTGAAGATCGAAGGATATCTTTGCGAGTTTTCTTCATCCGAGTCTTTGGGATCACAGAGGTCGAGTCCAAGGAAGTTTAGCGTGCCTCTTCTTCTTCGATAAACTCGGGTCGTTGGAACTGTTCCTGGATCGACTCAATTTCCACTTCCTCCACTTTTGACGATCGGAGAAGGTAGTTGAGAGTCCTTCTCGACCCGGTTGGGTTGAGACACGGATCACACGGCGGAGAGCGGGTGTGACTCGGCTGCAGGCGGGAGCGAGTTTGTCTTTCTTTGCTACGGGAGCATCGGTCTTCTTAGCATAGGGCTTGATTCTCTTAGCGGTGCAGGGCGGCTTTCTTCTTTGGTGGAGAGGAAAGCATTTGTATCTTGGTCGGTGATTCCCCCTCACTCGTGTCGCCTCTCTTGGCGTAGGCTCTCTTCGTGCGCCGGAGAGGTTTGATCTGAACATCCTCTTGTTTACATGGAACGCCTTTCCATGTCTAAGAGAACTCCTTTCACCTCCATCACCGGCCAATCACGAGGCCATATCCTGAGGATCCTCCAAATGCACCATCTTCCTTGAAGGATTTGTTCCACATTCTGGCAGAGTCTGTAGACAAACAAACTCTTGATTTATTTTCCTTTCTTCAATGATCGCAGCCATTACGATCAACTTTGCTGACAGTTGGTCAAAGCGCCAAATTTGATGTCTATGCATTTGGCAACTATGTCCAACAGATTTGTGGTAATCCTCCTTCAGCTGACCTCTTGTTTTTTGTGTAAACTATTTTATCAAAGCATAGTCGGGCTTGGCTACTTCCTTCCAAGCGGCGGCCAGGTTTACATCGGCCGTTGATTTCTCGATGCTCCTTCCGTCGGTAGTGAAAGTGTTCACCAAATCCTTGGCGAGAGATGGTGAACTTCCTTCCATGAACAAATGATTTGATCCCTTCATCGTGAATCTCAGCGTTCACGTAGAATTGTGCGACCTCTTCTACATAGGTCATTGAGAAATCCATCGTCAGAAATGATTTTAGCCCGGACCTTTCGAGCTTTTCAGCGATTTTCTTTATGAGGGCGTCATCGGACCCTTGTTTGACCATGCCCTCGAAATTTACGGTCGACCCTGTGTGAATTTGTTTTCCTAGCTTGACAAAATCATAGGTTGACGCCATTTTTCAGGATTTCACCTAAAAGAAACTTAGAAATTTGATTTGAATACTGAGAGGGTTTTGAGAGAGTTTTGCCTTTTCTTCTGAGATAGAAATGAACCGTTTTGGTGACATGTGAGAGAAAACAGACGAAAATGGGGTAAGTATGGTTTCTGAAAGGACGTGCGGGTGGTTTTTGAAATGTGATCGAAATCAACGGCTTAGATTTTGCATGCCGATTAGCATTTAATGTCTCGAATTTAATGCAGCAGCATTTATATCCAATCATAAGCTTGGTATGCAGCTTTTTGTCTGTACACATCATCATTATGCTGACGTCATTCTTAAAAACATTCCCGCTTAGTAAAAACGATGCGTTTTTGTCACTTTGCTCATAAATGACTCAAACTTATCCCTTAGCCGATTTAACTCTTCAGTCACGAGTTCTCTAAGTGACTCGGTATCACTAATTCGATATAATTGTCTTTCCGACATGGTGATTCATTTAGGCGATTTTGAGAATTCGATCCTTTTTCTCTTTTTGTGTTTCATTTCTTTTCTTTGAGTCTTCGAGTGTTATTTCACTCAATTAACCCTAACTCATGCTTGAGTTCTTCAAATCTTGATTCACATAATGGTTTTGTGAATATGTCGACCAACCTGTTTATCGGTTGAGATATATTCAATATGATGTCCTTCTTTTCAACATGATCTCTTATGAAGTGATATCGACATCGATATGCTTTGTTCTTGAGTGCAACACAGATTCGAGTGATTGCAATTGCACTTGTGTTATCACACATGATTGGAATTTCCTTTTCTTCAACTTCATAGTCTCTTTGTTTGTTGCCTCATCCATAGGATTTGGCACGCGTTTGCCATGACTATGTATTCCGCTTCAATTTGTAGAGGTGGATATTGAATTTTGCTTCTTGCTAAACCAGAAATCACTGTTTCAAGCATTTGACATGTGCCACGAGGTGCTTTTCTGTCATTCGTGCATCCAAAGATAGTCAAAGTCCGAATAGCCAATTAGCTTGAATCCACCTTCCTTTGGATACCATAAGCCAACTTCTTGGCTTCCTTTCAAGTATATCAAGATTCTCTTATTTCTTTGTCATATGACTCTCTTTTGGAGCAGATTGAAATCTCGCACATACACCTACAACAAAGGTGATGTCGGCTCGCTTCTTTGTGAGATAGAGCAATGATCCAATAAGTGCTCTATATCTTGTTTGATCTCTGAGGCTTGCCATCCGCATCCATGTCCATTTTGTGATGTATTCATTGGTATTTTCACATAAGACTTCTCCTCCATACCAAATTTCTTCATTAAATCTACGGTGTATTTTGTTTGACTTATGAAGGTTCCATCCTTGATTGTTTCACTTGGAGTCCAAGGAAGAATGTCGGCTCTCCCATCATGCTCATTTCAAATTTGCTTTGCATGAGGTTTGAAAATTTTTCACATAGCTCTTTGTTTGTGGATCCAAAAATGATGTCATCCACATATATTTGAACAAGCGTATGCTCTTTCTTGTCTTGAATTACGAAAAGTGTTCTATCGACTTTTCCTTTTGTGAATCCATTCTCGATTTAGGAATTGTGACAAAGTATCATACCATGCTACTGGGTGCTGTTTCAATCCATACGAGCTTTCTTGAGTTTGTATACCTTATCTCCAAGAGTCTTACGCTCAAATCCTATAAGTTGCTCAACATACACTTCTTCTTCCAATAAACCATTTAGGAATGCACTTTTTACATCCATCTGATATACAATGAAATTCTTGTGAGCTGCATAGGCAAGAAACATCCTTATTGCTTCTAATCTTGCTACAGGAGCAAATGTTTCATCAAAATCTATTCATTCTTCTTGGCAATATCCTTTGGCTACTAGTCTTGCTTTTTTTCTTACCACAGAACCTTCCTCATTCATCTTGTTTCTGAACACCCATTTAGTACCAATAACGTTTTGATGGGTGGGTCTTTGAACTAATTCCCATACTTTATTTCTTTCAAATCGATTCGGCTCTTCTTGCATAGCTTGAATCAATGTGTGTCATCAATGCTTGTAACACATCTTTGGGCTCTATTTGCGAGATAACGCATGTGAACATAGCTTCTTGTTGAGTTCGGATCTTGTTTGACACCTTCTCTTATATCTCCCCGACAAGTTCGGTGGATGGTCTTTCACCATCTTACATCAAAGGTTGAAGTAAGTTAGTTGGATTCGATCGTCTAGCTTGTTGTGTTGCTTTGATCGACTCTCTCGTAATCACTTAGTTGCAAATTTTCGGCTATTTTTGAGATTGACTATCTCATCTTCTTACGAGTTTACAATTCGATTTCGGCTTGAAGAGGGATTTTTTCAGTATGTTTGAATGATTGACTTATCGGTGACTCTTCAATATCTTCTCCATTTACATTTGGCTCATCGAATACCACATGAATGGATTCTCGCAACCATAGTCCTTTTGTTGAGTACTGTAGGCTTTGCTTTGGTGAGTATCGAGAAGATACCTTCATCGACTTTAGCATCGAAGGCCTTTAGATTGTCTTTGCCATTGTTGTGGATGAAGCATTTACATCCAAATATTCTAAAATATGCAACATTTGGTTTTGTCCCTGTCCAAATCTCATAAGAGTCTTTGTCACGGTTTGCATTTATCATACATCTGTTTTGAGTGTAGCAAATTTGTGTTGATTGCTTGACCCAAAATCTTTTTGGTAACCCCGCTTGACTAACATGGTCCTTCTTTGCTCCTTTGAGAGTTCTATTCCTTCTTTCTGCAACTCCATTCTTTGTGGAGTCCTTTCTTGAGATAATTCATGACCAATGCCATTTTCAATACAAATCGAGTTATTATCCCATTGACAAACTCGGTTCCTCATCGATCTTATTTTGATAATGGTTTGGCTCTTTTCATTTTGAATTTTCTTCATTAGCGTGGCGGTTTCGTAGAGTTTCTTTCTTTTTACACATGAATATAGTCCATGTATATCTTGAGTAGTCATCTACTACCACCAAGGTGTATTTCTTTCCACTTATGCTATTTGGTTCCCTTTGGGCCAAATAGATCCATATGTAGAGATGTAATATTCCTATTGAAGATGGACATGTCTTTTCTTTGAATGAAGATTTGATTTGTTTTTCCTTGACATGCATCACATATACTCTCCTTCTTGTATCTTGATGTCCGGAAGTCCTTCCACAAGATTATACAGCGCAAGCTTGTTAATCGTTTTGAAATTTAGGTGGCTCGACTTTTTGTGCCACAACCAACTTGATTAATTTGTGCTTTTGGCTAATATCAGTCTTGTGTGTAGCGATTGACCAATCTACTACATACATGTTCTTTTGTTTGCATCCTTGCAACACAACTTCATTCGATTCAGTATCCTTGATTTGGCATACACCCATGTTAAATCCAACATTATAGCCCTTGTCGAGTTGGTGATGCTTAGCAAGTTGAAGTTGAGTCCTTCAACATATGCAACATCTGTGATTTCTAATCCGTTCCTCTTGATGGATCCAATGCCTCTTATTTCACCTGGAGCTTCATTTCCTCCAAATATGACTTTTGCTCCTTTAACTTCCTTGAATTTTGACAGATTTTTCTTGTTTCTGTCATATGTCCGGAGCGACCACTATCCATGTACCAGGTTCCTTGGCACTGTTTGTTCTTGAACGCAATCAAGGAAATTAAGTTTTAGGTACCCATACTTATGCAGGTCTGAGGGGTTAGAGTTGTAAGATGATCCAACCAACTTATAGCCAAATGATTTGACTCAAAGGGGTTGCCATCTATCGTGCCATAATCATAATTAATCTTGGCAAATTGCTTGGGGATTTTAGGTTCATCATTTGTCTCTTTTGTCTGTATGCTGTGTATGTGTTTAGCAATCGCCTTCTTTGGGTAATTGTGGTGTCTCTCGAGTGTAGTGCCTAGGTGCATATGTGTCTTTGATGAAAGCTCTTATACTTTTGGAATGGCCTTTCTTTGAGTTCTAGGCCTTTGCCATTTGGGCTTATATTCCATAAGTCTATCTTTGATAGTTCACATTATTCCAATCGGCTTGGCTTGGATATTTTCTACCATTCCCATCATATGTATTTCTTTTATAGATTTTTACGGGGTTTTTGGTAGCTCTGTTTCTTCTTTCTGAGTATTTTTCTGTTTGGAGTTTCTTTGAGGAACTCGATTTGAATCTCTCTTTCTTTTGTCCTTTCAAAGCGCACTCAACTCGGCTTGTTTCCTTTTCCTTTATAACCAAGGTCGGTTTGCTTGTAATTGTGCTTTGGAGTGAATGTGTGTGCACCCTTTGGAGTTTTGGATTTTTTAGACTATTCATTGCTTGAAGATCCTTTTCCAAAATTACTTTTGGAGTTTGACATAGCACAGAGGAATTAAATCCCAAGCTGTCTTGTCTCCACATTCTCTTTGACTCATAATAAGATCATCCAATGATTTAGATGCCTTAGTGAATGAGGCAATCACATTTTGAGGTCATTCTCCCTCTTTTCTATGGCAGCTATTTCTGCTTATTAGCTTGGCATTTTCAGCCTTTAAACTTTCATTCTCATCGGCTATTTGACTTAGAGTACTCGGACCCTTAGTCATTTGTGAGTTTTGGCTCTTAGTAGGCTGTTTTCCTCATTTAGTAGTGTGTGTGAGGATTTAATGTGTTCAAAATCTTTCATCATTTTGCCTAATGAATCATAAAGATCAGTGGGTGATGAAGTGTGTGTGTCACGATCACTATCACTAGAATCGAGTTTGATGAGTTGGAGTGTACCTCATCTTCTTGGTCGGAGTTGATCTTGTTCCTTGGCCATCAACGGATCGGGCTTTCTTCTTGAGTCACTTGAGTAGTCGACTTCACTACTCTCGACTCACCTATGTCTTTTGACTCGGCATTCTCTGTGACAACATTGCCTTTTTCTTTTCTTGTCTTCTTTCTCTAAAGACCTTTCTTTCTTCTTCATTCTGTATTTGTTGACTACGAGGATATGGGCGATCAATGGCATAGTGACTGGTTGCCCTACGGTTCAAAGATAGATATTCAACCTTTTGATCAGCTCTTTCCATTCTTAGATTGTCACCTTTGATATTCAGCTTTTTGATGATCTGTTCTCTTGGTTGGCCTATCTTCCTTGACTTGGAGAGAGTGAGTGTCTCGGAAGATTCGCCTTGCCTTTCTTGTAGTTTTTATTGAAGAACTTGTTGAACCTTTTAACAATCGGGGCTATTTCTTACGGATCAATGACTTTTTGACCTCGGCTCTCTTTCCATCCTTAACAATTAGAATTTGTTTTGGGCTGCAATTGTCTCTTCCTGATCTTTTCTTCTCGGCTCAAATTCATAGGCTTTGAGATCTGAGAATATTTCATGGTTGGAGGTCTTCGATAGGTCCATGGAATGTCTTAGTGCCATGACCTTCATTTCCCATTCAGCTGGGAAACTTTTTAGGATCTTCATACACATTTTTCTTCTGTGTATATTCCTTTCCAAGTGCAGATAGCTCGTTGGTGATTTCTGTGAACCGAGCATCCAGTTGATCCAAGTTTTCTCCTACGATCATTTTGAAATTCTCAAATTTTTGTACAACCACTGATAATTTATTTTCTTTGATTTGCTCTGAGCCTTCACAAATCAATGTTAGTTTGTCCCAGATTTCTTTAGCCGTTTTGCATGATTTGACTTTATTGAACATGGCTTTGTCAAGGTTTTGTAAAGGATGTCCTTGGCTACATTGTCCAGGTTGTATCTTTTTCGTCATCATTTGTCCATTCAGTTCTTGGTTTTTCAACCATAGCTGGTCTAGGGGCAACATCATCGTCACCTTCGAAGCCGCAACTCTTCTTATACCGTGTGTTCACCTTTAAGATTTGCAGCCGTGGCCCATCCTCTATCACTATTCCATCTCATCATGTAATAGATGATGAGCTCGCATCGAATTTTCCAATCATCAAATTCTTCAATTGTGAACATAGGGATGCGTGTCAAATTTGCTTCCATGATAATAAATTTTAATGATAAAAGGAGTTTTGAAAATTTAAGTACTAAAACAGGACTTTGAAAAGTTTGGAGATCTAGTTCAAGAACCGGTGCGGAAGGCTCAATGAACCAACCGCTCGATACCACTTGTAGGTCCTAAGGGTGTGAGTGTAAGGTTTAGAAGGGGGGTTGAATAAACCTTACCAAATTTTCGATTTAGTCCTTTTAAAAGTTCGAGTTGATCTACTGCATTTTGTGTCAGGTGATGACCAATTTAGTTAATCAAGAGTTAGTCACTCATGACTCATCAGTGTTGATAGAATAACTCACTTTTAAGACCTAGAATTAGCTCAACTGTGGTATATTTTTCGTGCGGAAGACTTAACACCCTTAAGTTTGGTTTAGTAGAGATTTAAAGCTTGATTTAGTATTTTAGAAATTATCAGTTGGATAGCAAATATGTCGACCAAAATTAAACAAATATGATGCAGGAATTAAAGTCTTTGAAATGTAAAAGACACGATAAGTTTTTCTAGAGGCTCGAAGATGGGGTAATTCTTCTACTCCTCTCTTCTCCAACTCCGGAGGAATCCACTAGGTATTGATCAAGTATACAAAGTGGTAGCAGGTCAGGATACAAGCCTTGATCACCACGGTGACTTGATCTTTGGGACTCGGTCGAGACGCCTTGATCACTGGTGGCTTCTCGTACGACTTCTTCACAGGCGAATTGCCTTTTACTACAGACCCACTTGCTTAAGCTCTTTGGATTTGATCACGAAGCCCTCCAAAAGCTCAAGACTTGGTTCAACCTTGAACCTTCCTACAATCCTTCGTGGAATGTAGACCCCTTGATACTTGGTAATTTCCTCTTCAAGCGATTGAAGTTATCTTTCCTTCACGGGTGAGTGTTGGATTGATGTTCTTCATAGTGTAGGCTTGAGGATTGAGCGTTTAATCACTTGAGAATATTTGAGGTTACAAAATGTTTCTTTCTTGCTTGTATGGTCAAGGTAACCTCTCAGAACCTACGTAACCTTTTCTCGAGTTATTCCTCGCCTTTTATAGTGATCATTCAAAAATCGCCCGTTGAAGAGATATGCTTATTTTTGAAAGTCACTTGTGGTCGTTGGCTTGTCTTGTTGCGATCCTTGAATTGCCATTTCCTCGTATGAATTGTTCTTGACTTTTGAGGAGTTCGACACGGTGTAGTGCTTCCCATTGGTTTATTCCTTTTGCATGCTTCTAGGATCGAGCACTTCGAGAAAGGTATCATGGAGATATTACTTGTTTAGGTAATTCTCTTGATTTACGTGCAACGGATCTTTTAGGTTATCTCGACTTGATTGCATTTCCTTGCTTTCCCAGGTGACTTAGAGTCACTTCCAATCATGGATGACTCTTTGTCACTTCAACTTGAGACATGGCTTTTCTTGAGTTGACTTGTGATACTCCACTCATTTGCATCTCTCGTTTGCTTCTTGATAGAGTTCCGTCTACTCTTCTTTGCCATACTCGTGTCTTGCAATGAGTCTTCCTTCTAGTCTCGGTTCTCTTCTTGCATGTTTGGGCATAGCGACTTAACTCGGCTTGACCAGCCCTATTTATTACAATGCGATTTACAACAAAGAATGGGTGCCAACTTCCTATTCTAAGTTTTACATGGCATTCATCAAAATCTAAACGATAAATTTCCCAACAATATGTTAGTTTTAGGCATCTCACAAAATGTTCTTGTGGCCTTTGCACATGCAATGTTTCCTGCCGCCATGGCTCAAACACAACAACTGATCGTAATTAAATTTCTTGTTGGACTACATGACTCATATGCTCCCATTATGAAATTTGCTATTAGTCTCTCCTTTGCCTTCTTTGACTAATGTTTATTCCTTTTTACTTCAAGAAGAATCTCAAGAGGGTTGAACAATTCTACTCTATCCCAATCCACTTGGAGTCTCTGCTATGTTGGCTCGAGGAGACCGCACAATCTAAGTTTTTCCTCCAAAAGACAAGAAAAGGCTAGGTGCTCCCATTGTGGTTTTCACAGGGCATACAATTGACATGCGTTTGGATTATTGGTTATCCACCTGGTTGGAAAGGCCCTAAGGGTCCTAGAAATGCAAAAGATTGCTCAACAGTCAACTTTGCTACAATTTGTTTAGAAACTGAGACTACACCTGATGCTTCTGTTTTTTCTTCTATAATGGGTGAATCAATTTCTTGCTTTTGCTAAAGCTCAACAGTCCAATTCAGCTGTAAATATTTCTCAGTCTTCTCATGATCTTTCTCACTCAGTAGCAACTACTGTCTCAGGTAATGAAGGTAATAATATTATTACCAACTCACAAAAATCAGCTTATAAATGGATTATTGATATTGGGGCTACTGATCACATGCTTTGTGATTTTTCACTATATACTTCTCCTCCAAAACCAACTCAGATTTCTATATATTTACCTAATGGCAATATTGCCATAGCTACACACATAGGAGAAGTCAAACTCTCAGAAAATCTGGTTCTACATAATGCTTTGTGTATACCATCTTTTGAATATAATCTTATTTCTGTTTCTAACCTAACCAAGTCCTCAAATTATGCACTGCATTATTTGTCCTCACATTGTCTTTTGCAGGACTTGACAACAAAGAGGATGATTGGTTCAACTGATATACAAGATGGATTATATCTTCTCAAATTTCACTTTGCTGCTTTAACCACTTCTGGAAAGTCCTATCTCTGGCATATTAGACTAGGCCATACCTCTAATAAGAACTTGTCTTTGTTATATAGTTTAGTTCCTCCTTGTTCAAAATTCGTTTCTTGTGATGTATGTCATTTAGCTAAACAAAAGAAATTGCCATTTTCTGACAGTAGTTCTGTATCATGTGCACCATTTGATTTAGTACCTTGTGACATATGGGTTCCTTACTATTCTATTTCTCATAATGGTTACAAGTATTTTCTCACTATTGTTTATGATTTTTTTAGGTGTACTTGGATTCACTTACTCAAAAACAAGTATGATACTTGTTCTAATTTAGAAAATTTTTCTAAAATGGTTAACACTCAGTTCAACAGGAAAATTAAGATCTTAAGATCTGAAAATGGAGCAGAATTTTTGATTCCTCAGTTTTACAGCTCTAATGTCATTATTCATCAAACCAGTTGTGTAGAAACCCCTAAACAAAATGGTTTAGTTGAACGAAAGCATCAACATTTACTTCAAATTGCAAGAGCTTTGATGTTTCAGTCAAAAGTTCCTATCTCTTTCTGGGATGAATAACTCACAGCCACACGTATCATAAATAGACTACCTACACCTTTACTTCAAAACAAAAGTCCTTTTAAAATGCTTTATCAAAAACCCCCAGATTATGAACATTTAAAAGTATTTGGTTGTCTTGCTTATGCCTCCACATTATCCAGACAGAGAACCAAATTTGATCCCAGGGCAGTCAAATGTGTCTTTCTTGGCTATTCCTTGGGCACTAAAGGCTATAAACTCTTAAAATCTTTAGACAAACAAATTTTTCTTTCAAGACATGTTCAATTTGTTGAAAATGTTTTTCCTTTTCACAATAATGTTTCTGAGAAAAATTCTGAGTCTTCTCTAATTTTTCCACATATAGATTTTACTAACTATGACACTCAGTCTGCACATGTTCCTGTCACAGAGGAAAGTAATACATCTCTCATACCCTATGAACCTGAATCAAATACACAGGCCACAGAGGAGATTTAGCAACCTTCTTCCACATCTCCTATAAGGATATCACACAGACAAAGAGCTACTACACATTACCTACACGTATATGACTATAATCTTCCACCTTCAATTTCTAAAGGGCTCTCAGTGACACCAAAGGGCGCTCAACTGACACTAAAAGCCTCTCAGTCGACTCTATTTCTTCAGGTAAGCCTTATTGTATTTCCAATTTTCTTTCCACATCTAGATTATCTACTTCACATAAGTTGTTCACATCACATATTAGCCATATTTCTGAGCCTAAAACTTATTCTCAAGCTAGTAAACATCCTGAGTGGCAACAGGCTATGCAAGCATAAATCACTTCTTTAGAAAAGAATGACACATGGATCTTAACTACTCTTCCTCCCAACAAGCATTGTATTGGATGTAAGTGGGTTTATAAAGTCAAATACAAGTTCAATGGTACTATAGAACGATAAAAACTTCGTTTAGTTGCAAAGGATACACCTGAAGAAGGCATTGATTATTTTGACACTTTCTCTTTTTGTCACAAAAATTACAAACGGACTTGTCTTGGTAATGGTCAGCTGCAAAAGCATGGTTTTACATCAATTAGATGTCAATAATGCTTTC